>CM074488.1:16564151-16845808 GCA_037389245.1 Oryzias sinensis | reverse complement strand
TCTAGCCATTGGTAGGACTTCTTGATATCAGCCACTTCAGTTATGGTCCGGTGGTACATCCCATGCAGGGGTTTGTCCTCCCATGAGGATCTGTCCTCCAGCACTGTATCCTCTGCTCTCCATTGCCTGAGACATTCACTGAGCACACTGTCAGTTGGGGCCTTGAGCTTGATGTACTCATGCATCTTGGATGTTTCATCCTGGATAGTGGCTTCTACGCTCACTAGTCCTCGGTCTCCTTCCTTGCGGCTAGCATACAGTCTCAGGGTGCTGGATTTGGGATGGAACCCTCCGTGCATGGTGAGGAGCTTTCGTGTCTTAACATCCGTGGTCTGTACCTCTTCCTTTGGCCATCTTATTATTCCTGCAGGGTATCTGATAACTGGCAGTGCGTAGCTGTTTATTGCCCGGGTCTTATTTTTGCCATTGAGCTTGCTTCTCAGGACTTGCCTTACCCGTTGGAGGTATTTAGCTGTTGCAGCTTTCCTTGTTGCCTGCTCCAGGTAGCCATTTGCCTGTGGAATTCCGAGGTACTTGTAACTGTCCTCGATGTCTGCTATTGTTCCTTCTGGGAGTGAGACCCCTTCTGTGTGGACTACCTTGCCTCTCTTTGTCACCATCCGGCTGCATTTCTCGAGCCCGAATGACATCCCAATGTCAGTACTGTAGATCCTGGTGGTGTGGATCAGGGAGTCAATGTCACGTTGGCTCTTAGCATATAGCTTGATGTCATCCATGTAGAGGAGGTGACTGATGTTGGCCCCATTTCTGAGTCGGTATCCATAGCCAGTCTTGTTGATTATTTGGCTGAGGGGGTTCAGACCTATGCAGAACAGCAGTGGGGACAGAGCATCACCTTGGTATATCCCACATTTGATGGACACTTGTGCAAGTGGCTTCCCATTGGCTTCAAGGGTGGTTTTCCACAGCTTCATTGAGTTTCCTATGAAGGCTCTTAGAGTCCTGTTTATGTTGTACAGCTCCAAGCATTCAGTGATCCACGTGTGTGGCATTGAGTCATAGGCTTTCTTGTAATCAATCCAGGCTGTGCACAGGTTGGTGTGTCATGACTTGCAGTCTTGAGCGACTGTTCTGTCAACCAGGAGTTGGTGTTTCGCTCCTCTGGAGTCTCTACCAATGCCTTTCTGTGTGTTACTCATGAATTGATCCATGTGCCTATTTATCTTGGTTGCAATGATGCCTGACATGAGCTTCCATGTTGTGGAGAGACAGGTTATTGGCCGGTAGTTGGATGGGACTGCACCCTTTGAGGGATCCTTCTGGATCAGGATCGTTCGGCCTTCTGTTAGCCATTCGGGATGAGTCCCATCTCTTAGCAGCTGGTTCATTTGTGCTGCCAGGCGCTCGTGGAGTGCTGTGAGCTTCTTAAGCCAGTAGGCATGTATCATGTCAGGGCCCGGTGCTGTCCAGTTCTTCATACCTGAGACTCTTTCTTGGATGTCTGCCACTGTGATGGTTACTGGATTCTGTTCAGGGAGGTTGCTATGTTCTTCTCTCAGAGAGACCAGATATATATATATATATATATATATATATATATATATATATATATGTGTGTATGTATTGAAGATTTGTGCAGCTTCTTTTCCGTCTTTGTGATGCAACGGAGTCATTGAAGATGAATAGCTAATGGATGCATTGCAAATGAGTAGATGTTTAGAAGGATAATAAATGCAACCATGAAAGGATGGATGGTAAATGTTTTCCTGCTTAGTCTGTGTTTAAAACTGGATTTTGGTCAGAAGAAAAATAGTTAGTCGTCTTTTCTTCAGTCCATCATCTTTCTACCCTTTTTTGCCCTGTCTCCCCTCTATCTATTTTAGTCCTTAAAAGCAATCCTTTGTCAGCCTTAATTATTTTGACTTTAGTCTGTAGTGGTCTCAGGAGGAGAAGCATGACTCATGAAGTCAGAAGGGAAGAAAGCCACCTTAGTGGCTAAAAATAACCATTAGTCTATTTAAATTCAGGCTTCAGATGAAGTAATGTTTAATAATTTGTAGAGAATCAATGAACTTGATGAAGTCCATGTGGACAAGACTTGACTTCATTGTGCCAGAAATAGATTTTGCTGGTAGAATCTAATCCAGACTATTTACAGACGTGAGTTAAAAGTAATTGGAAGACAGACACGAAGAGCTGATATTTCTAGCTCCTTGTGAAGATCTTGGTAGCTCTGCTTTAGATGTATTGTAGTTTCTGGGGATTTTGTTTGATGCTACGGTAATCCTGTCTGGAGGAAACAAAGATATCGGACAACTTCTCAGGATCAGGTCGGGGCAGAAGCATGGATGTGTCCTTAAGATGAAAAATAACAAACTTTGCAGGGATGTCTGATTTGAGCTGATTTGATCCCGCTATAACCCCCCCACCTTAACATGGTGGGGGGTTTGAGGAACCAGAATAAGAGGAATTGAAATGTATTATATTAAAACTTTTAAAACAAGATCTGCTTCATCTCCGGGACTGATGTAACCAAAATCCAGTTCTGTAGCTAGGTCTGGGATTTGCAAACAAGCTGCCTTTGGCTAGGCTTCCTCTCGCGTGAGCCGACAAGACTCAACCGAAAAAGACCATGGAAATGACAGTCAGTATAATTTTGAAGTCACTAACCATTAGAACACATGTGTCAAACTCAAGGCCCGGGGGCCCAATGTGGCTCCATGTCATTTCATGTGGCCCGCGAGAGCATAAAAGTTTTTAATTTCTTAAAATAACAAATAGTGTGTATTTATTTATATCTAGGTGGAATTGGACTTGAAATATCGGATTGGGCAACTATACATTAGGACTTAAACACTGTCCATGTAACCTAACCTGAAAGAATCAAATGTAAAATAATTTATGCTAGAGTAACAAGCAAATATTTGTTTTCTATGCAACTGTAATTGTCACTTTAAAAATAATAATAAATAATGAGTTATTTAACATAAAGGAGTAGTTAGTTATTTTTCATTACATTTAGTTACATGTATAAGTTACATTAGGCCCTTTGAGGACAGCTGCTAAAGTGATGTGGCCCTCGGTGAAAATGAGTTTGACACCCCTGCTTTAGAGTATAAATTTAAGTCATTATACACACCTCCTAAAGATATCACTATTTTTTTTTCAGACATAACAACTTTAAAAAAGCGCTAATACACATTATTAAGTACAACAGGATTCCACAACTGAGAGATTTTAAAGAACTGAAAATGGTTATTTGTTGAATTTGTCGCATTAAGAGGTCATATTTATTAAAATCAAATGATATTTCAACCAAAAACATTTCAACAGGTCAAGTTACATTTGTACAAAGGACCGCTTATTTTGTAGCAGCTTCTTAATTCTTGCATCCATTGAACTTGTGACTTTTTGGAGAGTTTCTGCTTGAATTTCTTTGCAGGAAGTCTGAAAGGCCTGTTTGAATGTTAACTGTCTCCACCCTCATAGATATTTTGCTTGAGGATGCTGCAAAGGTTCTCAATCAGGCTGCATTCAGGGAAGGATGGGGGTGCCACACAATCAGTGTGTTCCTTTTATGTCCATAGCAGCCAATAATACAGAGGTATTCTTTGCAGCATGAGATGGTGCACTGTCATGCATGAAGATGATTTTGTTATGGAAAGGAAAGGATCCAACCAGCTCTCTCCCCATGATTCCGGCCCAAAACACGACTCCGCCACCTCCTTGCTGATGTGGCAGCCTTGTTGGGACATGGTTGACATCCACCAACCACCCACTACTCCATCAATTTGGACCATCCAGGGTTGCACGGCACTCATCAGTCAACGGGACTGTTAGAGAATTAGTTTTCATCTATGTCTGCGCCCACTGCAGCTGTTTCTGCTTGTGAGTGTTGCCGAATAGAAGGTTTACGTATACCTGGAAGCCTCTGGAGGATCCTACACCTTGATGTTCAAGGTGTAGAGACACCAACAGCTTCATATATGTGCTTGCTTTCTTCTTAGTAATGGCTTTTATAGAAGCTGTTCTCTTAATCTGATGTATTTGTCTGACAGAAACCTTCCTCATTCTGCTTTTATCTGCAAGAACTTGTATGTGTGTGTGCTCTGAATCAGCCACACATCTCTTAATAGTACAATGATCACATCTATGTTTTTGTGAAATCTCCAGCATTTTCATACCTTGTCCAAGACATTTAACTATTTGACGCTTTCTGCAACAGAGAGATGCTTATTTTCTGATATTGCTGGAAAATGTTGGTCTGCTTAATAATGTGGATCATCCTTCTTTAGTAGTTATTCCTTTAATTGAACACACCTGGTAAACTAATTATCACAGGTGATGAGATTGATGTCAGTGATCCAAAGAGCCTCAACACATGATATCAGCCATGAGTTTAATTGAAAAACAAAGAATTTCATCTTTTCAAAACTTAAACACAATTTGCGTAATAATTTGTAACGGACTGTATATTTATTACAATACAAATAAAATCTGTTAGTACTGACACTCCTCCTGTCTCTACAGCTACCATCGAGGCCTGTCTGGGTCATTTGCTGAAGAGAAGAGCAGCTGGTTTTCTGCGCAGTGATAAGATTGCCGCCCTTTTCACCAAGGTGGGCAAAGTGAATGACACCGTCGCCGATGTCTGCCGCAAGGTTCAAGCACAGCTGCAGCAGCAGGCTGATCTCAGCAGGTGAGATGTCGGAGGGCCTGCCGGTATTCCCCACACAAAATTCCCATATTAGTGTTTTAATTCTCATAGAGCAGCAAAAGAGGCTTGTTTGTAATAATATTCTGCATGCAGGAAGAAGTATGGTTCAGAGCCTCTCACAAGCCTGATGGTTTATAGATCAGGGTTGAAGTAGTAGGTTAAAACAAGCAGTCAACTAAACTTCATTTATCTTTTAATATTGAAGCCATTTCCCCTTTTCTTCAAGAAGCTTTTTTAAGCTAGAAAGTACAGTGACAAAAGTGCTGCTTTATGTGCTTGTGGTCCATATGCACCGTAGTCAATTCTCTTTAGTATTGACAAAGGTTTCTCGGAAGAAAAATCGTTTAACGTCTTCAGTATTACAAACATAAACCAAATCCAACTGCCTTTTTTTTAACCTGCTATTACAATGGATTGAATTTGGATGAATGAGAATCTATATTTACAGATCGAGGCCGAGCATCTTCAGAATGCAGTCTTTACACAAGGCTAATCCTGTAGGCTGGAGAGAAACACTTTTATGCATTTTGCTAAAATGGCAGTAAAAATGAATGTTTCTTTTTACTTTTGGTGAAAAATAAAATGCCGTAAAGGTGCATCTCTGCCCTCCACTGGTCATCTGAAAGATCCTGCTTTGTGTTGAGGGTCTGTGTATTTTTCTTTCCTCAAGGGTAAAATAAGGAACTGCAATCATCCACTTTGTGCTACAGACATTAAAAAAATCCTTGTCACCTTCTCTATCAGTCAGTCGCAGGACTTGCTTAATCAGTTGTAGCCTTTGCATATTAGCTTGGTTCTAAAAGTCACTACATACCCACATTATCCGTCACTTTAATATATTTCACAGATTTGGGGATATCACGGGCTGGAAGTCTGTAAAAAGAGGTTTGGTAATGGTTTGCAAACTTGATTAATTTTTTCGTGCATTGCTGTGGAGATATTTGACGATTCTATAAAGAAATTCAGATGGCTGATCATTTGAAACACTCAGGAAAAGCAATCCAAAATGACTTAGCATAATCAAGTTAGCATCCATGAAGAAATGCGTTCACTTTAGATCTATTTTGTCCTGAGTGGGCAACCTTTTAGATTCCTGGAGTTTCCATTGTTTCAAGATTTAAAGAGTTTTTGTTATCTTTAGGTGGTTGTTATTCTGTTTTTAAAATAATGCATCCTTTCACACAAGTAATGCTTTATTTCCATCACAAAACATCTGGAAAGACTGGATCAGATGGGTGGAAGCAGAGAGGGGGGAGTGTCATAATGTGACGTGATCAAGCCTGGCTTCAACCTAACAGTCTTCATGCATCACATGAAAAAACAAGAGAACCACGACTCTGTGACTGTTTAATGAGCAACTGGAATGCATGAGCTTACATCAACTAAAATAAACAATGGACGCTACACGAATGAATCGATTTATGTTCCTACGACAAACCAGATCGATCTGTCTGAGGCAAGTTGTTAATTCAACTGAATTCAATTGAATTCTGATTTGGTGAAGCAGATCTAGTCGGATCGTCAGAAATGAACTAATAACATCTACGAATCCTGTCGTCAACCACAAGTTATGATATGAATTGTATTGTTAAAATGAATCCTTACAGTCTTTTTTTAAAACCATGGGGACCCAGTTTAGCTCGTGCTGGTTTGCGGCGCCTTCCGTCCGTGAAACCAGGGTTTGAATCCGGGCTGCTCCCTGTTCCCTTTTCTACTTCTGTGCCGGTCCCAAGCCCGGTTACAATTGAGAGGTTTGCATCAGGAAGGGCATCCGGCATAAAAAACATTGCCTAGTTAACCATGCAACTCGTCCTCGAAAGAGAGGTTGTTTCGCTGTGGCATCCCCTGATGGGAAAAGCCGAATGAGATAGAAGACACTCTTTTTTTAAAACCACAATAATATTACTTTTTAAACAGTGGTTTAAAAAATATACTTTCTTTATGTTTTTGCAAAACTGTTCATTTTGAACAATTAAATAATTGCAGCATGCTTCATAAATAAAAAAAAAAAGCAATAACGTTATATTCATGTTTCTAAGTTAAATTGGAGCTAGAGAAAACAGTAAATAACACTGTGAGCAAATGTTTCAAAGTAAGGATGAACCCTCCAAGAGGAGAATGTTTAAGGGGTCGGAACAGGAAGGAGTTTTTCCTGAACAATTGCTACAACGCTGGATCATCAAGTCAGTTTGTCAGCAAGACGTTCGTTCAGATTTCTATTCAAATATGTACATTTTGAGTTTTACTTGTGCTTTTTTTGTGTAATCAGATAAAAAAAAATTTCCACATCTGGTTTAAGGTTTCGTGTTGGACAGACCCATGTGACATGTCTATCATTTCCTCCATTATGTGAAACCGTTAATACTTAGTAATATTAGAACATCAGTGTTTTAATCATACAAATAGACTTTTGCCTGTCCTTCCCAGTTTTGCGTGATAGCTGTACCTTTCAGTGAATACTCATCAGAACCTCAGCTCAGATTAGTGTTTACCTAAGATCACCCATGTGTACACGGGGTAATGTGTCTTAGGACCAGCTCAGTTGTGTGCACATGGAGGTGTGTATACTGTGTGTAGATGTAGACACAAAATACACAACTATCTGCTCTCTGTAAGCTTTATGCTACTTACTAAGCATTTTCCAGATTAATTGTGTACCGGGTTATGTGTTTCCAGGCTGCTTTTTTGGCAATAAAATAGTACATACATGTTTGGTTTTTGGCACCAAGCATGTACAGTATGTACTCGAGCAACTATAGGAGCAGTAAAGGTGGAAAACATATTCATAGTGACAGAGCTGGCGATTGGTGGAGTTAAACACCGTAAAGGCAAGCAGATCACTTCCCATCTGCACACGAGGTGCTACCCCCCCCCCCCCCACTGTCACATCTCATTGGCCTCTATCTCCCCACACAGAGCACACAACTTGAAAGCCTGCTGTACCAGGAGCCACACACACACACACACATGTGAATATCCTCCTCCAACATCAGAGCTCTCATTTGCTCTGGTCTCCATAGTAACATGATATGCGCCACTGGCGGTGGAAAAAAAGAAAAAAAACAAAAAAAGGAGAACAATGGGAAAGAGAGAGGACAGGAGCTGAGACAAAGACTGACATAATGACAACAAAAACCAACCTATTGTCTCACTCTGCACTATTTCCATTGCTCTCATAGACACCATGTTTGTTTATTAAGCTACGACGGAAGGAAACCACAGGAGACCAACAAAGACGTCATGCACATACTTGAAGCTGTTCACAAAAAACTAATGAAAAGATTTAGGACACATTTTTATTAAACTGAGTTCTGTTTAAAGTTTTCAAATGGAAAGATGTGCAGGTAAGACCTTCTCACTCATCCTGCTGCTGCTGTTACCGAGCAGACACCCATGTCCATGTCCATCATGGGTAACACGGTAAATATAGCCCTGGCCAAGCAATGGGGTCAATTGCTTTCGTAGCCTTATAGGCTAAAGGTCCTGGTTGGGAATGAGCTTAAGCCATTCTCTGATAAGCCCCTGACAAAGGTTTGGGATTTTATTTTATATTCGAACATCAAAACTCTGTATTCTTTATGGTTTGTTTTTAGGCTCTTCATCATTATAGGTGTGTGAATAAAAACAATAAAGAAATGATGGCAAAACACAGAATTGTCATGCACTCCAGCCACATGCTCCAAGAGGAAGCAGCCCTAAAATGTCTAAACAATTTTTCCGTTTTTATTATTTCTGAAAATAAATTCTTTTGAAACATCAGTGAAAAAGAAGTCTACACTCATTTGTGTGACTTAGTATAAAACTGGATACAAAGCTGTTTGATTTCACCTTAAAAGTCATGAACGATAAAAATGTACCAACAATGTTCAAAAACCTCTACTAGCTCTTTACCAGCAGAGCCTGATGCTCACAGTTCCATTAGGCTTTCATGCTCTCCGTCTCCTAGAGGTCAAAGAAGATATGTCTTTAAGAGCAGTCAGCTGGATCGGGTTCTTTTCAGTCAATCAGAAACGGGGCTCACTCAATCCAGCTAATCGGCAATTACTGAAGCAGTGTTAGCTGCTGAACAAGCAGGGCAGGAGATCACGAGGATCAAGAGGTATTGGAGACACCTATTCTAGAGCAGGGGCCTCAAGGGCCACCCGGAAATCCTGTCTCACCTGCTGCTGATTACCTCGATCAGGTGTGCTTAGCCAATCAGGGGCGTCAATGGCAGGTTGATTGGGAAACATGTAGGCCATGGGTCCTAGCCTGGATTTTGATGTTCTGGAGCATCTGTTCACTGTCAAATGTTGAGCTGAAAGTTCCTCCCTGAACTCAGCTCACTGCTGCTATTCCTGGCTTTTGTCATTGCCTATGCTTCCCTTGCTCCTCACAGCTGTCTTCTGTGTCTTTAGGAGACTCCAGAGTGTGGGCCAAGAGGCTCTCAGGAGACAGGGCTCCTCCACAACCAGCCGTGCTCCTCAACCGCTCTCTGCTCAGGCCATCAAGCATATTTGGGTCCGAACAGCTCTCTTTGAGAAAGTTCTGGATAAGATTGTTCAGGTCATTGTGGACAACTCCAGGTGAGTGGTGTCTATTCCTCTGCTGGGTGACCCATTCCTTTTTGTGCACATCGGAGCTTGTACTCATCCTTTGGTCACGTTTCATCTGTTGTTCCTGTATAGACCACATACAGTTAGAAAAAAAAAGGCTAATCTGATAGTTGGCAGATTTGTTGGATCAAGCTCATTTTTTTTTAATCTGGCTCAGATATCTGTTGTGTGTGAACATATATCTGCACATGTTTTTGCTCATGTGTCTGCATGTGTCTAGACACCTGCTTTCAAACGAGTTTGCACATGTCTGAATGTAAGACATGTCTATCCTCATGTGTTCTCATATATTTATCTAGACATTAGCTTAAAAAAAAAGAGTCAACACATGTCTTAATTTACATATCGGCACATGCGTCTCTTCATATTCATTATTCCATCAAAACTGAAAAGACCACATTGGATGGTAGCCCGACTGCACAGCCAGGTGTTTTGAGCGATGCCGTCCATTTCTTCCACTCATCCAGTGGGGGGCAGCAGTCTAAGCAAAGACCCCCAGACTCCTCACTTCATCCAGCTTCTCTGGGTGGATATTTATCTACACATGTTTGAACATATGTCCACTAATATATCTGTACAGGCATCTGCACATTTGTTTGCACATGAATCTCCCTAACATGGGTCTGCCCAAGTATCTGTACATGTCTTAACACATCTGAAGCAGCTCTCGGCACTAAAACTTTTGGGACAAAGATCCATGTTCTTGATACCTCAAAAATTTCTTATGTGTCATGGTGCTATGTATGTATCTGTCACTTTTCTACTGCAAATAAATGATTTGTCTACTGCTTCCGTAACTTGTTTGTATTATATATTTTTAGCACACCACATTTCAGGTAAAATATTGGAGATGATATGGATCAATCCCCATATGGGAACATGTAACTAAGGCTTAACCCTGGTGTAGATTTATGTCGTTATTAGCTAAACCTGGCTAATCCAAAATATCTATTAATCAAACTGGGATGAGGTTGCATTTTCACAGACAAAACTGTTTGAGGACTGTATTCACAACTTGCAAAAAGTAACAAAAATACAAAGTTACATTTTTTGAGGTGTCCCTTTTTTATTATGATTTTTTTTTTAGCATTCATGAATGTTAATGTTAGATGTAAATAGTTTTAATATTGTGGTGTTCGGACCAATTTTGAAATGGTAGTTACTTGATAAAAAGTGGGGAGCCGGTTTAGCTTGTGCTGGTTTGCGGCGCCTTCCGTCCGTGAAACCAGGGTTCGACTCCGGGCTGCTCCCTGTTCCCTTCTCTACTTCTGTGCCGGTCCCAAGCCTGGTTGCTTTGAGAAGGTTGCATCAGGAAGGGCATCCGGCGTAAAACATTGGCAAGTTTACCATGCGACTTGTTCGCTGTGGCGACCCCTGATGGGAAAAGCCGAAAGAGAACGACGAGTTACTTGATAAAAATTACATGATCTACCTTTCAATTGCAAATGTGTGCATATTTTTCTATGTTGTAATATGTCCCTGTCTACTGGTTGATACTTTCTTCTCTTTCTGTCCCTGCAGTAAATACTACGAGAAGGAGGCTCTGATGCACGATCCAGTCTTCGGGCCTATCCTAGCTGCGTTACTTGGTGAGTTTCCACTTCCATCCTTCCATGTTCTACATCCGCCCATTCCTGTTTGGAGTCACAGTATTGCCAGTCCATTGCAGGGCCGCACAAGATGGACAATTGTACACACCCCCAGGACAAGTTATTCACTAATTCAACTACAAAACATGTTTTTGAGAGGAAGCGGTAGTGCTCTGAGAAAACCCATGGACGCACAGGAAAACATGGAAACTCCACACAGAAAGGTGGTGCAAAAAGTGAAAGAAATTGTTCACATGTTCTTGGTTAGTTGGGAATGATGTTGAAATGTGTTTTTTTAAGTAATATGAAAAGGTATGTTGGAGATGGAAGAAAGTTTGTTCAAATCAGTAGGATCTGAACCTGGCTCTTTCATGAGATGAGAAACGGCTGCTGTTCTGAAGGGGGTGAGAACAAGACCAGAGGTGAGTGAGGTGTGGACAATAGAGAAAATCAAATGGAGGGGATGTTGGATTTAACCAAGGCTGCGGGGAGGTGGTGGAGCTGGTGTGGAAATGTTTGGTTTAAAAATGAGGTTTGAAATTGCTCTAGATCTGCACATATCAATATCATGCCAAAACTATGGTGCATCTTTAGAACAAAGTGCACAAATGTTACAAAGTAATTCAACTGAAACAAAACATGACCATGAGCAGTATGATATGAATTATGTTTGGTAAAGTGTTCAGATGATAAAGCTGCAGGATTTCTGGTCGAGTAAGTTTCTTGTGGTCCTGCTTTAACGGGCAGCTGTGTTTTACAAGATACAGTTATTTGGATCTTTCTGTGTGGAGTCTGCGTGTCCTCCTCGTTCATGCCTGAGTTTTCTCCTGGCACTCCGGCCTTCTCCCATAGCCAAAAAACGTACTTCGTAGATTCAATGGTGTCTCTATATTGTACTTAGGTGAGAATGTGAGTCCGGCAACAGACTAAACTGTCAAAAGTAGCTGGGTTGGCTTCACCAACATCGTGACCCTGAAAGGGATTCAGCAGGTTCTAAAGATCGGATGAATGGATGGATGGTAATTTAGATGAGTCAGACATGATGTCAGTAGGTTTCTGTTGCAGAAGCTTTTTTTGTTTTTGTTTTGTTTTGCTTTGTTTTGTTCAGGACATTTTGACAAATGTCCTGAATTTTGACAAATGTCCTGAACTACTGAGTGCAACTAATTAGTTTTAATTTGCTAGAAGTCGTGAGCTGAAGATCTGCCCACATCCAGAGGACGAGGTTTATGTACAGACAGCCTCCACCTGCAAAGTCACTGAAACAGAAAGTTACAGCTGCATCTTGCCAGTCTGAAATGTTCCTAATGGGAGTTGCTGGTTAAAAGCTCTATCTTTGTGTATTATATTCTCAGTGGGGCCTTGTGCTCTGGAGTATACCAAGTTGAAAACTTCGGATCATTTCTGGACTGACCCCTCAGCTAACGAGCTAGTTCAGCGCCACCGGATCCATGGGGCACATCGAACTCTGGACGTACCTGCTAGCCGTCGGCCCGCTCTTGGGGTGAGTCTTTAGAAGGTGTTGGTAGTCTTTGAGTGCCTGTCTGGGCATTCAAAGACACTTGTGGGGTGAATATACGCCTCAACTGACTGTAAAATTTCCTCTAGATTCAGAAGAGACAGTCCAGCGGCAGCATGTCAGAGGACCGTTTTGCTGCATCTGCCAGAGAGTATGTTGAGTCTCTGCACCAGAACTCCAGAACCCACCTTCTGTATGGCAAAAACAACGTCCTGGTGCAACCGGTATGACAACCATCCTGCTTGTTGGCTACAGTGCTGCCTTATAAAGTTCTCCCACTTAGAAATTACAGGGGGATCTGGCATTTTCATCTTGGGTGTATGTCCACTGTGAGAGACATAATCTAAAAAAAAAAATTAGAAAATTAGATTGCATGCATTTTTCAATCGTATATTTGTATGCTCCTGCTGCAGATAAGTATTCGAACACCTCAGAAAATCAATGTTAATATTTGGTACAGAAGCCTTTGTTTGCGGCTACAAAGGTCAAACGTTTCCTGTTATTATTCACCAGGATTGCACACACTGCAGGAGGATTTTGGCCCACTCCTCCACACAGATCTTGTCTAGATCAGTCAGGTTTTTGGGCTGTCTCTGAGAAACACAGAGCTTGAGCTCCCTCCAAACATGTTCTATTGAGTTGAGGTTCGGTGCGCCTCTAAAGTTTCAGATGAATAATTGTCAATAGGATTTAGGTGAGCAGTATCCAGGGACTATGTGCTAAGGCAAGTGGGAGATGTAGTGAGTCAATAGTCCAGGGATGGCTCCCGCCGGTGACCGGAGGGGTAGACTGAGCTCTTACTCCTGACAGTTACTCCTTTCTTACGCTCCATCACCCTAAACATCCTCTTCACCCTCTTTCTCTTTTTGATCATGTCAAAAACCTCATAGATTTACATTATAACTATTTTCTTTTTAAACAAAGTTTAAAAAAATTAGTTAATGCATAAATACACCTTGTGTGGCCTAAGTCCACATAACCCCTTATTGTAACAATAAATCTATCCTATATAAAAGGCTGTTTCTGTCTGCCTAGCTAGCAGAAAGATCAAATAGGAAAAGAACCAAAAACCTCTGCTCTACCGTCTCCAAGCAACATAAACCCGTGAGGAAAAGTTCATGACTGTCAGAGGAGGACATATGATAATGTGACACTCTGAAGGGGAATGAACCAGCAGGTTTGGATAATCTGTCAATGACAAGGAGGACAGGTTTAAGAAATGTTGGGATGTAGGTCAATGAAGCAGCCGATCAGCATTGCCCAGATCTGTGCCTATACATTATTATAGCCTCCACCCCCTAAAGTAGCAAGCAAATTATTAAAAATTGTTCCCTTTTGTTTGTTTTCACAATTTTGGCTTTCTCTCCAACCTCCACCCTGGTAGAAGAAGGACATGGAGGTGCTGCGGGGGTACTTGTCGCTCCACCAAGCAGGAGATAACCTGACTTTGAAGTGGACGCCTAACCAGCTGATTAATGGCACTATGGGGGACTGTGACCTGGAGAAGAGGTCACCAGTTCTCACTGATAGTTCAACTACTTACTGGCTAAATATGTGACAGAAGGCTTTCCTGACCCACTGACATCTGCTTCTTTTAGCATCTACTGGGACTACGCATTGACTGTTCCCATGCGCCAGATTGTCTGCATCCACTGTCATCAGCTACGTAAGCATCCTCTGTTGCCCATCCTCACCCACTGCATGTCCTCCTTTAGATGCCAGCTCTGATGTTCCCTTCTGTTCTGTGCTAAAGCTGATTCAGGAGGCACCCTGGTTCTGGTTAGTCAGGATGGGATCCAGCGCCCCCCTCTGCACTTTCCTGCAGGAGGTCACCTCCTTGCCTTCCTTTCTTGTTTAGAAACAGGCCTGCTTCCACGAGGGCAGCTGGAGCCCCCCCTTTGGTCCCAGAGGGGAAAGGTAATGCATAAAAGTTATGTTAGTAAGTAAGTTAGGACATTATGGCTACAAAGCTCCCAGGGTTTTTTGATGTTCCCTTTCTAAAGGTAGTAAGTAATATATTTTCTTAAACAGAATTTGTACCAAAATCGATTACTTTGAGAATGAGTTGATTATAGGTGCAACTAGTGAGGGAATAAAATGATTCTGTGGATTTTACAGGCTAATAGGGCTGCTGGCCCGACACTTCCACCTTCAACATGAGGCTAGCTGGAGCCAGCTCAGTTTACCATGTACCGGTTACTACTAGGAGGCTTATTGTAGAATGAAGTCAGTCTTCATTCACTTCTATTTAAAATAGTTCAAACTAACAACAGACATGAACAATCTTGCAGTCTAATAAACATCTTTTTTTCCATAATAAGAATATATAGATACTTAAAATATAAAATGTAACGAATAAATAAAAAATAATAAAAAACCAAAAATGGGTTTATACAAATTTACACCCTGGTTACCCAAAGATACATAACCTCTTTTTGTAATAGTGAAACCTGTCCAACACAAAAAGCCTTCAGCTCTCATCTATTTGCTCAGTTGTTGGACAGAACAAGTAAAAAAAAAAATCTTTTTTCCCCCCTTATCTATGGTAAGAGTCAGGGAGCCGGTTTAGCTTTCCGCCTTCTGTCCGTGAAACCAGGGTTCGAATCCGGGCTGCTCCCTGTTCCCATCTCTGCTTCTGTGCTGGTCCCAAGCCCGGTTACAATTGAGAGGGTTGCGTCAGGAAGGGCATCCGGCGTAAAACATTGCCTAGTTAACCTAGACTCATCCTCAGAGGAGAGGTTGTTTCGCTGTGGCGACCCCTGATGGGAAAAGCCAAAAGAGAAAGAAGATCTATGGTAAGAGTCAATAGCAGCAGTGAAGTGCACCCAGCTTGAAGCGGCAGTTACATCTGGGCTTTAAAAGCATTTGTTTGTTTAAGCAGGGAGCCTTGGGGTCCTAATCTTGCCCTATGGCAGGGGTCGGCAAGCTTTTTTACTCAAAGAGCCATTTGGGACCGCCCCTAATAAAAAAGAAAGCACCCAGAGCCACAACCCGTTTCATATCATTATATGTATTATGCATGCATATATTATACAAAGGTGCTCATTACGTCGATTGCAATCGACCGGTCGATCTTCAATGACATGAGTGTAGATCGCGGGCCAGAAAAGATAAAAAAAAAAAAAAAAAGTACTTCTTTAAAATCCACCAAAGTCCTCACTGAGAAGTACGGGACTTGATTGACATGTAGATTGGCCAATCGGACATCGTCTGAAGCATACGTCGCTGCAAATGCGCATTATGTTCTTTAAAGGATGATACCGCGGCCGCGTGTGGGAGGAGCTACTGGTTCTGGTCTGATCGCTGCATGGAGCGATGTGTAGACACTGAGAATGTGGAGAGATCAGGTTTATTATTTTGAAGAGTTCTACTTGGTAATCATGTTTCCATGTTTGAGTTCATAAGATCGTCCCAGAGAAAGTCTCTGCTTCAACTGCCGCAGGGAAAGCTGCGTCTCAATCTGACGCCCGTGTTTGCATATCTCTGACAGAGTTTGAAGCCAAAGCCCCTCCTCCGCCTCTTTACCTGCTTTTCCTCTCTACCTGTTCACCTGTTCATATCCTCTGCAGCTGAGATTTGTTTCCCCCGCGCTCCTCAGTTTGTCCTACACACAGAGCGCAAAATACGGTAGTCGGGGCGCTCCAGCGCAGCACAAGGATGAAAGAGTAGGACGCAGCTTATAGCGGGGTTCAAATGAATGAAAGAAGGCGCTCCGCTGAAGAAATATTCAATATTGTACCCATTTTATTATTAGTCTGAACTATCTTTTATTTAGAAAAATCTTTTATTTTATCAGTCCAGTACGAAAAAAAACATCAACAAAAGCTGTTTTGGGCGGTTTTTGGCTGGGATCACATGTCCCTCTGTGCTGCTGGTGATTGGACAGTTTTCACAGAAAAAGAAACAATAAACTCTTCAACAGTTAAGTTTAGTTTAACTCTGTATAGTTTGGAAGCATCCATACACAACGACATTTATCTTAAGATAACACACAACATACAAGAAACCTCGAATTAAGAAACCTAAAATACCAACATGATCCAATTCAGTCCAGATAATTTCAAGAACAGTGTTTTGTCCTATAGGCCTCCAAAAGGGACCAACAGATAATGTGGAAGAGTTAATGGTGTTATCTCTGCACTGACCTACTAATACAAACAATAAAAAGGCAATATAGAGAGGTAATTATTGTGACATTGTTTGAGCCTGTTTAAAAATTATTAGGCAGACTCACAAATGCCATAAACTTTTTTAATTCAGATTTATCTGAAGAACACACACAATCAGTCTTATTTTTATGTTTTTATAAGTGGTTTTAATTGACTTAATATGGCTGTCCAGTGCTGGTAGCCTTTACCTACCTGCTGCTAATTGCCAGCATCAGGTGATTCTAGGTTTTAACAGCAAAACAAAACGAATCTAGTAATCAGCAGCAGACAGAACAGAGACAGCTGAAAAACTAGCAAAGTGATACATTTCCACAGGTGGGATTGGGCTGCCATGACTTCATGTCCTAGTTTTCACCCTTATTACAAATAACTATTAACTCTATACACAGCTCAGTTCACAGTGACTTGGCCACGCTTTATCACTTGAATAACTGAACTATTTGTGTCTTCAGGGAAAAGTGTTCCCTAAACTGAGGAAGAGGAGCAGTGCTGCCAGGCTAATAGACCAAGACAGAAACAGTGAAGAGCAGACAGCAGCTGACTATGTGTTTCGCATAGTTTACCCCGGTTACCGATATGATGCCAGTAAGTAAAACACTTAAAACTCCTTGATCTCTGCTGCAAAACATCTCAAAATCAAAAGGCTGCTTCTTCTTTTTGTGGCTAAAGCTCAGTATGTCTACATGAGTTCCCTACAAATGATTGGTCTTTGACATTTTTCAGTAAGCATACATCAATACGTTGGTCCTGTTATAACACATAAATCAAGCCTATGAATCAGTTAAATAAACAAAGATTTTTTTATATCTTTGATCAAGCTTTATATAACACCAAACCATATTTTCTGGTTTGTCTGCTTTAAAAACAACAACAAAAATAACCCAATAATAAAAACTCATTCTCACAGCAAAACCAGCATCTGCAAACTTTTTGGTTTGCTGGCTCTGCATTTGGTCTTCAGTTAAAACTACTCAAAGCATTGAGGCACAGTGGAGAACAAAATCAACTCAATCAACATACCCAAGGGTTAGGGTCAGACAGTCCAATCTTGTCCAGTCTTGACAATAAATGGAATTTAACTATTAGCATTGGTGCATGGAACGTCATCTGACTGAGTGGGAAAGAGCCTGAGCTTGTGCGGCTAGGGTTAGAGTTATGGTTAGGCTAAACATACCGGAGATACTGGAGATATTTGAGCTCCCCTTAGTGCTTTGGCTTTGAAACTCAACTCATTGAGAGTGGTTGAAATCTCCTTTACTCTGCAGTTGAAATTTAAATCACACCACACCATGGTCTGGCTAAATTGTTCTCTGCATTGACCAATCCCCCAGGGAAGTGGTAAGCTGCAATCACAGACACTCAGGAGCTAATAGGTGGTCTTTTGCGACATCGCGTGGTTGTTAGACAGTTCCCCATGACTGGCATACTGCAATGGGAAGACCAGATGGTCTGCTTAAACTGCAGGGGGATCATATTAATCAAAGGCAGAGTTGGAACTGCTAAAGGGAAAGTCCACTTACTGTAATGATGAAGAGAATCTAACTATTAGTCAAACTTCTGATTTCGAATGTACAAAGGGATTTTCATCCCATTTGTGGAAAGGAGGTTTAGCTCTACACCTTATAGTGTAGCTGGGGGTCCTGAAGAGTTCAGGGATCCAAAAAACACGAGTGTTATTCATTTAAAGAAATGCTTGATCTCGTGCCTCGCAGTGTTTTGTGCTATGTGCTCTGGGAATATTGGGTCCCGGACCCCTTACTAAGGGCCTCAGAACTCTGTACAAGAATAGGAGCTTGGTTGGCATTGCTGACAATAAGTGGGACCTATTGGCAGTGCATGTCGGACTCTAACAGGGATGCCCTTTGTACATAATTTTTAGAGACAGAATTTCTGGACACATCCAAAGCCCAGAGGGAGTCTGGATCTAGGACATCAGGATTTCATCTCTGCTTTTTGCAGATGATGATGTTCTGTTGGTTTCATCAAATCAGTACCTTCAATGTACACTAGGGTAGTTTGCATTCAAAGTCCCTCTCCAATTATCTTCTGATCTATTATCAAAGCATTGTGAATGTTTTTTATTTATTCATGATTATGCTGTTTTAGATTAAATCACAAAATCCTGTGTCGTTTTCTAGGACATTAAGTCTTGTTAGGAAGTTGGGAATGAGTGGAGTTTGACAGGTAAAAAAGGTGCAGCAACTATGTTCCTACTCTCATCTATGGTCATGACCATTTGGTCATGTCAAAGAGGATAGGATCCTGGATACAAGCGACTGAAAAGAGCTTCCCCTATAGGGTGGGAGTAGAGTTGGTACCCCTCCACATCAAAATGAGCTAGTTTAGGTGGTTGTGCAATTTCTTTAAGATGCCTCCCTTTGAGGGGTATTCCTGTCCTGTCCCACTGGCAGGAGGCCCCTGGGTAGACCAGACGAGCTGAAAAGACTATGTCTCTGAGATGGTCTGGTAGCGCCTTGAGGTTCCCCAGCAGGATTGGAGGAAGTTTCTGTGTAGAAGGAGGTCTGGGCCAGGACTGCTGCCCCCTTCACCGGAAGATAAAAGGATGGAGAAACTTTTTAAACTTAACTAAAACTAAATAAACTGAACAGAATTATATCCTAACCCTAAACCTAACAAAAATAATGAATTTAGTCAAACTGTCCTGAATTTCGTATAACTAAACTGAACTTGACTAAGCTAAACTGAACTTAACAGAATTTCACCAAACTGAAAGACCAACTATCTTAACCTAAACTGAAATAAAAAGAATTGAACTAATCTGTAGTGACTCACATTGAACTAAACTCAAACAAACATAACAGAACTGAGCTGAACTAACCTGAATGATATGAACTAAACAGAACTAAACCTATCTAAATTAAACCTATGGGCTATGTCTGAATTCCCTCCCTGCTCCCTAACTACAAAAAAAACTATAAAGTGTGAGACTATGTAGTGCCCTGGATTTTAAAGGCAATTCAGACACCATGCTCACTACTTCTTTTTTTTTTAAACGGCGAATATGACGTCATCAAATTCACGATGGGAAAATCTCATTGATATGAACGTTTTGCGACGACCATAAGATGAAAACATAGATGAAAAATACATTTGAGAATTCTTTGCAAAGAAAATGTATTTCTAATGCAATGCATTGTGGTCTATATTCCACAATCTAGTGAGCATTGATGCACACTAGTTTTTCGCAGAGTCTTCTGGGAAATTTCTAGGACACTTGATTTTGGAATTGTGGATTCGGACAACACTACAAAATGGCACTAGATAGTGAATAGTGAAGGAATTAGTAAAGGCATGTTCTCCCTTTGTCATAGTTCCTGTGGGGTCAGTGATAAATAAATAGTCTAATAATAACAATATCTTGTGGGATCAATGGAGTATTGAACTTTACAGTTCAGACATTAGAGGATGATGAAGATGATTTGCTGTGGTTACTCCTGAGGGGCAGCTGAAAGAGTAGGACATGGAGACATACTGAGCCTCTTTGCCTGCTGTGTCTGTTACGGCTCTGTCATGGCTTCTGTCCTACAGCAATCCTGAAGAGGCTGACAGGAACCCTCTTTTCTAACTGTGATCTCTGTTGTTCTGCTGGTGTGAGCAGTCACCATAAACTACCACCACACCACGGGCAGCCGTGCTCCATCACTGGATGATGACGAAGAAGAGGAAGATAGGCTCCATGCTATGATCTCAATGATCTGCTCGCGGAACCTCACAGACCCTAATGTCATGAAAGGTTTTTATCACCTGAACACACCCACCAAACCCCATCTCCTCACCCCTGAGACTTAGCTTCAGACAAGCTCCCTGCCTCCTCTCTCCATTGTCTACTATCTAGCCATCCTTCTGAGCTGTATTCAACTCCCCAACCCATCTATGCCTGCCTGGACTGTGTGTATGCTTTCTGAAGCTAAGCCCAACAGTGATGAGAAACTAATGTCAGCAGGTGTGTGATGAGGGTTTGGGTCATGAATAAAAACTGACCATGTGATTGCTAAAACAATGAATGCTTTTTATCTAAGACTACATATGGGACAAAGATGAAAACCAGATTTCCACAGTCGACCACCCCCAAGAGCTTCATTGTTGAGGTCTGAGGAAGTCTGCTTAGCACTAAAGCCCAAAGAATAATAGTCTATGGTGGTCTGAAAGGGCTTGAAAGGGGTTAGTACATTTTTTCTAGTGGATTTTTTATTGGCGGTGTTTTATTGACAAAGTACATTAAAGGATTATGTTGACATCTACAACCAAGGGTCTAGAACAACCACCTTTATATCCCAGTGTCCACTTTTTTGCTTTTTGACTCTTTTGGCTGGTTGCTGCAACAATTTCCAGCTGTTTTCACTTGTAAATGCCAAACATTTTTTAAGTAAAAGTGTTGTTCACATAGAGGAGAAGAATACATTTTTAATGGTGAGCTGCGTGACTCACTTCCCAATGCAAATAAAAGAAAATAAATCTGGCTTGAATTCATTTACATTCAAGTTAAAAGACGTGATCAGCTGGGGAAAGGCAGCAACCAATGTATTTTCATACAGTTTTAGCTATCAGGTGAAAGATGTTACAAATAAAATTGTTGATTTAGTTTATCTGTATGAACTCCTCTTAAAGATGGTTGCTAATCCTGGTTGTGGATGATCAGAAATGTTCGGAATGTTTGAGCTTCGAAGGTCATAAGGCTCTTTGGTAAACAAGTCCATAGGAAGTTTTACAATGCATCTGTGGATAAGTAACAATGTGATGGATACTTGTGTCTTTGCTCACAAAAGTAAAACATTTTAAAGTGAGAAAAATGCATCTCCAGATCCTTTTATTGGGTCATGGGTGTTTGATACAATCTTTTTTCTGCACGCTCTTATCAGTCTAATGATGCACTTCAGATTCAAATGGTTTGCCAATGTTCCACTTTGATGTGTTAAATCAGCTGCTTTTGTCGTTTCATTTTTAGGGCTGGAATGATAGAGCTGAGTAGTTTCACTCTACATATAACAGTTCAGTGCTGTTTTGGTTCAACGAAAAATGCTTACCGTAATTTCACCAGACTGCTAGTTGGTAGGTAGAGCAATCATCTGATTGAGAAGGTCACCAGTTCAATTCCTGCCTTTCCTGCCCATATTTAGAAGTGTCCGAACCTCACATTGCTCTTGGTGGTTACAGGTTAGCGCAATGTACTTCAGTGGAGCTGTCATCAGTGTGTGAATGGCTTGAATGGGGACCTGAACCTACGAAACCCTTTGGGGAATTCTATCAAGGCAGAGAAGAGCTATATAGGTATACACAATGTTTACAATATTGTACTGTAGTGAGAGATGAATGGAGCACCACTTCTGTGGACATCTGACTCCTCCCTCTATCTTGTTCTCAATGCTGATTGAGTCTGTTTTTGCGGGATTTTAATGCAGTTGTGTGACACACTCACATATTTACAAATGCAGGAGCAGCTTGTCTTTATAGTCTTTGTATCTGTGGTGCTAGTTTCTGCTTGGTCCCCATTGGTTTTGTCAGGACAACACCTCAGCACTGTTGGGTTTAAAAAAAAAGTGCTTCTTTTTCCTCCAATTTGCCCCTTACTTCATTTGATGAACCACTCTGGTGGTTCCTCGCCCTTCCTACCCCAGCCACATGCTTGTCAGTCTGTGCATGAGGATATGCAGCATCGTCTCTGTGTTTCCCTGGTTTGAAGTGGGATCATGTCTCTCCGTTCTTGTGATGGAGAAGTTTCTTTGCTCCAACCTTCATGGTTGTTTGTTGTTTATGTGTGCAATGCTGTTCACTGTAATTCTTCACCGCGCCCCTCCCTCCCCGTCCTTTCCTACACCCTCATGATGGTCCTGTGGGGTTCCGCAGTAGTAGAGACGAGGAAACTGGTCTGAGGCCAGAACCAGTTCTGGTCATGCCTAGAAAGGGGTGGGGGGGGGCAAATATGGGCTTTGCTCCAGCTGTTGTTTTGGTTATTTTTTTCCTGTTGATTATCTGCGTCATATGGGCGGGGGGAGGAGGGGCACACAACAGCTTCATATTTATGACAACAGGTCATCAGCTCCAACCTGAAGAATTAAGGTTAAGAGCATTTAACAGTCTCTGGTTTTCTTCTCCCTCCTGTGTGTCCCCCACCGCCTCCCCGTGAAGTCCATTTGTTTCTATTGCTTCTTTCAGTGTCTGTTGTCTTCTTCTGTCCTTTTGTTTCCTGCAATGTCTGACTGTGAGCTTTGCCCCGTCCCAATCTCAGCGTCTTCCTCCTTTTGATCTGTGTGCTGTTCTTTCTCAGCTTCCCACCCTTTTTAGAATGGCATGGACCCCCTTGCATCCTTCCTGCATTTCCCCCCAGAGCTCTCCCCCTGCTTCCTCCGCCTTCCATTTTGGTTTTCTTTCCCTCTGTTTTTCTTCCCCCACAGTTCCAAACCCTTCATTCACCCGTCCATCTCCTCCATACATTTGCAGAAGTGTTTTTGGTTGAGCTGAGGAGCCGAGGTCATAATATGCAAGACACTACATCAAGGCAGAAAAAAGGGGTTTAAAAAATAGGAATATGAGTTATTTGTGCAAATATTGACACTTTTGCCTTCTTACTGTCGTTCTGCCTTCTTCAGACCATGGGGATGTGATGGAGAGCCAGGCTTTTGGATGCAGTCCGTTGTCGTGGCAACTGGCTGAGGCAGCAGCTCAGGAATCCCTGTGCCACTCATGTTCCACAGTCGGCAGCAACATGTCATTTGACTATGCAGCAAGCTGTACCTGCACGCAGCAACCATCAGATATTCACATGTACGCAGTAAGAGCCTCTGCTGGATCCTGTGCTGAGTCTACATCAGGGTCAGAACCAGAGATTTCAGTCTGCGGGACAGCTGATACGTTAGAGTCGACAGACATACACAAGACAACAGTCTAGCAGATCTAAGACCAGCTCACACAGCAGCATCAGCAGAGGCTTTCTTCTCTGAAAACACTTTTTGAAGACTATGTAGTTAAAGGTGTGACTAGTTTGAAAAATTGAACGAGCGGATGTTGTGTTTCCACAGAATCCCTTTGAAGATGCTTTGCCATAACATGAAGAAGCAGATCGTCTCTCGAGCTTTCTATGGATGTGAGTACACCAGGCTCCTTCTACTGTGTGTTAAAGCTGCCTTGGCAATGTTTAGTCATGTCTGACAGATGTAGTAATGTGTGGCAGCAGTATTTTGTTTTTCATTGGTTTGCTATTGTGCTTAACCTGTATGTAATAAAGCTCCATTCACTCCAATTGCAGAAGCACAAAATCTGAGGCTTTAGGCTTTAGTCAACCCTGAGTCCTAATGAGCTTTTCCAGTTATTAATATAGCCTACAACTTTACTGGATATCCTCTGAACTGCTAACTGTTAAAGGATAGCATGCAGCTAAACATGTCTCATTAATATAATTTGGCAAGGGCCTTTAGAAACCACTCAGTCCAATATTATTTTTGTATTATTACACATCAATTTTGGTGACCTCAGATTAACAGAAACAAGTGCCATCACCTAAATGAGGAACAATTTTATTAAATTTATCCTTAGACATCAGTTTTAGACATGCATTAATATCAACCTTTCAAAGAATATTTATGCTTTTGACTATGGATGTTAGTTTATCTAATGCAATGACTACGGAACTCCTAAGTTTTAATGTAGGACTATGCCGCTTCCTGACAGTCATCTACAGTCTAAAGGTTGTGTCACACATCCACTATATTTTGCACATTTTCTTTATATGAAATTTGTGTCTTTTGTGATACATCTGTGATATACGTAATTCGTAAGTGTCTCTTGCGTTTGCCATTTGTCGATGAGCGCAGATGTCCGTCGAGGGTTTCGGCCGAAAAGTCTTTATGTTAATTCGGTTTTGAGATACTGGTACTCAAAGGTTTTTCGTCGGTTTAGAATTAAGCAGTTAATGCGTATTTCACATGGTTTATACGCAATTATTACATAAATCTTAGGCGGTTATGCAGTTCAAGGGCTTCCTTTTAATTGCATTCCACGTGTCCGCCAGGGCTGGCATACTGCCGACATCTGTCCACTGTGCGTACCCACCTGTCGGCTCTGGTCAACCACAACATTGTACCCCCTGACAGACCTGGTGAGGCATCTGGTGGGCTTAGCAAAGAGGTGTGGAGTAAATACCAGAAAGACTGTAAGGTGAGTGAGCTCATGACACCCACAAACCACATGATCTACAAAAAGACTTAGCAGAGGCCGACGTGGTTCTCTGGTACAGCATTTTTTAATTATTTTTGGTGAAGGTTCGTTACATTACTCTGCTTCAATCCAATCCAATCCATTTTATTTATATAGCACATTTCTCAAACAGACATTTCCAGACATGACGAGAGCTTTTCTTTCCCAGGATTCAGGTAGTTAGGATCATGTTTGTCTGTTCTAAGAAAGCATGTTTATTTTGCAGATGTTAACCAGAAATAAAATAAAGGCTAATCTTTAAGATGTCACCCAGATGATGCCCTGTGATTAAATTATGATTGAACAGTCATTGATGCATCATCAGAAAATACATATAAAATTGGATATTTTTTGTTATACCAATATTTTTTTTAAACTTGAGTATATTTAAGATTAGGTAAATACAAAAATCTAAAATCCCTTAATCCCTGAAGTGATGGCTTCAACCAATCACCACCCATCTTAAATATTGATTAGCTCGGAGTGAAAACATCTCATGTTCCTGACCAGGTAAACCTTCAAGGTGTCTTTTTCTTCTTTACAAATGCCCGCCATTTTTGATTTTTCTTGCGGCTCACGTGCTTTCCTGTTAGAGTGGATCCTAGGTTACATCCTTGCCAAATTTGGTGCTCGTACCACAATTTGTCTGAAATTTGAAACTATTCGGCTCTGCAGAGGGAGCCACAGTAGTCTCTGGAGAAGCAGAAACAAAAACATTAAGACCAAACAACACCAACTCTGTGACAGCCAAGTGTCTTGAGGATAAGTGCAGGGATGCCACATCACAATGGTTTGGACACATTTAAATAATTCAGTGAATTAATGTGTGGCAGGACTGTGAAGGGAACATCATCTCTCTCTTTGCTTTTTTACTCTTACTTTGTCTTCATCAACTTTCTGTCATCTTCTGTTAGAATCTGTCCATTCTCTAAACGATGCATTTTCTCTTAATACCCTTCTGTAACACCCTTCTTTTCCTAACACAGTTGTAATTAACATGTGTGTGCAGAATTACAAGGAGCTGGAACTTCTCCGGCTGGTTTACTATGGTGGAGTGGAGCATGGCATCAGGAAAGAAGTCTGGCCTTTCCTACTGGGACACTACAAGTTTGGGATGGGAAAAAATGACATGAGTCAGGTAAACATAACCCCTCCCCCACACACAGGTAACTACATACACTTATGCAATGGTCCGGGTGAAAACTCGATTCTGATTGGCTGCTGGGTGTGCATTAAAAAGTGATATACCACAGATGAACCATGCATGGTGAAAAAAACAACCTTTCATCATTTGGACAAAAACAAGCGGTAAGAGGAGAACTTTCTCTCTGAACTGATGCTTTATTCAACCCATCGGATAGATCAGCATTTATGTATTGCTTTAAATCGCTGAATCTTGACTGCAGCGGCACCGCACCACATAACAAATGTCTGCTTTTTGTGAGAAAAGCGATCCAAATTGGAAAAAACTAGAATTAACACTAGAACGTCCGTAGGGCAGCCATTTGGCTTTTCTACCTACAATGTCCAAGGGACAGCCAAGTGGCTGGATTAGTTAAAATTTACATTCCCAAAGAGCAGCCTTCAACATAGTTTGCACATGAACAGCACAGCCATTACGTTGTTCTTTTGGCATGCAAAAAGGACAAGCCAAGTGGCTGAACAAGTTTTCACTATTTCCCCTCACCTCTGTCACTTCTAGTAAGAGGTCACCACAGTTTGGTTTTTCTTTTTTGGCTGAGATTTATCGTTCATGCACAAGAGACACTTCTTTACCGACATAATACTGAAATGTTCAAGCAAAGAAATCATGTGGTCAAAGTCATATCTTCAACCCACTACTCGTCTGCGCATACTTGGTACTGCCCCAAAATCTCCTTTCTGCATTTGCCACATGGTATACTTGTAGCAATCAACAATGTTTTTTACTGATTCTGGAAGGTCCCAGTGAATTTTGCCTGGGTTGAAAGTTTGATGCAGTTGGCAACGACGAACCCACAAACATTGGAGATTGCAGGAAACCTGTCAGTCCCAACTTGTTCCATTCGAGTGCCCTTGACATCAAAGTGTAAATGCTGCATGATATCTTTGAAGTGGTTTCTGACCATAGTTTTTTTAGATCAGTGGATTTCCCATTTTCGCCAACCATCTTGCATCTTGTGTTTTGCATGGATGGAAGTTTTATCCCCCCCTCACAAGGAGGATGGCAATGAACCCCATTAGTTCAGGGAGGGCCATGAACCAGCTCTCATCTTCTGTCTGACGTTCATGCTGAACAGTACAGTCCCGAATAGTCTGAAGCATGTTCAGAGTGAGGAAACACAGGAAACTCTGTAAGCGAGTCGACACCGTACTTCTGACCAAAGCAGTTGGCTCTTCCTCAGCAGTGTAACATTCAATTGTGCTGTGATGGAGAGGCCTCCCAACCTTTTCTGAATGCCACATCATGCCATCTTTTGCTTTTTCTGTTGGCACAGTGTGTCTCCTCTCTGTCGTCCTCTCTTTTCTGATGGCAATGAAATCTCCTCATCTGTGATCTGATTTCTGAGGTCTGAGCAATGAAAACCTTCAGCAATGTAAAGATATATGTTGTTTCACTTGTTTATTTTAATTTTTTTTGTTGAAGTCTAGTTGAAACTATAGATTCCAAAACCTGTCAAATAGGCCTCCTTTGCCTCCCCGGTCCAAGAAACATGTGGTTAAATTAAATGACTAAATTTCTCATAGGTGTGTATGTGAGTGTGCCTGGTTATTTATCTATGTGGCCCTGCAATGGACTGGTGACCCATCCAGGGTGTACCCCTCCCCAGTTGCTTGTGACTAGCTGGCATGTGCTCCAGCAGACCCCTGTGATCCTGACCAGGATGAGCAGGCACAGAAAATAAATGGATAGACAACTGCTAGAATCAGCAAATGAGAACAAGATGTTCATGAAATCTTATCAAAAGAAATATCAGTCTGAGTCCAGCTAAAGGACTATCTCTTCTCCTTCAGAGTCAAATGGGTTGACTTGCTCCAGGATCATTTTCAATGTCTGCTCAGGGTAGTAAAAATAAGGCATCTTGGTTTTTCAGTTGACAAACTGGGAGTCAAAGTTTGTCAGAGTTTGGAGGCTCTTTTGAAGCAGAAAAACCTCCCCCATCCTGATCTGAGTAAAGAATGTGGTTAGCTAGGACATGTCTTCATCCAGATGATCGGGTAGTTGGTGCTCCATTTACAAATGAAAGGTGGCTAATTGAAGGCTGTTGAATTAGTCATTTCGAGCCACCCAGCCATTTGGCTGTGCTCTGGACGCTGCAGGGGGAGTGAAAAATCCTGGGCGTTCTAGTGTTAAGGACTAAAAACTACCGGTATTTGTCTTTTGTAAGTGACCATGGTATAAGTGGGTTAATGGCCTTCAAAGTATGCATTATCGCTTTTTAACGCACTTCGCGTCAGACGGTTCAGGCTTCCACAGCGTGTGTTAAAAAGTGATAATGCACACTTCATCTTCCATTAACCCTTCCATAACACAAGTCTACAACCCCCCCCCCACACACACACACACACAGGCATGCACAAGGACGTGCCCCGATAGGCCCTAATGTTGGTTCAAATTCTTCTTTGGAAATGTCCCTCTTTGTACAGATCAATGCAAAGATCAGCGAGCGATACCAACAGGTTATGAAGGAGTGGAAGGCCTGTGAGCTCATCGTCAAGCAGCGCGAAAAAGAGATGCAATCAGCCATTTTTTCCAAGCTGTCATCCGGAAGCAGTATTGACAGCCATGTGTTGCGGCTTGCGCACAGAGACTCCACTATCAGCAACGAGGTGATTTTTCACTATTATTGACAGTTAAATGAGCAGCAATCCATGCACTGCTGTAGAGACATAAAGGCAATAGATTTATGGAACAAAGGGTTTTCTGTTCTACTTTCTGTTCTATAGCTGACCTTAAAGTTTCACTCTGATCATCTTTTGATCTACCGTAAATGCCTAAAAAATAAACCTGTGTCATTTTCTAGGAAATTGTTTCTGCAGAGCGGCAGGAGTTCATTAGAAATTAGCATCGTGAGTTGTGGGCGGGGCTGTTGAAGAGCACTAGCTCACAGCCCCTCACAACCCCAAGCTGACATTAACGGTTCAGCAAAAATGGCGAGCAATAGTGGAGATTTTCAGCCATGCAGTTTTAAAACAGATGCCAGCTCAGATGAGGAAAATGAAAAAGTTAACAGATCGATTTGTCCAACAGAATTGGAGCAGAGCGGGAAGCTTGTGGTCACACCGATTGTAGTTTGTATATAACATCTACAAACTTTTTCAAACCGTTTTTTCATCTGTTCCTGATTATCTCGATTTGAATGAAGAAATACTCAAAAATACAATTTTTATTGTACTTTATGTCCTCAATCATGAAAACCCCTACAAGAACATGTTAAAACACCAAAAACACTATTTTTATTGGAGTGGGTCTTTAAACTGAAAGAATTCTTTTTCTTTTTCCCATGGTAGTAAAATTGTTAACAGTTAAAAATAAATATTACATCTTGGACTAATTCAGTTGGTTTGACATTCTCCAGATCATCGCCATTTTCAGTCTTTAGATAATGTTTCAAGTGATTGTTGTATGTGAGCCAATATGTTTTTGTAAATAGTAATACGGCAAATCAATTTAACTGTAGAGATGAAAAAAGATCTGGTTTTTCAAACATGGCTGTCTTCTTCAAACCTTATAACCAGACATGCTGTGAAACATAAGGCTATAGTCCATTCATGATCCTATGTGTGAGGATTAGTCGATTTAAAAGGAACCATGTAATGCATGTTTCCCAGTTTGTGCTTCCTCCATATTCAATCTTGAAATCTGCAAATTCAGCAAGTAAAGTAAAAGTAAAAGTTAAACGGCGTGTACTTGTATAGCGCTTTTCTACCTTACTCGAAGGCCCAATGCGCTTTACAGTCACAGTCCCATTCACCCAGTCACACAGACATTCACACCAACCTCGCACCAACCTCCCACGAGAGGCAAGGTGGGGTTCAGTGTCTTGCCCAAGGACACTTCGACACATGGGTGTGCAAGGCGGGAATCGAACCTGCAATCTAACGATCATGGGTCGACTGCCCTGCTGCTGCACCACGGCCGCCTTAAGGTTAAGAATATCTGACAAATTACCGGTAGTTAATTGTTGATTTTTATTTCTTAATCATATGTAATCAGATTTTTATTACAGAGTTTAAGTCAGGCAGTAGCTCACTACAAGACTAAAATCTGATTTCAACCAAGTCCTTTAACAATCTTAGAATTGGTAACTATCTCTATTCTGAATTGGTAAAATGCCACTATAGCTAATCGTCAGCATAAAGAAACGTCATAGAACCATCAAGACTCTTTACACAGATGATTAGGTTACGTCAGAACAGACATGTTACATGTGTTAACACATGTGTTGTTCGCAACTGTGTGGTCACACCTGTGAGTTTACATCAATGAATTCACATCTGCTTTTTCACATTTGAGTGCTTACGCCTGTGTTGTACACATCTTTTTGTACATATACTTGTGTCTGCAGCTGTCTACTCACATACTTGTGTTCACAGCTGTCTGCATTTTTGTACATGTTGTTCACACAGAGACACAGCGTTGGAGTAAATAACATATACCATTTGGACTCGTATTTCATGTCTGACACCCTGTTTCCCCCAACCTATAGGTGTTCATGTCAGTGGATGAGCCAGATGCAGGGAGTCAGGAAACCCCCAGTGCCGATGATAACACTCCTACCATGACCACCCTGGCCCCTCCTGTTGCCCTCCCGCCTGAAGAACGCCCTCTGGTGGAGTTTGACTCCCCCGACTCAGGCCTCCCTTCTTCCAGAAACTACTCAGTGACATCAGCCCACTCTCAGATCTCATCCAGCATGGATGAGGGTCAGAGCACAGAGGAGGAGGCTCCAGGAAGAGAGTTTCAGGACTCCCTGAGTGAGAGCAGGGTGTGCCATCAGCTGGATAGACTGGTGACAAGTGGAGCCGCCACTGAGGGGAGTCTGGCCTCCCTGTCCTCCTACACGGTGAGAAAACTCCTCAGGAGCTTGAGGACTTTGATGTGTGGCAGCGGTGTGTGAATTACACCACTGCAATCACTTCTGCATTCAGAAACATGAAGATGATGTTCTTCTGCTCAGATCGAGCTGCTGGATACAGTTGCCCTGAACCTTCATAGAATTGACAAAGACGTCCAGCGCTGTGATCGCAACTACTACTACTTCACCACGGCTAACCTGGAGAAACTGCGCAACATCATGTGCAGGTACAAAACATCCCAACACACTCTTATGTGCATGCTGGCTGTGGAATATTGCAGTTTTTTTTAAGTTATGTTACAGTCACAAATACAACAGCCATCGTGCAGGCATCGACAGACTCTTTAAGATGTCATGCTGCCAGCTGATCTTTCTGAAAATCGTTAGCATGGTCATGAATGTAGATGGTGGCCAACAGGCGTCAGTCAGTCAGGCGGGGACAACGCCATTATGAAATCAGACGGCTCTCGATGTGGCAGCCATCCACATCGAGATCCACCAGCTGCCCTGTAGTTCGGGGGTATATAAAAAAGCGGCACACAGTATAATTTTCGCAGCATAAACTGCAATTTGTCAAGATGCAAGTTTCAGAGGTGCTATCAAGGCCATGATGAGTTTTGTGCAGCTTCAATGCTGTCTACCCATTTATATACAGGACCCATGGTGGCTGGGATCGCCAGATTGAGGTCCGGTCAGTGAGATGGCAGCATGAGGGAAGGGGGGTGGTTGGAGGGTGGCTGTCTGAAAACGGTTGATCATCAGACGATTCCAGACATCAATTAGCACGCTGCTGCTTTCCTGCCACTGGGCAGCCACCGTGCGACCTTCAAATGTGCCCAGACGACCATTGACCGATGTCAAAAAACTATCCCTCTCGCCATTAAATTTAAACTTTTTTTCTTAAAACCTCTGTGGCCACCACGTGGTGTGTTAAAAAAGCTACTCAGGCCTCTTGATTAAAAAAATGCCGGCGCACGGCCACCTGCTGAATTTGCTGAAAAACTTTCATTAAGGTCGTGCATTTTTGGATTAGACTGTAGTCTTAGTTCAGTTTTTGAAGTCTCAGGTTAGACAGCTATTGTATCTCTGTTTGGGAGACACCAAACTGCTCATTTCCTGTATGAAAAGTAAATAATCTGTTAACAACTGTGGACAAAACTTTCCAATAAATGCTCCTAAATGCAAAGAGTAGAAATAGACTTTTGAGCTGGACTCATTGGTGAATAAACAAATGAAAGACAGAAATAATGAATGGATGTGATAAAACAAACATAACAAAAGGTTTTTTTTAATGAAAAATTGAATCAACAAAGACATGTAAGAAAGATCAAGGAGACAAGTGACAAATGACGTTCATTTTTATGCAGCTATGTGTGGGAGCATCTCGATATGGGCTACGTTCAGGGAATGTGTGACCTGCTCGCTCCACTCATGGTCATCCTGGACGATGGTAAGAACACACCCTCACGCTCTTCTGTCACAGTTCATTCTTTTGGCAGCAACAGCTTCACTGCACCAGAAGAAGAAACTTCTCTGGACCATGCGCTGCTACAGTTGAAGCTGGAACGAAACTGTAAAGGACAAGAAAATCTCTATGAAACAGAAAATGAAAATGCCAAGACCACTACCAGCTATATAAACCATATGTTGGGTTAAAACAACCTGCAACATCAGAATAACAACATAAGGAAAGAAAGACAACAGACCAAAAGTACCTTTTACGAGGAGAACGAACAGATCATACCCAGCAACAATCTCTCTCCGCTCTAGCCCATATACAGTCACCTCCTCTTTTATTAAGTTTGTTGGGTAATTTACATATGCGCTGAGCTCTAAGGGAGGGGAAACGGATAAAACACAGCTTCAGTGCTCAGAAAACTAATAGCAACATGCCTGCTTTTCACAGTCTTCATCATCTTTTGACCTGCAATTTCTTTTCTCACAGATAACTGACACAGAGCGTCCTTTGATTCTGGTCTTGACACAGATAACACATAGTTCTCACGCCGATGCTGGGAAGTGGCTATGATAGTTGGTTTCCTCCCAAGAGTTCACCTTCCTTTGAAACAGAACTGGACATAAACACTTCTTCATGTATGATTATATTACCTATATAGCTAGGTAATGCATAAAAGCAAATATGAGATAACTTGTATACATTTTTCCAACACCATAACACTAAGTTTTGAGTTTGAGAGACTTCCGGTCAGCATGAAGATGTTAGCAGGAGACTGAATGTACAAAGCATATGTTTTCAAAACACACAACAAGGAGATTTTATGAGCACTACAGTAGATGTCAGAAATGAGGGGAGCCAGGAGTTGAAACAACTGAAACAGCAATGCAATTCAAGTTTGGATTCATCCAGAATTAGAAGCCAACTGGAAAAGTGTGTGCTGTGTAACTGTCAGACATAAGTACAGAGAAAAACATTAAATGACAGCAGGTGAGTTGAAATGATAGCAGCTCAGGAGAATGTGATGACAAACACAACCGATCTCCCTCAGTGAAATGATGCCAGAGCTTCACCAATCAACTGATAACTGCAAGCATCTACATTCAGCAAGACCTGAAAAAGCGGTGCTTCAATTTTACAGTGTTAAAATTCACGTTATTTCTATCTTCGTATGCAAATGTCCATGCATTTTGTGTTTTGTAGAGTGCCTGGCGTACAGCTGTTTCACTCAGCTGATGAAGAGGATGAGTCAGAACTTCCCCAATGGTGGAGCAATGGATGCACACTTTGCCAACATGAGGTCTCTAATCCAGGTGATGGATCACACTCTGATTGTTTGGTGTGTTTCTGGATGTACACATGTATGACATTTCAAACAACTGTCTGGGCTGTGTTCCCATCAGATCTTGGACTCTGAGCTCTTTGAGTTGATGCATCAAAACGGAGATTACACTCACTTCTACTTCTGCTACCGCTGGTTTCTACTAGACTTTAAGAGAGGTAAGTCTTCATACTTTGTCCTCTTAACAGAAGCCTCCAGAGCTCCTCCTCCTCATCAGTTCTGTCAGAGGCCAAAGCATTCAGCTAACGGAGCCAAAGCCTAGCCTGCTAGTGATGGCAAAGGTGTTCAGTGTTCTCAAGCCATTTAAAGGAAAAACACAAAGTTTCTGCCATGTGCTGAAGGAAGTTGCCTGTTGCTAATCCTATAATATTTGTATGCAGAGCTCCTATACGAGGACGTGTTTGCAGTATGGGAGGTAATCTGGGTTTCTCCCAGGATCTCCTCGCAGCACTTTGTCCTGTTCCTGGCTCTTGCACTCGTCACCGTGTACAGAGAGATCATCATGGACAACAACATGGACTTCACTGACATCATCAAGTTCTTCAATGGTACTGGCCTCACTTGTGCATGCTCATTTAATGGTTTATCTATCACGGCAGGGAAGCAGTCCCAGCACAATGTTTTAGGTTCTATCTTTCTGATACCATTTTCTAAATGCCAGACAAAAGGGTCCACATTTTTTCTCCAGATGTTATTTAGATGTAGATTTGTTGCAATAATTTGGATTATAATTGATCAATATTTAAACTACCAAAATGGTTGCCAGACAAGACTGGGACTGCAGCTCATAATTACTGCGGGGAAATTTCCAATTCAGAATACAAATTTCAGTTTATCGTTTGAGACTGCAGTGGAACTTTGACTAACTTTACGAAAAGAAAACCTGAACTTGCCCTCACAAGTTATAAAATGTTTTCTCTGTCAGCCTGATGGCTTACCACGTCTGTCCCTTATCCACAGAAATGGCTGAACGCCACGATGTCCAACACATCCTGAAGGTAGCACGTGAACTGGTACACAAGGTCCAATCTCTAATGGACAACAAGTGACTGTTGGAGGAGGAAAATGAGGGTTCTGGATGCCTCATCACAGACAGCTCTGCCCTACTCCCCACCCCACCACTTCCAGAGCAGGCTGAGGTGTCTGGGTCTCTGCTCTGGAAGTCTGTTTACATATTCCTTCACGTGGAATGCTCTGGTTTCTGTGTGGATCTGTGTGCATGCTCGTGACTGATCACACTCTGTGCGTGCATAAGAAACAAACAAACAAACACACACACAGACAACAGCGGATGACTTTGCCACGTTCTCATTAGTGACCAAATAGACTGTGCCAACCACCTTTCTGAGTGTTTTATACTCCTAGCATGTGTGTTTTTACCCAGTTTGCTCTAAAAGACCATTATGACACGAATGTTGCCTTCTGTTAGTAACAGCCCAAGGTACTCACATGCACTTTGTTTGCGGGTTCCTGTGTTGTGTTAGTGATGGCCTCGCTACAGATGCTGGGGCTGGAGACACCAAAGACTTTGGGAAGCAGGGAGGGATCGATACAGTCGGTGTTTGCAGCAGTCGTGGCTCGTCCGACGAACACAGCACAGCAAGACAAATAAAGCACACGGCTTTGTGGTTCTGAAAGCAGTGACGTGACAGCCACAGCTGCCTTCATCACCAGGCAGAGACCTGCAGGGAGACGGGGGGGAATTCTTCCAGCAGGTGTTACCATGGAGCCCAGCTGATGAAGTCAAAGAAGCAAGACAGGCAGCCGGAACTCAAGTTTTAGACTCATTTCCATCCCACTCAGCAAAGTACACCCAGAATCTTTCAGCTACCTCCAGCACAGCTGCAGCCCGACGGCACCTCTTTGCAGCAGAACTTCTAAGCTGCAACCTAGAGCTGAACATGTGGTCGATCATTTCCCAGAGTGTAAATGCTGCTGAATACCTGTTCCCCTGATTCACCGAGAACAATCTTGATGTTGGATAAGAGGCTTGCACATTCAGGGAACCCAAGAGTGTTAAGGTGACTGGTGCATATCTTCCCTTCTGCTTATACACAAAATAACAACAACCTTGCAGCTTCTGAGGTTTCAGGTGTAGAGCATCATCCCTCTATAGTTTGCAGTGCTCTCTGCTGCATATATGCTGCATTTTCCCAGATCCTTAGATGAACCTATCCAAACGTTTGTCATATAAATATTTTCCTTTATTTTTTTTATAGTGATTCGTTTTTAAGGTTTAAAAGTGAGGCCTCCTATCCAAAACCTTAGGTACTTAACAGCAACCCAGGAAGCACTGTGTTCAGAGAACTAGAGCTGAGTTTGATATAGGGTTCTGTGCAACTCTTAAGTCTTGGTTCTCCTAGAGTCTGAGTCCTGCAGATCTAGCGCTATATATGAACAGATCTACATTTGCAGAAGAAGGCATTTTACAGCCTCCCTCTCTCACCTGAGTGTTGCAGTTAACTGTTTTTACGACAAAGCCTGCTGTCATTTCCTTGTATGTGTGATTGGTCAGTTTGCACGAACCTCCTATGATTTAAGTGCCAAGAGTCTTCCCAGACCTGATGTGTACTCCAGTGGTTTTGCTCCCTTTGTTAGACTGATCCAAGTAAGGGTTACTGCCCCCCACCATGGGAGCTTTTTCTTCCAATCAAGACAGTGACCAAAACCTTGAAACAGCGCCCTCTGTGGTACCATAATAAGGTGCAGCCTGCATCCTGAAGACTGTTTCCTTCCAGTTTCTTGAGGACTTTGCTGTCCATCAGGGTCTATGTTGTGTGCATATTAGCCCAGAGTTTGTATAACGAATATGACTTTTATTTCAACATCTATTTTTCAGTTGCTTCAGCCTATGATGTTCTTTGTTCAGGCGCTGCACTGACTTTTTCGAATGCTGAACATGTGCTGTGAGGAAGTGTCCTTGGCTTTGAATGTAAAGTATTAAACCACAGTTAGTTGATCTGTGTGACGGTGTCTTTTCAGCTCCAAACGACAGATTTTTTAAAATAATACTCCAACGGAACTTTGATACAAGTTCTAGCCTTAGGTTTTAGATACAATGTCTTCTGAGATGATATGTAAGATTCAACAGGGTATCTAGAGGAAGTGCTGTTATAAGACAACACCTCCAAATTGGCCTGGGAAAAACAAAAGACAACATAGAAACAGAACAGCGGATGTCAGCCAGAGGTATTCAGTAGTTAATCATTACAAGTAAATATTTAACTGTGACAGAAAAACAAAAAAAACATAACGGAAAACTAAACATTACATTACAATAGAAAAAGAAAGAACCAAAAAGGACTAATTACTGACAGTTGGAGGAAGCACCCCATTCTGTCTGCAAAACAGACTAGTTAAAACAAACTAAACCCAAGCTAGACTACCAGAGATCGCTGCCTTAAATTAAAATAAGAAAAAACGTATTTCATTCAGAAACATTCTAAAAATCTTATTGCATCATTAAAACAATACAAAACACTTGAACCGCCCAACTTTCGTAAACCACAACATTAACATTGTGTTGTGAAAGCTTGAGGGATCATAGGAGCAGTGCTGTCCAGAGCAAGTGTGTCCCATATGGGGATTTATTTTTCTGGATCAACGTTTGTTATTCTATGAACATAAATGTATAGTTAATAAAATATTTAGTTCTAAAAGTATTTCAATGTTATTTTTTGGGATGTTTTTTAAAATGTTTTCTTTTCTCCACATTATCTTAAGTATGTAAAATATATTTAATGAAATTAAAATTCTTATTGCTGATCAAATTTTGGGGGTGATATTAGAATAGTAAAAAAGAGGGTGTTTATAGAGCAAAGAAAATGATTGGGTTATGGTTAGAAAAGAAAAGCATTTTCTCCACCCGTCCGTCCGTCCGTCCGTCCGTCCATCTGAACTCCAAATTTCAACCCTCCTGGTAAGTATCACACTGTATAGTATTTTTTTATTTGACTTTCAATTAATTATTCAGTATCTGTTTTTATTTTAGGGGGATGGTGGGGGTATGTTTTGATTTGAGTTCTTTTCATTAGCTTTTCACATTAGTTAATAGTAATTAATTTTCTGGGATTGCGAGCCCCAACCCCAGGCTTGGCTCCAGCAGATGATGAACAACCCCACTGCAGAGTTCAGTCTTTAGTCACTAATGATTTTTGAAACAGGGAGGGGGGCTGTTTCGATAGCTTTACTGTGCTTTTTCAGATGATCCACATTGCTATGTTCGATTTGAAAACAAACAAATGAGTGACCTTTACTGACATGCAAGGCTTCTGCATAGTCTAAAATTTCATACCATTCAGTGTATGATAAGAGATTATTGTAGGTTTTATTGCAGATATTATTACAGGAAAAAATAGAAGCATTATTTCACTGACTTTTGTCAGCTGTCATTTCAATGAAGGCATACAAGGTGGACACTTATACACTTAGAAAAGCACTTATAACATAAAAAGTCAGACATAATTTTGTAAAGTCTTTTTTCAAATGAAGTTGTTAAAGGTTTCTTTATTTTTAATTTTCTTGATTTTTTTTCACCTCCATCACTTTACTCTTTCACTCTAAGTACCAACATCAATGAAAGATAAAAGTACGTGTTGCATATTCAATAAGTGCATATATAATATAGGTTCAAAAAAGAACTTCAATCTGATAGATGGATCAGATGCATGCATACACACACACACCCACACACACATCTTTTTTTAACAATGAGGTGATTTATATCATGACTTGTGCTGGCCAATACAATTCATAGTTAAATATTGGTTCATTAGTTTTGAACAATCCGATTGGATCTACCACACTGTATGGTCAAGTCTTTCTACAAAATTCAAAGTATTTCCACACATTGGACTGGAATGATGATTTGATTATTTTTTGCTGCCATCACATGGGTGTCGACTGCTGAACTTGACCGATGCACTTGGTAAATGGCTTATACTTATATAGCGCTTTTCTACCTACAATGCCCAAAGCGCTTCATAGTCACAGACCCATTCACACATTCACACACTGGTGGAGGCTCCGCTGCTGAAGACTGGCGCTAATCTACCACCAGAGGCAAGGTGGGGTTCAGTGTCTTGCCCAAGGACACTTCGACACATGGGTGTGCAAGGCGGGAATTGAACCTGCAATCTTACGATCATGGGGCGACCGCCCCACCATGTCTCAATCCAAATGATTTTTTCCAAAATTGGTTTATTTCATTTAGAAACTATTGTCTCATGACATAGCTTGATCTGATGAACAGCTAGCCTCAGGTTGGAAAAATTGATGAATTGATTAATCCTTACACCCCTAATATATATACACAGATAAGCTACAGTGAGTTAGTGTGATGTCCTTGACTCCTGGCACAGCCAGATACTTTACAATGTTCCACTGCAGCTGGTCAAGAAGATTGCATTAGAAAAACTCATGGATAAGTTTGAGCAAAGACAAATAGATGTGGATCACTGACTAAACAACAAAATATGGTTTGAAAATAGTACCACTTGTGCTTTTATTCCTTTATCACTGAAAAAAGAAAAGAGGCAGTAGTTTCCAGCTTCAATCAGACAAATACTCTTAAGGATTCACTGTTTACCAAGAACAGCAACTTTAAAGACTAAATCCCTAAAAAGGGAAGGCGGCAGTGAGAGGACATTATAAAACACATTAAGTAACAGAGGTGTAGATATAGACAAAAATAACCACTAAAAGATTCAGAATGGTCCCAATGATTCCCAGCACAGCTAAGATACGCTCTTCTTGATCATTTGTAGAGTCATCATCTCCTGCGTGAGCACTGCAGACATAATGGCCGCTGGGGAACATGGTTACTATCACAGAACCCTACACCCAAAAAGTCTGATGCCTGAAAGAAAAAAGGGACAGCAGTAGTATTAGGAAGGACAAAAGGAAAATTGATTAAAAAAAACAGCTGGGTATATGAGGCAAAAAGTAAAAGAGCAAGTCAATAATTTATACATTAACTGTCTATGACGTACATGCACCTTTTGCCCTGCATGAATGTGCAGTACATTCCCACCAAACTTCATTTATAACATATACTTTTCCCATTAAATTGGAAAAACTCAGACTAGTTTATATTCTAAAGTCATTTTTTTCATTCGTACACCTTCATCATTGGAAGGTGTACGAGAGACAACCATACACTCTAACTCTTGTGCTATCCTAGACACTTTAACATTGGGAGTTGGGTCATCTGGACCCCACAAGACAGTGCGCAAAACTTTTTTTCTTCAATATGTGATCTTCACTGTCCATGGATTACATGAAATCAATCGGGTCATCTGGACCCCATAGATAGCACGAGGGTTATAAGGCTATGCTGTCATTGCCAAGCTCCTGAAGGATATGTGCCAACCTGAAGTTGTGATCACAAAATACCTTCTACTATATCAAAACAAGACCCCAAACTGTACTGTGGTGGATATCGCACTGCTTTTGACACTCCTGTTGACAAATGTAACACTGCCCCATTCCTTGGCTTTGCAAATCCTACCCACCCATAAACTCTGCACACCACAGCCAGCACCACTGACCTTTGTGCTGCTATTTACCAAAATCAATTGGGAAAATTGGGTATCATAGCATATGCCAATTGTGGTTTGTTCAGCAAATGCAGATATCCACCCCATAAACTGGAGTTTTTTTTACCCAAAAATTTAGTGTTGTTAATTAGTTTCATTAATATTTATATAGCTCCACATATGTTGTAGTGACTGACTACAATCCCTTGGCATATGTTTTAACAACGTTAGACGCTACCGGTCATGGATGGCAATTTAAAAATGACAGAATTGTGTTTGCTTGTTCTGAAAAGTGCTTGATGACTTAAGGTATCTCAGGATCGAGGGAATCCCTGACCACATTAGATCTCAGTTCTATTGGCCACTTGACTGGAGAGGTGGAAACCAGGATTAAAACTTGTAGTTGCTGTGTCTATGCAGCTCATTCAAGCAGAGCTTTTTGTCAATTAGTGAACATAAAAAACACAGACTGCTTGAATTCGTTTGCACCGTTTTTTAACCTTACACCTAAAGGTAGCAATACAAAGGACATTTTGATCTACCCAAATCAATTCACCAAGTTTTGCCCTGGCCATACGCCTACTGATCATAAAGCAAGAACCGCTGCTGTTGTGTCATGGCTTCCTGCGATATAAGCACATACATCAAGATCCTCATTTTGAGACGAAATTTATTTAAAAGGTTTGCGCAGTTGCTAGCCGTGTGAAAAGCCAGGACCACACACTGCATCTATGTTTGTAACTTTACCCTGACTGAGGCTTCAGTTTTTGCACTGCATGAACTCATGTAAAGTTGTTCTAGAAGACTGCCCGTTGACCCAGTTTTTGGCTAACTCGCCAATGATCGACCATCATCGTCACACTCCCAATACTTTTGGAACCTGTGTTCAACATCAAGCTATATTCACACCAGGCATGTGTTGCACGTTCAAGAACATGCTATATGTGGTTTCACGAGCGCAAATTTAGGCCGTGGAGTTCACGCCAGACCCGCACCGGACTAGCAAGGAGGAACTTTTTCTTCTTTTATTTTTCTACCATTTACTATCACATGTCATCACCAGTTGTAAGAGGCTTGGTGTGAAATGACAAATTTTGCTCCAGGCTTTTTCTTTCACAGCTCTATTGTAAACTTTGAAAGACTTAGTGTCATAGAATTTCAGCTGGACAGAAAAAGAAAATTATTCACGTCTCCTCCATCATCATGTTTACAATGGTTGGCACTTCCGTGTTTTGAAAAGGATGCTATCCACATGTGACTTATTGATCCAGGTTTAGCTGTTTGGCGTTCCAGCAGTCAAAGGCTCAGCTTCTTGCATTCAGCATGGGTTTAGGACTTAGAAACTTGCGCAGCAACGCATGAATGCAAGAATTTGAACACAAAAGCCCAAGACGCGGGTTTACATAGACTTTTCATTGAAAGTAGTTGCTTGAATCCCAGTTGCCGCGGCCGGTGTGAACGTAGCTTTAGAAGAGAGCTACCACCTGTATTCCAGAAATGTAGGAATGTCAGCAGGAAAAACACAACACACTTCCATCAATGTGTAAAATGATTATTTCTGTAAAAAGGAGATGAGTTCTGGTAAGATGAATGGGAGCGAGATATTAACGTGATTGGTAAATGTGCTTGGGATCTCCCTGTTGACACAGCATAGCTGGAGAAGGATAAATCTGCACATACTCACCGGTTGCATCGAGATTTCCTTTTACCCAATGGATTTTTGTCAGATAATCCTGAGGGAGAACTGCAGATTACAGCAGTTTGCAGACATCAAACATGCACTCTGAGGCAACCTGGGGATGCAGAAGAGGAAACAGTTGAGTAGGAAGTGAAATCGATGTCATGTCCTTTAGGGGCCTTGACACCAGCAAGGTTCAGTGATGAAGACATTCTGCCCTGTTAACCCTCAACCATTCATCCTCTAAACCAGGGATGTCAAACTCTAGGCCTCGAGGGCCAGCTTCCTGTTGGTTTTCTAAAAATCCCACCATATTTCATGCTAATTAACGGAATCAGGTGTGATTATCCAATAAGGAGCTTTAATGGCAGGTTGGAAGGCAAACGCCGCCTCTCGAGACCCGGATTCTGACATCTCTGTTCTAAACCTTCAGCCATCTTAAGTCAGTACTTTATCTCTACCTGAAGAGTCCATGGCTGTGCCTAATCCTGTAGATTTTGCATCTTCCAATATAGATCTATTCCCTGAAAGCCTGTGGAGAAGGAGAAAGATTTGCCTTGAAGACTCACCTACGACTGGAGAAATGCATAAATATATTTAAGGGATAAAGACAGATTAGAGGCATCCTTTGAAATGGATATAATCACATTCTTCTCGTATTTCTTTCAACAATTCTGATTGTTGCAGAAAATGCTTAATGCTGAATATTTGAATTAACAGTCTGATCATGTTTTTCTATTGTTTTCAAAAAGGAGGATACTGCAGGAGCCAAACTGACACCATGACTAAAATTAAAACAGTGAACATTTCACTAAACTGTCTGGTTCCTTTTGACAACAGACATTACTTTTTTTAATACGATCACTTTTGTGATTGAGTTGACTCTAGATTGCAAGTCTTTTTTTCTTGTATGTAAACAATCCTGTTAAATATAAATGATAAAACTGTCAGAATAAAGATTTGGTCCCCCTTTAGGTGCTCAACACTGCATCAGTATTCAGAGGCAGTGAGTGAAAGACTTTTTCATTTAATTTAAAAATGTAAACAAAAATACAGAAAAGATTGTTAAAGTACCTTCCAGCATTAAGCAGAATTATCAGCAATGAGATAGTTAACATATAATTATTGATGCTGTTGTTTCTTTTATGCTGTACAACCCTGCTAAACAGCACTCTACCTTTTTTAACTTTCACCAACTGGTTCTTAGCTCCACCTTTGCCCTCTTCATCTTCCTCACCACCAAAGTCCTCCTCCAACACAACTATTCTGTCTTGCAGCACGCATCCAAGCCACGATCTTTTTAAGAGTATGTGGCCTGCACAGGATGTCCTCCTCTTCTTGAAACATTGTGCATTCATGCAAGCTGCTTCGTCAGGTGGAGCTACCTGGATGAGAGGTGAAATTTTGTTCCATGACTCAACTTCAAGACTAGGTTACCTGAATGGACGAGCCTCTTCCCTGAAGCATTCAATTATACCCCCTTAACTTCAAGCTTCAGCCTCATCACCAATCTCTTTTCCTCCAAAACATTTGAGCAAACTCCTCTTTTGGGATTACTCCTACTGTGATTCTCTTGTCATCTATATCATTTACCTGAATCTATGAACCTTGCTTCCTTTACATCCCATGTTTACTGGTTTCACTGTCAAAGTCTTTACATTCAAAGTTCCTACTTGAAGGCCAACACTCCTGCCTGAACTTTTCTCTCTCTGCCTTTGAAAACACCTTCCTCCTCTCCTATATTGGCCAACAGTACTCACATTTCCAATGGATCCAGTATGAAAGTTTAGTTGGTTTTAGTTGCACGACTAATTGACAATCCTTTGCATTTACCAAGCACGCAAAAGTACTAGATTGCGCCCCCTTGTGGTTACATTAACTACATTTACTTTTTATGTCCAGCTTTCTCACTACATTTTGCATGCAGACTAGATTTTTATAACCTTATGAAACTAACACTTTAGTTGCTTTGGGATTTTCACTTGCAACTTCTTCTGAGCTATAGAAAACAAAGTCATATAAATAAGTGCTTTTAAAATGTAAAAGTGCCATTTAACTCAAGCTTGGATCGATTAAACACTGCTGTCTTAGAAAACGTCTTAGAGCAGTAAGACGTTTTGTTGACCAATTCTCTCAGATCCTCTCAGCTGATTTGCAGAGTGATAGTTTGAGGGAGCCAGATCCTTGTGACATTTTAATATTCTGCAGCCGGATTACAAGCTCAGATGGCCAGCACTGCCTGAAATGTAACCCCGGCACCCATCAAGCAACTGTCACTTCTCCTCCATCTTTGTGCATGTGTAGAGGACTGTGAGCTCATTTCAAGACTGTGACTTTACATTCATAGGAGCCAAACAAGAGTCATTGGCACAAAAAAAATGTTTTTGGTCTTTTTTGGATACAATAATTCCTCTGGGGTAGATTTTTAAAAATTGGAAAAAATCTTTCCTTGACAAAATAGACAGCAAAAACATTTGTTTTCACCCAAACGGCAGTTTTCCTTCATGCCTAATTCATTATACACAAAATGAATGCTCTAACAGTGACACTGTTACATTCTATTTTTACTTGGCTCCCAGGCTGGGAGCCACATGACCCACATACTGCTGTCATGGTTCCTCCATTAAAGAGTTTAGATCTGAGGGTGAAAGCGTAATGGGTCACAATACCTTCTCCACACCGCCTTATTATCTTATCACATTACATAAGCTCCATCAAATCATTCTCCCGATCTGCTTAAGCCGTCTCCTCTAAGCCTGATGAAAGATTTGCTCGCACACACTTGTGTAGGACACTAAAACAAAAATGTATACTCACCACACATTGCACCAGGGGGGGCAGCCAAAGTCTTTGCTGCGTTCTTTTTTCTTTTATCCAACCATGTTTCTTCTTCTGCTCCTTCATGCAAGGGTCTTTCACTTCTCTTTCTTGTGTTTCTCCTTCCTTCTCTTGTCTTCCACTGGTATTCAAGTCGAGTCCCGTCAATGGTGAGGAAAATCCAAGTCACACAGCACGCACAGACCTCGGGGTTACTGAAAGATATGCTCAGATACAGCTGTGTCTGCACTCACATTCACACAAGCTGCTGTGTGACAGCACTCGCTCCCTCATCCTTACACCAAACAAACACACACAGAGCTGGACTCTGCAACTGTGGAATCCAGTCATTTTAATTGGGGATATAGCAGCGCTAACTTAGTGTTTCAATGACATTCACAATTTGTCCAATCGTGGGTGAAAAAAACCGTAAGAGGGCATGTTTCTCTAGTAGGGACAAATGTGTAGGCTCGGCTTGTCCTCTTTATGTCAATTTCTGTAATAAGATTGTCATCTGAGATGATAAAAAGCTGCACACGATTCAGAACAAAAAAATGAAAGAATTGGCCTCGGGTGTGTTGCTTCATCTGATCTGGAAGTGGTGTGAAGCTGCTGTCAGACTTAGCTAGGGCTGTCAGTCCAGTACTGTTTTTGTGATAAACATCAGCTCAATTTTATTCACTTCCTTCTTTTGACTTCCCTCTGCTGCCTGGCATGGAAACCATTACGAACCCACATCTGACTTATTCTTAAGCCTTGTCTTATTATGGGTGAACTTCCACTTGTAAGCATTTGGTTATTGTACGATGAGGTTTTCCTGTTTCTTTAGAAAACACAGCACAAATTATTGTCCATCTGGTTTCTTCTTAGCTGTATAATGTATGATCATGTCTTTCCCAAGTGGCCTCTCAGCATCAGTGTTTAATTGGAGGTACTTGGTGTGTTTTTGTCACTTTTCCAGCAGTGTCTGCTGGATGTCCTTTGATTTGAAAATAGTAGTTTTTACTTTACATCTTATCGCAGTTTGATCTCACGTTTTCCTTAAATGTGGACCCTTTTCCTTTTCATTTTTCATGACATCACTGGTCTGTTTTTGAAGGCTTCTTCTGTCTAGGCTTTTATGTGTGTCTGAGGTCAGTCCTCAACAAGCTTCTTCTTCCATCTGTTTGGTTATTCCTGTAAGAAGAGACAGTAAATCAGAGCTCCCTATTTAGGAGCTGAATCAACTATATGACCTTATTCAAGTGTGCCTAACAGCAATCTGTCACTCAACCTTCCCTCACCAGATTTGAATCATACTGAATGTTTAAGTTTTGAAACTCGTGCTCCTCTTGGATCCCTTCTCCTAAAGCACTCTGATTCACTTTCCTTCTCTCTTATGTTTGCCATGTTATGTCATTTTCTTGTCCTTTGCCTGCCTGATGAGAGCATCATTCTGTTTTACCTTCACACTTTCTGTTTCTGTCCCCGTGCCTCTCTTCTTCTGTTTGCAGAATGCCTTGTATTTTAGCTGCTGTGCTCTGAGTCGTTCAGTTCCCTTTTGTTTTTAGTGGTCTTTTCTTCCAAAATCATGTCAGTGTTGGTCAGGATTATTTTTTATTTTCAAGCACCAGAATGAGTCCTTTGCACTCTGCTGAGACGAGCAGAAGGATAGCCTGTAGACAGAAAGTCAGGCAGAAAATCTAAAGAGTCACACTTTGTACCCCGTAGAGGGAGGACTTACTACTTTTTATTCTAGCTGCTGATAAATGACTAACTTTACATGGCTACTCTTCTCACTAAACTCTTTTCATCACTCTCTACTGCAAATTTGCTCAGCTTTTCCCTGTTAACAAACGGGATCAGATCAACAAATGCTCACATGCATTTCAAAATAAAAAAAACAAGCCGAAAGAGATGAAGATTTAGAAAAGGATGGAAAAGCGAGCTGCCTTCAGGGACTGTGGAGGCGACAGCAGAGGAGATGCTAACTGAGTGAAGGAAGAGGACACAGAAGGAAGTTTGTGTGTGGATGTAAAGGAAAGAATGAATGATTAGAAGTAAAGCAAAAATGGGAACTGAAAAGAAATGTAGTAATGTGAAGGGAAAAAAAAACAGTATGACGTTTTTGTTAGGGGTTTGGCACGTTGACCACTCTACGACATCCTTCTTTTTGTCTTTCATGCTGCTGTCATGGAAGTAAAGATCCCCTCCTGCTCTCTGCTGACAAAACTGTTGCAGAAGAAAAAGACATTTTTGCATTCTTTGATGTTTTACCTGTTTGGGAATCCTGGCGAGCTCGCCCAGTCAAAGCAGTCAAAGCTCCTTCCTGCTAAATTCTACCTTTCTCCTCGCTCCCTGTCTTGCTGCTGGTGCCACACTTTGTGCTACCACAAAAAGGCAGCATCCTACTTCCCTCCTCATCTCTCGCTCGACCCCTTTCCACCCACCACACTCGCTTTCTCTCTTACATTTGCCCTCCTCTGCCTAACGTTTCCCTCTTTCTCATATGTTCGCTCTTCCCCACTTCTTTTTCTTCTATCTTTCCACATATCCCTACCCCATGCTATGTTTCTGCTCTCTCCATCACCCTTTCTCCTCCCAGTCTCCCATTCTCCATCTTACATTTGGATTTTCCACCCCTCCCTCTCTGAGAGAATCTACCAGAATGCAGTAGTCTAAGGGGACATGTCAACACCACACATAATGCTACAACATAAATAATGCACTCGCAAAGACATTCCTATCCTCACTGATGAAAGCATGTAGAAACGCACACAGCCCACTCTCTGCACCTTTAGGCTGACAAAAAATGAAACATCTTCTTGTAAAAGAAACACGCATCAATGGTATTTGAATGCTTGCAAGCCTATAAACAACATTCCAAAATTGATTTCCAAATGAAGAATACTGAAATGATAGAGACAACATGAAACACATCTTTTCTGCATTTAATAAGGAAAACGTTTTCCATTCCAATGCATGTATGGAAAAGTCAGCAAAGTCATCATCTTTGTGCTTCATTGAATGCCTGAGTGGTCATCCCAATTTCAGGTTCAAGAATGCACAATAATATTCACTTGAATAATTTTAGTATACATTTTTCAGCTTCACACATTTGTACAATATGTGCATAATGCATATTTACATATTTATATACTTCAACCATTCTTTGGAGGTGTGTTAGAGGACAAGATCACCCACCAATCTTCAGTTCCAGCAACAGCCTTGCTTTGGCCCAGTGTCCCATGTTAACTGCTGTCTGGACACTGATCTATGACATGTCTTTATGTACTTTAGGAAATTGATGTTTCACAGATGCTCATGGGTCTTCATGAGACTCCAGGACTCTGTCGAACAAGAACTGCAACAGTAACCCAGAACATTAACAAACGAAATAAAAATAAAAAAACACATTCAATGAAAAAAAAAATCATTGATAATATAAAAGCAACATAATTTATTTTTGTGCATTTTTGGCAGCGTTCATTTGATACATTAGTAGAAATAATTTAGTCATTTACTATTTTAACGCTTGTGCTATCTTAGATGACCCCACCCTTACATTGACGTGTTCTCCCTACCATGACAAAGGTGGATAAAGGTGGAAAGATTTCATGTAATCCATGGACACCAGTCAAGATCACAAATCATTGAAGAACAAAGGTTCAGAGCACTGTCTAGTGGGTCTAGGTGACCCAACTCCCAAGGGTAAAGTGCCTAGGAAGGTCACAAGGGTTACATACAGAAGTATTTTGCAGGAAAACAACCTTTTCTTCAGATATTCTTTTTAATTACAGACCAGTTATATATAGATATTAAGATTTAGCAATAGTATAGAGGAACATTATCACATTTTTTTTAAAACCCAGAGGAAACTTCAGTCTATTTGATTCCATCACAATTCTTTAGGACTTGTCTTTCTTTTATTTTGCGGGTGCAATGAACTTTTAAAACATAAAACAACCAATAATAAATGTAGGGAACACAAAAGAGATTTTGGGCAATCACTTTTAAATTCTGAACTTAACTGGTTTTTTATCAAGTCAATGATACGCCATCTTTATTTTTTTATTTAGAAAATTTAAACAAAAGATTAATTCAAAACCCCATCCTGCCTTTTTAAGGTCAAGACTGTCTTAAATTGTTAAAATTGGACAATAATACCACCGCTAAATCATCTGCTGGCAAAAACCACCCATGCTTTAATGTAATTCATTATTGCCCTCAAGCCTCTCTGGAATGCATTGGCTCATATTAATTGGCTCCTTCATTCACAGTAAAGAAGTTCTGACAAGAATGAGCTCAAGCTGAAAAAGGAGTCATGTTTAAGATAATCACTCAAAGTTTAAAAAAATGATTAGCCAGTGCATGGCTATTAAAAAACAGAGGTTCATTAAAATGATTTGGTAATGTCCACAGATCCAGTGCTCATTTTCTTTAAAATCTCTTTAGGTTAGTTACTTTATAATAGGTTTAACAGGTTAAAAGGAATAAAGTAGTTATGGGAAGCTGATGTAAAAATGATTTGTGGATAGTATCTACGATCAGCCTTTAACTTGTTCTTTTTCATTTATACCATTGCACTGGACTTTGGTTTCACAATGAGGCTTTATTTGCCGATTCTGACCTCTGCAACTCTAAGATGAAAAATTTAAGGCAGTAATGCTCAGGTGTGCATGACTTTGGACATCTGCAATACTCCGTCCTGAGACAAAAGCATGCTCACTAACCTTGCCAAGGTAAATAAGATTTATACAAGCTCCCCCTGAGACTTAAGTCAGCACAGTAGAAAAATACTGCAGACAGATGGGACAAGGAAGCCTCAGGCTTGTCTTGGTTGTAATTATGCAAATGAACTGCAAATGAAAATCAACTGCAAATGAAATCAACACACTACTACATGTCATTTTTCTGTTCCTACTGTTTATGTATAACTATTATTCTTTTATACTTTTACCCTTAAATAAGAAGAGCTGTCAATCAATTTCATATTTTTAATCTAGATATATTGAATGATATTTAACTCCAAATTACTTGCAAAATAACGACATAACCTCTTTAGGCAAATGTAAACACCCATTTTTACAGTTAATAATTTGTACATTTAGTAGGGGTGCAATGGATCATGGCTGAACCGTGATCCGTACGGATTGCTGGCCACGGTTTCTGCCTTTGCACATCATTTAAATCAACTGTGGGGGAGCTTTCTTTTTTCTTAACACTTTGTTGTGTTCACAGCCAATGCGATTCACATTTCAAATTTGCATCCACCACCTTTGTTTTGACACTGTCGCTGCCTGATCTACTCCATTGGTCCCCGCATATGCAAATATATCGTCACTTCCTCTTTGTGGCCAATGCCAAGCAATTTGATTTAGATTTGCTCCCGTAATTTGTATTTTTTTTTTGTACATTTGTTGATCCAGGATTGTAAACCTTGTATTTCGTTAATACATATTTAAGATAAAATAATAATATACATAAATTAGAAAGAAATTAGTTCTCTGCGACAGACTGATGACCTGTCCAGTTTGTCACCTGCCTTCACCCACAAGTGGCCAGGATAGGCTCCAGCAGCCCCGTGACCCCGAAAGGGACAAAACGGATAAGACGATAAATGAATGAAACCGTTCATTTCAGCCTCTCATGTCCCCACTGTTGCCATGTGTCCACCCTGGTACCTTGCAAATAAGTAACAGTGGACATTTTAAAGCAAGCCATTGCTAGTAATGTGATGAAGAACCAGCAAGGTGACCACCAAGAAGATTTGTTGCATATTTTTCCTTTGTTTTTTTTATATTTTAAATAAGGATAACAGGGTGGAAAAGTTGTGCTTTGTTGCAACAGTAAATCACTCTAAAACGTAGAACAAATGTTGATAAAAGATTGGTCCTTACTATGCTTCTTCATGCAGACATAGTAAGTAAGTGATGTAGGGCTACAATTGTGTCTTTTGAAAGCTCTTTTTAAATTTTTAAATCAAACACAGTTGTTTCTTAAGTAAAACTTTGTCCAGAAACTTACATAATGTTGACCCTATACTTGTACCCCTTTTTATACACTGTTTAACAATTTTTGCCCTCATTCCCCCCTGTTTGCAGACATACTGACGCAGCTATAAATCTGCCCCAACTACCACGTCACAGCTCTGGCTCTGGCTCAGAGAGATGTCTCTTGCTCTTAGTAAACACTCCCTCATCTCCCTCCGTCTGTTAAGCAGAGTTGAGTTTCTTTCTCTGTAAGCCCTGCCTGCGCTTTTCTGTCTTTGATTACGCTCACACGAGTTGTAGCACGGAGCACAGTGCCATTCAACAACTCATCTTTTTCTTCATACGGCTGGGTGTAAGTTGTCCTCCCTTAAGCTGTGTTCCTTGTAGATCTCTGTTCAAATAATTAGAATTGTATTCTGTATCTGTGTGTAAATAGATACTTTTGTTTTGTTTATTTAGGAATACATTTCCAGATAATAGAAACAATTTTAAGCTCTGACTTACCAAAAAATTGAAAATTAAAGCAGAAACTAGAATCACATAGATCAGATTTAAGTGATTACTGTACGTTTGAAGGACCTTTTACCATATAAGAAAAATCAGTTCAAATGAGATTTAAGATAATAATTGGTCATAATTGGTATTTCCACTGATCCTTTGACCTAAATTTATTCCTTTATAATGTCCTAAACGGTTAAGATTTGGACTTTTTATATAAATATAAATACAACTATACTAAAGTATTAATAAAGGATTTTAAAAATAGATAAGTAAACTTCTTAAAAATTTATTCAAAATTGCAAACCCAAACATGGAGGCAAGTGATTTTTTTTATTAGACAAAAAATTGATCTACAGTAGTTCTTATATAGTCTAAAATTTCTATATAAAAAGTTTTTTAATTATTTGTGTTGAATTGGTTTTAACAGTTTTTCTATTTGGACTACTTTTATTTTAGACATTATTAATTATGAATTTAATGCCTTATAAAGAAAACAATGAGAACACAAAAGATTAAATCAGAAGAAAAAAATGCTAACCAGAATGCAATCTGTGTGAACAGATTGGAAAGGTTGTTTTTTTTCTGCTCCAATTTACTCTTTTGATGTACTGCAGTTTGTATGCCTATTTTAGATTTTGTCTGCTCGTCACTTAATAATTCAAATGTAGCCTTTAAGTTGTGCTTTTTAAAAAGAACACTTTTCATGCAGAAGTTGCCTTGTGGAATTATAGTGGGGTAGAGGTCAAAGGGATGCCATAAAAGAAGAAAAATTGTAGGATTTTGCTCTATTAGAGTTTCAGAAAAAGGCCACATATTTTAATCTGGAGATTCTAAAGGGTCACTTTGCTGACTAAACCAAGGGCCAGCTGGATTTTTTTCAGCTTCCTAAATACAAATGCCTTCCAGGGATACGATGATAAATATTTATGCATTCTTAATCTTGTTGATGCCCTTTTTTTGCAAATAAGACTTTGGGCAGGAACTTCCTATAGAGGGAGGCTTGAGCCACTGTTAGAATATGTTTTGGTCCCCCAGGTGAGTTGCATGGTTAGTGATTTGTCCTAAGGAGAGGTTTACTTTTTTGTCATTGGCTTTCCTTACAACAAACCTCAGGAGACAGCTTCATGTCATTTGTTTTATCACTCTATTTTGCTCCCTTAGTTGGTTTTGTCATGTTCAAGTTTTTTTTTCTCAAACCTTAGAGTTTTATGCCACAAGCCCGGTCTCCTGCATTTTGGGTCAAACACCATCAGTTTCAAACAGTATTTGATGGTTAGAGGAGCATTCAGGGTGGGTTTTATCTTGAAATCCACAACAATTTCATTTATTTTCTCCATGTTCAGAAAGAGATTATTGCACTGCCCCACTTGACAAGGCAGCTGACTTTGCTCCAGTGCGATGTCATTGTTGAAAAGACCTACCATTTGAGTCTTCTGCAAACAAAACTAGAAAAGTGGAGCTGTGTGATGATGCAGTCAGGTATCAGCAAGGTGAAGAGGAGGGAACTTTGCACAGATATTTGAGGAGCCCCTGTGCTTGTAAGGATGTGGCTGGATATGTTGTAGCTGACATTCACTAATTGCTGTTGACAACCTAAGAAGTCAGTCAACTTAGGCCGCATTTACACTGCAGGTCTTGATGCTCATATCCGATTTTCTGACTATATCCGATTTTTTTGACGATCCGCTTACATCATCTTTTAAAAGTGACCTGTATCTGATTTTTGCATTTACACTATACAATGCTGATACTATCAAACTTAGACGTTCTGAGGACTACGTAGGAGCATTTCCGCCCTCCGCGGACCTCTTTCGGACTTTTGTGATTGCGGTTGTCATGGAGGCAAGGCGACAACGGAATGAGGCGTTGCCTTGGGGGCTTCTGAGGGGATGCACGGGGGAGGAAAAAGGAGGGCTGCTCGGCCGTCTTATGTGCTCTCTCTGAGTTTTGAATGAGGAAGTGTTTGCAGACGTTGTGTTGTCCGAACAGTTTGATCCTAGTGTTGAACCTTTCCTGCGCAATGACTTCTCTTTTCTTTTCACACGGGAGATTTCCTCGGGGTTCTCTTTTCCGTTCTGAACCCTCAGCCTCCAGAGTGGGTTGAGAAAGACTCTCAAACTTTTGGGCGAGACACCTTATTTTTAATTGACGGTTCTCCGACAGTCCCCCGCTCCGCGCTCACCCCCCCCCCTCCTTACACACACACACACACGCAAGCACGCGCGCACACTCACACACGCACACGGTCCACATCATACACGCCCCCCAAAGAAATAAACGGCTTCTAGCCTGTTCCATAGCTTCATTAGTTACCGTTTGCGTCCGGACCGGACATAACAGCGGTTTCCAACTAAGGTCTGAAGCCTAAGGCTGAAAGGTAACACGCGGACAGCAAAATCAGCGCACAAAAAGCACCTTAATGAGTCATGTGATCTCAGTTGGTGGTGTCCTGAGTTGACGTCACTGACGTACGACTCGCATTTACTGGGGAATATCCGATTTGTCTGCTTAAATGGCACACGCAAATGCACGTATCCGATTAGTTTCCGATTTATATCAACATATGAGAGAGGCCTGTATCCGATCTGAGAAAAACGGAATCCATGCGCTTTTGTCCTGCTTACACGTTCACCGGTCATATCCGATCAATGCCACGTGGGAGGAAAAAATCGGAATTAGGTCACTTGAACCATGCAGTGTAAAGGCGGCCTTAGAGACTTAAAAGGTACTGAAACTTACTTTTTAAAGTCTCCACCAATCATATTTTGATCTGTTGTAAAAGCGTTACCTGTGGTCAAAAAACCTGTCATTTCCTAGGACAAAGTTTGTGCAGGGCGGAAGTAGTTTAATAGAAATTTGTCTCTGAGTTGATGCAGGGCAGGGAGACTTTGGCCCGCCCATTCCAGTTGCTGCATCACAACTTCTGTCAGGCTGGAAAGTGGGGACTGTGGTGCGAAGCCTCCTACCAATGAGAAGCTCAGCAGGCCTGTATTTCCTGCAGTATATTAGCATTATACAACTCAAATTTACATATTTATCAAACTAAATGTAATATTACTCCAATTCAATTATATATTTTTCCATCTTAATTTATTCCACTTCTTGGACTCTCAAATGTCTACGTTTGAGGCTGCAGATTCTCAGTTTTATAACATTAAAATGAATGATTCAATGCATATTTCCAACATGAAAGAGGTATTTATCTAATATGACTGACTTTGAATCAAGTTCTTGTAATTCTGAAAACCACTAGTGGTGCAAAATAATCTTATCATTTTCTCCCTCCCTCTCACTCATGGTGCAGGAAGAATTAAACATAAAATGATAAAATAACTCAGCAAAACAGAGTAAAACAGCTAAAAACCTAAACACATTTGGTCAAAAACCCACACTTAAACCCAAATCCGTCCAGACAGGCAAAGGGAATGGTATCCCACAATTCCTTGCGCTGCCAATCTAACAGCAGCACCCCAGTTACACCAACTTTATTGAATTAATTTGAATGAAAGTAAAATAAATGTCTGATAACTACGTGTTATTTAAAAAAAAAGATTTATCTCAACTAAGGCAAATAATTAAGTTAGATTAATGTAAAAAAATTTAACTTTCCAACATCCATATGTGGTCTCATCACCCTCTCATGGTGGAAAAAGTATTAACTGAGCTTCTTCATCCACTAAATCATCTTCAAATGGACACGCCATGCTGCTTCACCTCTCTGAAAACAAACTTACCTTCAACTGAACCTGCTCCAGACCGGCTTATGTTCAGAGCATGAGTTGCTATGGCAACTTGACATACCCTGAAACATACCTCTTTTTTTGGAGCCGAAAACTGAGGTTATCTGCTTCCTTACCGTCAAACTTATTGTGGTAACTAGCATAACCTGCTTTCTGGAATAACCCCTGTAATGATCTTGACTGCTCTTTCAGCTTCACTATGACTTTGTGGATGTTTTGGGCTGCTGGTGAAGTGATAAAAGCCATGAAATTGTGCAAACTCTGCAAAATAACTCCAGAGAATGGAAATCTGTCACCAGTTGCTCCTGAATTCCATGGCGTGTATGGAATTCTTCCTAACCCCCGCGAATAAAGGGGGAATACTGTATTTGTGTCCTCCGTCTGGTGTTTTATTATCTATTATGGGAGCAGTTTTTTATCTCAAATGAAAGACATTCAATTGAAAAGCTTTTGTTTGTCTTTGCTACCACAATATATGTGTGACAGAAATAAATGTACAAATAGTAAAGGCTCTGAATTGTTTCTCTTTTCTCTCAATGGTAGAAACTCCAGCTGTGGCTTTCATGGATTCTCCATACAATGGAAACACATCCCTGCAGACATCCATGTCTAACCTCAGTGCCAGCTATTCCCGACCCTCAGAACCTGAAGATGACGGAAAAGTTTCCAGTGACACCATTTGGCTATGGATTGCTGTGCTAGCAACCATTGGCAACATACTGGTGGTGGCTGTGGTTTGTGCCTGTGCATTTTGATGAAGCAGGGGAGTGAAGACACGATCTTCTACATCCTGAAAACCCTTTTTTGGCCAAGTAAAAGTTTTAATTATTTAAAATTTGTTACATTTTTGTGTGCCAATTCCTATGTTTTTGTCTAAACAACTCAAGGAGATAGTGAGGTGGAGCAGATATGGTAATATCTTATTTAAAACAATTGTAAAAAAGAAAAACAATGTGTGCCATCAATAAGAACAGCAACTAAAGCTAACCTGAAGTACAACTAAAACTTAAAAATACACTTTGACATAATCAAAATTGTCAACAGGAAATGAACAAACATACAGTTTTGTACTGGTTGATATGCTAACTAAATCTTGAGTAATGCATCATGAAAAATTAAAAACGTATTTTATTGAAATTATCTCAGTCTTTTTGTCTTGGTTGGCGGCTTTGCTACCTCACTCAGTCTTTCTTTGCTCTCTTCACCTTTTTCTGATTATTTAACTCACTTCACCTTTTTGTTCCTCTCTTTTAAGAATATCTTGTTCAACCATGTATGTCTTGCCTCCAGCACATATCCTTGTCCCCATTGCTTGCCTGGAATTCTGAACTGTTGTTTTCCCAACATCTCTACCTTGGATTCGAATTTTGGCTGGCGTACTTGTATTAGATGTCCTAGATTAGAGTTCTACATTTCAACGTATGTGTCAAAATCTCCATTGTCTTTCTGCTACCCCCTCTTGAAATAATGTTACTCCCTATTTCTCTGCTGTTCCAGATGGTTAGGATGATTCAGAGGTTTCCTACAGAGTACAAAATTGATAAGTGATGGGTGCATGAAGTTTCATTAAGCATTGAAGCCTTCCATCCAGTTGGTTCACTCCAGTCCAAAGCTTCTCAATCCTTCATTTTCCCTGGTAATACATCTACTGAAATCATAAACATTAAAATAAAAGTGTGTGAAATTTTGCAGAAAGCCTGTGAGTAAAAATGTCAGCAAAATAAAGAAGTATGCAAAACATGTATATTGTAGTAGTAATGTGTGAGAATGTGGGTTTGTCTGTATACACTTTCTGGCTGCTTCATTACACGCACATGTAGACATGGTCAAGACAATCTGGTGCAGTTCAAACCGAGCAGTAGAATGGGGAAGAAAGATGAATGTGGCATGGTTGTTGGTGTCAGATGGGCTGGTGTGAGTATTTCACAAACTGCTGATCAAGAGGAATTTTCACCCCCAACCATCTTTAGGGTTTACAGAGAATGGTCCAAAAAATAGAGTGAGGGGCAGTTCTGTGGGTGGAAATTACTTGTTGATGTCAGAGGTCAGAGGAGAACGGCCGGACTCCTCAGAAGCCTGGAAGCAGTTGAACAAAACCTTGAATGCAGGTTCATAATCAATGTTTGTGAGAACTAAAATTACAAAAGGTCAAATCACTGGCAATGTTCTTTTAATTTTAGGTCTAAAAAAGATTTTTAGTTAGACAGTGAGCTTTCACTCTGCAAATGGGAATAAAAATGGAGACAGAAAGGCATTGAGAATAATGAGTAAAGACTTCTCAGAAAGTTATGTGATAAATTAAGTGAACTTGTGAGGCTTATTAAAAGCTGTCTTTAGTGATTTTTCAGGACATGCGCTTTATGTAACTTTAACCCAGTCTGGTCAGAACAGATTATTAACTAGTGACCTCTGCTGCAGGCATGTGGTTGTACATGTGTGTTTGCACATGCATTTCACTGACTTTTAACTTGAGCTTTAGCCCCTGTGAAGTCTGTCATCCCACTTTGGTCTTCAAAAGGGTTGTGAGTTGGAAAGAGTTTTGTAAGGATATTTTTTTCTTCCTTATAAAACATTCCATCTAAAAGAGTATCCAATGAGGCTTGCCCTTAACTATGTCATGATTTTGTTATCAAACCTATACATCAGAGGAGCCAATTATCAGATTAGATACAATTTATAAAGAAAGCAACAAGTGACGTTATATAGCTACCTGCCCCAACATCGCAGCCACCTCTCTACTTGACAGACTGAGATGCTTCAACATGACTGCCCCCGCTGCCCCATCAAAGCCCTCTTTCTACCCGCCCTTAATGGGTGAGTGGCAGAGGTGTGGAGTTGAGTCACATGACGTGGACTTGAGTCATGAATATGGCGACCTTAGACTTGAATTGGACTTCAACAGCAGTAACTCGACTAAAGTGACTTGGTCTTTAGCCCTCTGACTTGAAAGATTTGGCCATATTCTCCAAAATCCAAATATTTAAAAAAAATATGCTGGCAAAGCCTGCACTGAGGTCTGGGCTCAGCCCTGGGGTCGGTAGTTCTCGGTATTTTTCTTATAGAAATCTCCAACAATTATACAGAATTCACGGAGCTCCTGTAACATGTTTTTTTGGGGGGGATTTGCTCATTTTGATGTGCTTTGTGGTGTTTTGTTTTGGTAAAGAGCCCCCTCTCTCTCTCTGGTGGTCTGAGTTAGGCAATTTCCAAAAGACGTTTTGGAGCGATCTGAACATTGTTAATCTTAAAACCACATTCATAGCTTTGTTGACTTTTGACCTCGGGAGGAGTCCAAATAATAAAAAAAAAGAATCACCTTTAGTGCCTTTTATAATTTAACGTCCTCATAGGAATTTTCATCTACTGTCACTTTTCCAAATGTTTAACGGTGTTTGTGTGTCATGTTTTCAACATTGCCTAACTCAGGGATCTGCAATATTTAACAGTAAAAGAGCTAATTGGGCCCGTTTCTTCCTAGTCAAAATCTGGTAGGTGCCACAAAGTCTATTCTTAAGGAAAATTTTATACTGCTTTGCATTCATTCACTTTCATAATAAATATGAATTATGCAGTGGTGGACAAAATCGTTGGTACCCCTCAGTTATAGAAAGAAAGTCCACAATGCTCACTGAAATGACTTGAAACGTTCAAAAGTAACAATAAATAAAAAGAAATTGAAAATGAAATAATCAAAATCAGCCATTACTTTTGAGTTTTTGATTAGCAGAATTATTTAAAAAAATAAACTAATGAAATAGGGCTGGACAGAAATGTTGGTACCTCCATAAAAGACTGAGAACTAATTGCCCAGGGGGTTATGATGAGCACAGGTATGTCCCTTTCATTGACATCACAGCTGTTTTCAAGCCCATAATCAGTCAGTCTGACTATTTTAAGAGAGACAAATAGTCACGTTGCTGTTGGTGAAAAGGTGTGTACCACACTGAACATGGACAACAGAAAGTGAAGGAGAGAATTGTCCCAGGACATTAGAAACAAAATTATAGACAAACATCTTAAAGGTAAAGGCTAAAAAACCATCTCTAAGCATCTTGAAGTTCCTGTGACGACAGTGGTACATATTATTTAGAAGTTTAAGACCCACGGGACTGTAGCCAACCTCCCTGAACAAAGAGGAAAATTGATGACAAATTGAGGATAGTTTGAACTGTATCCAATAGTTTGAACTGTATCTAAAGAGCCCAGAACAACCTCCAAAGAGGTTAAAGGTGAACTCCTAGATCAATGTACATCAGTGTCAGATCTCACCATTCGTCGTTGTTTGAGCTAGAGTGGACTTCATGGGAGACAACCAAGGAGGACACCACTGTTGAAAGGAAATCATAAAAAAGTGAGACCGGAATTAGCAAAAATGCATGTTGACAAGCCACAAAGGTTCTGGGAAAATGTCCTTTGGACAGATGAGACAAAACTGGAGCCTTTTGGTAAGACACATCAGCTCTATGTTCGTAGACTCAAAAATGAAGCATAGAATGAAAAGAACACTGTCCCTACTGTGAAACATGGAGGAGGCTCAGTTCTGTTTTGGGGCTGCTTTGCTGCATCTGGCACAGGGTGTCTTGAAGTTGTGCAAGGTAAAAGGAAATCTCAAAATTATCAAGGCATTCTGGATACAAATGTGCTGCCTAGTGTCAGAAAACTTGGTCTCAGTCGCAGGTCATGGGTCTTCCAACAGGACAACGATGGAAAATACATAACCAAAGAAACACCAACAAATGGCTAAGAGAAAAGCGTTATACTATTCTGAAGTGGCCTTCTATGAGCCCAGTTCTGAATCCCATTGAACATCTGTGCAAGGAGCTGAAACATGCCATTTGGAGAAGACACCCGTCAAACCTGAGACAACTGGAGCAGTTTGCTCATGAGGAGTGGGCCAAGATACCTGTGGACAGGTGCAGAAGGCTCATTGACAAATACAGAAACCGTTTCATTGCAGTGATTGGCTCAAAAGGTTGTGTAACAAAATATTAAGTTATGGGTACCATCGTATTTGTCCAGCCATATTTCATTAGTTTTTTTTTTAAATAATTCTGTTAATCAACAACTCAAAAGTAATGGCTGATTTTGATTATTTGATTTTCAATAAATTTTAACTTGTTACTTTTGAGCGCTTAAAGTCATTTCATTGAGATTTTTGGACTTTCTTTTTTTAACTGAGGGGTACCAACAATTTTGTCCACCACTGTATGTTGCACTGTTTGTGGGCAAGTATATAGAGCAATGAGTGTTTTAAAAAAATGTGTACTAAATTTTTCAGAGTATAGGGGTTAGATTAATCAATGCAAAATTTTCTGTAAAAAAGTGTTCAAAACACAAGATTTTTAAAAATGAGCTATTTAAAAAAAAACTTGGGAGATTTATTTGCAAACAATTAGTGCATCAGGTTTTATCCGAATGGTTTTACCTCTTCGGGCCACCAGGGGGACACCTGAAGCTATCATTTCCCTTGAAGTCTGAGGCATATCCAGACCTTTTCCAAAAATTAGAATCACATGGAAGTGTTTTCATTTCAATAATTCCATTGAAAAAAAGACTTGTTTTCTCATCCTTCCACAGTCCAAAAACACGTTTTATAGGTTAATTGGTTACTCTTAGTGTCCTCAGGTGTGCATGTGTGAGTGTGCGTGAGAGTAATTGTCGAGTGTATAGCGGATTAAGGCTTCTTTAGTGGAAGTTCAAAGTTTAGAAGCATAGACCGTAGATCGACGGTACCGATTCCAGACAAATGAAGCCAATTAAGTTGCCATTTTTTCACAACCGTGACCATGATTTAGTCGATCTGAGCCATTGATTTTAGCTTCTTAAAGCCAGCAGGTACTTCCTATTTGGAACACGATGGGGGAGGGGTCGGCATGTCCAGTTGGTATTTACAGTCAATGTTTAGAAGCCAGCACAGCAAACACACGCTCATCACCAAAACTTGCATTTGGTTCTTGGAACCAGTAGAACCAGACACATGCACTCATTTTGAGCACCTGCCCTTTTTTTCCTTTTCTGATTTTGGTATCGATATTAATACATTTCTGTCAGAGATACAAGAAAAAATGTGGTTCCCTCTGTATTGTATTAAAAAGATTTTCTTGTAATCAGAGGTTCTGAGCTGAATCCGTCTTCGCAGCTTCACTCGGACTCAGAGCCACCAGAGAGAGAGAGAGAGTTGGGGACAACAGGGGACAGAGAGAGAAGCTGCTGCCCAACAAAGAACTGATGAGACAACAGGACAGTGAAGCAACTTCAACCTGTGAGTTCTGGTCTAAGTAGTCAATGTCCACTGACCCAACAAGCACAGATATGGATCATATTTTGGAAGAAATGATCTGTATTAGTCATGAAGTCAATTTTCACTCTGGCCAGACATGTAAGCACAGTGCATCAATTCAACACGGGCCAGATCATGCAGAGACAGGTAAGTAGGTACCAAGTTCAAGATAAAACACTATTGAAATTTCAAAATGAGTGAAGAGTATGCAATATTCATGCTGTATGTGCAATATCCATTCTAATGTGGAATACCCACTCATGTGCAATATTCACCCCACTCTACTGTGCAGTACTTATGCCTTATATAGCTCCTTATTCTTATTTTATTTTATTCTACCTTTTTATATTGTTGGACGAGAGTTGCTGGAACAAATTTCATTGTGCACTGCAGATTGATAATAAAAGAGTTTGATTCTGAAGAGCATTTATGGCGGGTTCATAGCTTTCTCACTACAGGTCTGACACTAAATTTATTTGTTTAACGTAATATTTTCCAATCAGAAATTCCGTTTTTAGAATCTGTACCGTTGAGTGTCAAAATGTTTTAGTAAAATCTTTCCAATAAATAATAATTTAGAGTGGAAAACACAAAAGCATGTGTGACAATTTCCTGTAATTCTGAAGCTGTGCTTACCTCGTTACTCTACCGTCCACAGGGGTGCCAACAGCGCCATCCAGAGGTCTGTATGCATAGCACACCCACAACTTTAAAGACCCACAAGTTTCAACTTTTAACATTTTTATAAAATAGAGGGGATATTTGTCTCTACAGATAACACAACAGCTAGTGTTTTGTTTTGCTTTTTTTATTTTTAGATCTACTACCTGGAGACCCACATGTAGAAGCAGACACACAAACAAGCAGGCTTCAAGTTCACACAAACACTTGCTAAATACACAGATTGGAAGTTTCCCCATCTCATTGCACTGGCTTGATCTTTGCCCAGTCCAGAGTCCAGCCTGGGTCGGATCTAATGATGGATGAGGATGTGCACTGCACTTCTTACTTTTGTCGTGATAAGTCTAATTTGAAGTTCAGGTAAACGTTTTTCAAGGAAATATTTGAAAACGGACTTTAAAATGCATAACACTCGCTCAGAAGGAAGTGTTTTGCCCAAACAGTTCCCCTCATGCGTCACTTTCTAAATTCCCCTCTGCTGAGAGTAAGGATTTAGGACACTTTGTCACCAAAGACCTACAGGCACATGATTGGCAGTCACCCTTTGACACTGCAATCCTGTTCGCCTTGCTGGGAGGGTTTTAGCAAACCTGTAACTCCCTGCCAGAGAACCGTCCGGCTGATAGCTGATAATGTTTTAATCCATGTCTCCTAAACACCTCTTTTGCCATCTTCAGTGGCTTCTGAATTGGCTACTGGCCCTTCAGATCTCTTGGCATCTTTACCACATGATGTAAAGAATGCCCCCTTCTGTGGTTATTACACCAATGTCAGATTTTCCCCCATGCCAAAAATACATCTACTGATATCAGAAGCCATAGAAGGAATCAGAGCAGCTTTTAAATCACACCTGCAAAAGGCAGTGATTCTGCCTTCTCCAAATTCCCCCGTCCTCACCCCAATTTTTTGTCACGGTGCATCAGGATGACCCAGATGCAGGACAAGATGGCAAGATGGAGAGAAGATCTGTAGAATACTTTAATAACCATTACAGTAATGGCAAGATCGAGCTCGTGTTCCGGAATGTTTCGAAACTTCAGTGGAACTTCTTTTTCGAAACGTTATTCCGAGCTCTGATCAAACAGAGGAGGTCACGTGACTTTCATTTCACGTTCCATTACGTCAGCAACTGTGCCGAATTGTCTCGGTTGTTTTCAAACTCCCCAGAATTATAGTTCAATGAAAGGAAGCAATGTGGCAATCCTGTTGATTTGAAAATCCACGGTTTTACAAAATAGAAATTATTTTCTAGTGGGGGATTCTTTTTTTTCCTCTGTTTTTTCTTATGGCTGGCTCATGAACACTTGTTACTGGCAGAGCATTTCTGATGTTTACAACGGTGTATCACTAAAACACAGTTCCCTTTTTGCCGCTTCATAGATTTTTTTGTGCAATTTTGCATGCTTTTTGCTATATTTTTTATTTATTTTGACTGGTTCAATCAATCTCATCTGTAATGTGTCTACACCACAAAATGTGTTCAGCTTGCAAAGGTGATCTTTGTTTTTGTTCAATAAATCTGGACTGGTTTTCTATTAAGGTTTGAACCGTTTAGAGTTTAAACAAGAGAGAGAAGTGTGAGAGATTTTACAGCCTTAAACATTTATAATTATTGTAAAAAAATAAGGTTTACTACTTCACAGATTTAACTTATTGCGGGTCATTTTAAGATTGTAACTCCAGTGAAAACCACTGTATTTGTGAAGTCTTGCCTCTTGTAATTAAGTTTTAAAAATAAAGCTCTTTGGAGAAAAATAATGGAAGGAAGTAGAATGAGTCCAGCATGTGGAGACACCTGAGAACAAAGCATACTGATGTTTCATCCAGTCTGAGCCCAACTCAATTCAGTGCTGAATCTAATTATGTTTATACATCCTCACTGTACTCGGATTCATTAGAGTTTTGTTTGCTTTCTATAAGGAAACGTTTTTTAAGTGGTCATTTTAGGATGTGCTTATTGTAATTCAATTACAATTCTCTAATACTTCTGCTCAATGCTCAACTCAATGCTTCTGCATTCCCACATGAATACAGTTGAGCTAAATTAAAATTTATTTTACTAAAATAAACAATTTTTGACTACATCAATGTCAATGTAGTTAAAAAAGACACGAAACATTCAGTTTTATTAAGCTCAGCTTTTGAAAACATTTTAGCCACTAGATGTCGCTGTGGTGAGATGTTTCAAGTCTTAAACAAGATCAAATCCTTTTTTGGAACAATAGTTCCAAATGACTTGATCTCCCTATTATTCCATTTCTGTCATCACTAAAAATAAGCTTTTAAGCAGTTTACCCTCGTCTTATAACCAACTTAACTCGGCAAAGAAATTGAGTACAACAAATTACACAACAATGAGATCTTATGTTAAGGAAACTAACAGCAAGAATAAACTTTATTTGACAGGTTTTGGTTTTAGTAAGCTTTTCCATTGTGTTTTCGTTGTGTTCACCTGCAAGGATTTTAATACTACTGCAGAGGTCACTATAGAGGGAGCAACACTGTTAATATAGTTTGAGTGATGTGTCAATAGACTTCCTGAGGTTTCATCGCATTACTAAAGTGAGGTTCTAGAATACTTTAAAAGCAAAAAGCACCACTCGAGGGGGCGGAAGCCTACAAAACACAAGGGACCTCAAAAACCATTATAACAAAACAGACCAAGAAGTATCAGACTAATCAACTAAACTAGGCAAGGCAAAGCAAGTTTATTTGTATAGCACAATTCGTACACAAAGTAATTCAAGGTGCTTCACAAAACAGAAAAATGCATTAAAATCACAATGCATCATAGAAATAATCAACGTAAAATTTACTTTAAAAGAAAAATTTTGAAAATTGATTTAAAAATAAAGGAAGGAAAGGAAAGAAAAGTGCAGATAGGACCTTTCAGTCATATACACGGCTAAACTAAAGCAACACAATGTGAGGAAACAGAGGCACTTAAATGCGGCTCAAACTAATCAACCTAAAGTGCAGGCAGGTGTGCAGCACCACTCCGTGGAGAACCACAAGAGAGAGGCGGAGCCTTCCAGGAGAAGCCACAGCCCGCCTGCACAGAAATCACAAGATGAGGTAAAACAAAAGAGCTGACAGACTGTGCCATTTTTCCTGTTAAAACTAAGTGATCCACCTCAAAAGCCAGATTAGTGTATTGTACAGAATCCTTTAGCTGTTGACTACGCCGTTGTGCCACGAGCGCCTACAGAACCAAATCTTCACAGTATTTTGTCTCAGATACCATAATTTGCCAATTATTTCTCTGTAGATGTTGCAGGCAGAGGAAGCAGAAGCGGGGCTGCAGGTCCAGTGTCGTGCTAAGGCTAAGAAAAATGTAATTTAAATCAAAAGTTCCTCTCAGTCTTTTCTGAGTGGACTTTCCATGACTGCAGCTGCCGTGAAGCCTTACAAACCTTACAATCCAAAAGAGTCTGCTGTAATTCCAGCAGGGGTGTAAATGGGACCTTTTATGATCCAAAGTGAAGCCAGATCCTCAAACGTCTTGATAAGATCTCCAAAAAGAGGTTTTTGGCCTTGAAATGTATATTCATCATCAGTGGACCAACAGTTCTGCCTTCCTTTGCCATGGTTTGAGAAATATATATATTATGGTGATAGCTTTTAATCTCATACACGTTGACAGTGACAAAGACATTCCATTCATTTTTTTTTTTTTACTTTATTACAAAATTTCACAAAATTGTTTAAAATTTGGCACCAACAGCCATGTGTATTATTAAGCTTTGGAATTGGAAATAGAATAAATTAATGCCACAACTACGTTATTGAAACTTTTTGAAGAGATCACTTCCCGATTCTGTTGTTACCTTATTTTATTTTTCAGCATTTATAAGTGTCAGAGTGTTTCCTTTGAATTACCAGCAGGGGTCAATATTGTTTCATTTCCATCCTGAAAATCTTAGCTGCTAAGTGATAAGAATAATTTCCTAACTCAAGTTTTATAAGAAGACCCATTATAAATGATTATAAAACCTCTTCTAAAGCCAGGTTACATGTGGAAATTGAGAGTGTTAAAACTCATATCCATGTAAAACAGCCATCATTGGTGAGGGAATACAGGCCAACAGGGGAGCTTGTGCAATCTTAGACCCGGGTTAGTGTTAGTCCTTCCTAGAGATCCAGCAGAACCCAAAACAAACAGCCCTGTCTTTGTTTCAGCAACAGTGATTGTTTATCATTTTTTTGTGACTGCAGAATAACTACTGGAAAACTTTCCAAAGTGGCTAACAGGAAAAAAAGGAGAAGAATGAATACACAATATGAAACACAAAGAAAGTGAGGTCATTTGAAGCCTTGGAAAGATTTTTATTTAAAACAATGGGAACTCAAATCCTTTGGAAATGTATTATATAAAAAAAATGTTTAAGTAAGATTTTTGAGTTCTGTTTTCATCACTCTTAACAATCCAACACAAACATATGGGGTGACGCAAGCTGATTGAAGGGAAAACATAGAATGACCATGACAGATGGATGTGTTGTACCATTTTATTTACCAAAGGGGGAACAGATGATATAAATACCAACAGTGTGCTGCCCTGCACTGTTGGTATTTCCATGTAGTAAACTTCCCAAAATATTTTAGCTTTGGTGGCTTATTGATTACATGTCGGGGACGGTTAAAGATTTTAATCAATCTACATGTGTTAATATCTGAACTTACTGACCAAACCTTTTATAATTTGGGTTTAAAAATTATATACATTTTGTGAAATAGTTTTAACTCAAAACAATATGTTTTAAAGCTTAAGATACTTTAAGGCCGTGACACAAAGCCACAACATTTTGCTAATTTTACACGTATGCAATGTCAGACTTTTGTGATACAAGTGTGATCTACATAATTCACAAGTGTTTTTGTGTTTGTCATTTGTCGATGTGCGAAGATGTCTTTACATGAATACAGTTTTGTGCTGCACAAAATCTTTGGTCAGTTAAAAAATTACGCATTTTATGTGTATTTTATATAGTTTAGACACAATCATTAAGTAAATCTTGCGCAATTGTGTGAGATTATTTTGCGATGCATATTCAAATTAGTGGCTTTACACAAGCGTTTCACATTTGTCCATGTATGTCTAACGGACTATTCACACATGTACCACAGATGAAAAAGTTTTGTATCGCGTACACGGTGCACCTTTCAAGTTCAAATTCCATAAGTGATGCAGGAGTTTTGGGACAGATTTGACTTTTACATTGATGTATGTGTTCTTCGGATGGTATATTCGTACTTCTTCTGTGTCTTTACCTTGCTACGTTTATGAACCATCTGGAAACAAAACCACAACTTTAGTCACGTTTTCCACGTATATTAACGTATGACCAATGTTCATCCATGCAATATGTGCAAAATGTATGTAGTGACTGTGTGACATAACCTATAGGTAAGTTTTATTGGGGGCATTCATGTGGACATGGCTATGTCACCCTTATCTGATACCATCTACGAAACAGAATTGGTCCTGGTTAGTCCTTGCGGAGAAGACTGCTTGGGACCACCAGGTGCAAACAAAACAATTTTACTCATGAAACTCAAAAATATGTGCAATCAGTTCTCCCACTTTCATACAAACCTGGATCAGTCTACAAGCGAATTAGAAGAATTTCTGACCAATCAGCATCACCTTTTGTGCCCATGTCTTGGATTGGGTGGCTTTTGTGTCACAATTGTGATGCGGTGCCCTTTTAAGTGCAGAAGAGAGAATTTCTCTCTAGGGAAAATTGTTTTGATTGCACATATTTTTAAGTTTCAAGAGTAATTTGGTTTGTTGTCACATGTTTTTGAGTTTCAAGCACATTTTTCTGTTTCAAGTACAAAATAATTTTTTGATCACACAAAATTGTATACATTTTACGCTTAAAATAGTGAGCGTTGTGCATGGAATAATGGCACGGAATAATGGATTACACTTAACCAAGCTTAAGTGTAATCCAAAAAGGTCCATGTGTTAAATGACCTTTTTAAACAGAGCAACAGTCCAAATAATGATCTATTTCCTGTGCCTTATTTGTGCATAATAGTTACTAAGCGACATTGAAAGAGCTGTAGACACACTTTAATGCACATTCAAAGGAAGGGTTACAAAGATGAGTCCAAGATCTATGTTCTTCTAAGAGATAAATTAAGAGAGGGCAAGGCATTCCTGCCACGGCACAAAAGCTCAACAACCTGTTGTCAAGGAACCAAAAACAGTCAGCAAAGAATTATAAAAAATCCTGTGCTTCCTCTTTTTACACACGTGAATATTTGCAGTGTATGAAAGTCAGCAAGTCCTTCCCTAAACCTCACATGGACGGATGTCTCTAGTGCAAACTTTCCAGTCTGAGCAACTGAAAGGAGAATATGTCATTTAAAAGAGGCAGAAAATAAAGTTTGTTAATAAGGTCAACAGAAAACCATTGGCATGCTGAGAGGAAGAAAGACGTTTAATGTTTGAAATTGTGATTTACATGGTAAAAAGCTCATTTGAACATCTGTTTCTTTTTTTAAAAGAAAAAACAAGTCATCTGTTGACAGATTGTGTCACACACTTTGTATTAGTTGACCTCTTTATGGATGCAACATCTGTGCAAGAAATATGGGAGTGGAGGGAGAAGTGTACTCTGCTCTCCTCTTTTCTGGGAAAAAAAAAGTGTATTAACCATTGCCATATCTATTATTTTAGCCAAGTCCATCTTCATCTGTCCTAAATTTCTATCACACACACAATACTTATCATTACTTCAATACTCCCAGAAAAATCTTCCTTTCCTTTTCCATTTATTCCGTGGTAAAACAGCTTGAGCTCTACTCCGAATCTATGAGCATCACTCCCTTTCCACATGGCCCCTAGAATACACAAGAAATCCATCTTTCTTATGTCCACCATGTTGAAAGACGCTCTACTTTTCTTTTAAAAAACTCGGAACTCTTGCCTTTCCTTTTTTTTCAGCCTATAGAAAAGACTCCCTTCTCTCTTTCTTTTGTCTAATTTCCACCGGAACACTGTGGGTCAACAGCATGGAAGCAGTCATTGATTGATTTGGGAGGTCTGCAACAGGTGGAACAGTGGTTAGTGCTCTCACATCACAGCGAAAAGGCCCTTGTTCAAGTCCAAGCAGTGATCTTTCTGTTTGGAGTTTGCTTGCTCTCCTCGTGCTTGCAAGGGCCTTCTCTGAGCACTCTGGCTTCCTCCCATAGTACAAATACATGCTTCGCAGGCTAATTGGTGTCTCTAAGTTGCCTCTAGGTGTGAATGTGAGTGTGAACCCCTGCAACAGACTGGGGACTTGTTCAGAGTGTACCCTTCTTTTTCCCTACAGAAGCTGGGTTGGCTCTATTTAATTTAATTTTATTTATGTAGTCCAATATTACAACAATAGTTGTCTCAGTGGGCTTCATACCAATAATTGTATAATAAACTTGAAATCCTAAAGAACATGAAGTCATAGAATTCAATAGGTAACGGCTTAATTAAACTAAACAGACTAGGATAAATCCCTGCCCTTAGACCCTCCGTCTCTAATAGCCCTGTTACCCCAAAATGGATTAAGCGCGTTCTGAAGACAGATATGACTTTGATTGGGGTTACACATACTCAGAAGCCTTTACACATACTTAGACACCCTTTATGCAGCACTTAATTTGATAGTAAGGCGTTCACACTGGCTCCTTACTGGCCGTGCGCAAAAACTGCATGCATGGGGCGTAAAGGTGATATTGAAGGTCCCATAGGACGCCCACACAAACTACACTATGTTTAATTTCCTCATTTCTAACAGCCGGGTGTGCAACGGGCACTCAAGGAGTAAGCATTTATCACTTATACAACAATATCGGGGCCCTTGCGCAGGGTTCAGGGGGGTAAGAAAAAGGTCAGTTAAATTACTTCCCCTTACTTCCCTCATCTGTTGTCAACGTGTCTGCTACAAGCTGTCACTGCAGAGTGCCCAAGGAAAAAAAAAAAAACGAGCATGAACATTTCCACTCTGCGGATTTTATATGGATTTGCCCATTTTTTGCTTGCAGACAGCCATAATATGGATTTAACTGTCCATTTCATAAATGGTTTATAGCAGTAAAATCTATAGTTGGGGTGCCATTTCTTTATGCTGCAACAACCCTTCCCGAGGGCCTGGCCCCAATGCTGAAAACCAGCTAGGAGGAATCATTGTATTGTATTTTAAAACAAAATTTTCTAGTGTGCATGCCTACATACTAAACCAAGATGATATTTGTGCATTTGCATTACTGCAGCTTTACTAAGTTAGGCATGAAAGTGAGCAGCGTAATTTAATCTTCGGTTAAAAACAAAGCTAACTATCACATTTGGTTGCCAGTTTACTAAAACCAGTCCTTTCAGCAACTTCCTTTTTTTTCAAGATCAGACGACTCTTGACAGAAAAAAATGCCCATCCTTCAGAACACTGATAAGGTAGAAGGATACAGACTGACACTAGGAGCTGGGATTCTTTCTTACGTTCAGCAGCACTACTCAAACATGTATTTGGCAGAGATAATGTTTTACATCTGAACTGAGTAGTCTCATATAATGATATTTTAAAAGGCCCAGCTTTGTTCAATCCAGAGAAAAAAGTACAATTTGAATAAACAGAAAGAAAAAAATAAACCTTTCACAGCCAGTGTAGAAGGGCCTTTAAGTGTAGCCTTAAAAGAAAAGTTATCATATGTGAAAGCATTTACAATTCAGAAATAAATTATAATCCGTCTCTCTTTTGAGATTAAATTAACATCAAAGAGAACATTAACTTGTAATTTGACATTTTGGTCAAGCTGCTATTATTTTATTTTATTTTTTTATGGAAATCTATTGTTGACAAAGCTACCGACCACATTTTTGTTCACACCATTTTAAAAAAAGAACAAAAAACAGGAAATGTGAACTTAAAAAGAGAAGCATATACAGATGGTATGCATAAATAGGAAGTGTGCTGTGAACATGTATGAGACAGTCTATTGTGAAAGATCTGCTTTATTAGCGTAAGTAGATGTGAAACTTACCGATGGGACTTTCCTGTTCTGCCCAACATGTTACTGCAATGGGTTAAAGTGGACAGGCAGTGTGCACACAGATCTGACATTATTTGCTCTGAAAGAAAAAAATATCTTTTTAAAAATATTTTCAAACGTGTTGGAGCATAGACTTTAAAATTCTACGCCGATGAACTTTTGATCTATTTTCAAAATGTTTCCTGTGGTGTTTTAATTATGATTTTGCAGTTTTTAGTTAAAACCAAAAAACCTATGATGTTTTCTATAAGACGTACCAGTAGTTCCTTGCAGAGCGGCAGTAGTTCATTAGAATGTCACCTCTGAATTGTGGGACAGTTGGCGCAAAGTAAGCCTGACCCCTTCCCATCATCCATGTCACGTGTGGGAGGCTCAAGAGCCGGTAGGACCCAGACGCAGAGACGGGAGGCCAACAGGTTCAGGACTAGAGGGTTTATTAAACAAACAAAGCGCTGCAGAGCAGGATGACCAAACAAAAACTTACAGAGACGTGACGAGACGAGAAACATGGAACAAGGACGCTAAGACTAGCGGACGCTAACAACATGACCTGAGATAATGGACCAGCACAAGAGGAAGGCAGAGACAAGACTTATATACAGGCAGGGCAGCCAAGACACAGGTGAACACGATCAGGGCAGATTGGGACCAAAGGAAGTACAACTCAAGACATGACAAGACAGGAACCCTTTCAAAATAAAACAGGAAACAGAACCAAACAAGACAGAACAAGAACTAAAACAAAAACCAAGACAAAACAAACTCAAACCATGACAATCCATGTGTTTACACACTTTCCTGCTGGCTTACAGCCCCTCACAAACCCTATCAAACATTACTGGTGCAACAAAAAATGGCGAGTGGCAGTTGAATGATAGTTTTGAGCTAAATACTAGCTCAGACGAGGAAAACGAAGACGTACATGGATTTAGTCGTCTACAAGCAGATTCATAACAATGGAGCAGAGCAGGGAGCTTGGCCTGCTTCAGTAGATTCCACATCACACCCACAGGGTTTTTCCAACTGCTTTTTTGCGTCTATACAATTTTAACCTTAGTTTTCTTCATATCATTAGAAAAATGCCACAAATGTAAAGAATCCCAAGCCGATTTTTAATCAGTCAGTCTGTAACAGATTTTGTGTAACAGGAGAAGGCCATCCAAACAACATTTGGTAATGTTGTTGCTGCACCTGCAGAGTATTGTTTTGCATAGTTCTGATGAAATACGAGATGACTTCTGGCAGTATTCCACTTAATTATGTTGTTGATTTATTCAGTGGTAATCTGATGGAAAAAAACAAAACAGGAAAATCCAATAATGATCTCTGGCATCCTAATAAAATGATTTTTTTTTTAGTTTTTTGAATCATTGATCATGTTCTGTTCTGTAGATGAGAGTTGCAAAGCCTCTGCAATGTGATAAAAGGTACATTACTTTTAAAATATTTCACAAACTTTCTTTTAAGACTCACTCCAATGAAAATGATGTTCTTTGTGTTTTTAACATGTTCTTGTAGCATTTTTCTCATGATCTGTCTCCAAACTGTACGGCTGGATAGCTCCAATACTGCTCGCCATTTTTAATGCACCACTTACGTTAGGTTGGGATTGTGAGGGGCTGTAAACTAGTGGGAGAGATTGTAAACAGATGATTTATGAGAAATCAGCAGAGGCCTACTTCCGCAGTCCCGCCCACAACTTAGAGAATTTCCGATGAACTCCTGCTGCGCTAAAAAACTTATGTTCTAGAAAATGACACAGGTTTTTATGATTTTGCCTAAAAAAAATTAAAAGACCACTGGGAACAATTTTACAACAGATCAAAATATTATTGGAGTGAAACTTTAAGAGTCTTTTAAGTCTGTTTAAAAAGAAAGAGCTGCTACTCATCGTTATATCTGAGAGACATAACCACTCAAAGACATCTCTTTTATTACTGACTCTGATATTGAAAAACTGCTTGCTATCAGTCACCTGAATCTGTTATAGATATTTTACTTTTTGCCTTTTGTTTTTTCTGTCCTAGTTATTTTAAAATTCTTAATTGGCTTATTTAGCAGATGGGACTCATTTTTGGGACTTATTTTTTTATTCCAAATGTAAAACTTCTTAACCTTTTTAGCATTTGGATTGAAGTTAGTTTGTTCTTTTACAATGTCATTAATGATTACTTTCAATGAGTTGTAGGCACAGTTGACCGAATAACCATTAAGAAGCCCTTTTGTGTTTTTTTTAACGTCCAAATATTTTATCTTGCTTAAAAGTTGTTCCTGTATTCACCATCTTTACTTTATAAACCATCTCTGTAAGAAAATTTTGTTTATCATTAAAGCAGGTTGGTGCTGGTTCTACTTTGCAAAGCACTTTGTCCATGATCACTATTCACTTCTTTTTTTGTGAAACAAGAAACAACTGTTTTTTTTAACACTGTCCACTGTTTGTGGATATGTTCACTGTTTTTCACAAGTTCTGAGTTCTTAGTATCAAAATCTGTCAAACTTTTTTGAGAGTTCTGTATTAGAAAGGTTGCATTTGAGTTCACAAATGAGTACAAAATGTAGTGCAGTTGTGCCAATTCACCTTAACTCTGGCCCCAACTTTGGCGAAAGTAAAAGTTCAGAAAGGAGATGTGGAGTAGGAGCAAAACAGAAGTAAAGCCAATAGAGGGGGTGTTTTTTTTTTTTTTTTTTTTGGCCTACTCCTAATCAAAAGCTACCTACTTCTGTCCGATGTTCCTCTTCCTCCTCCTCCTCCTCCTCTGTCTCCTCCTTCTGTTCTCTTTTGTGTTTGCGTCAGAAAAAAAGGACAGGAGGGGGAGGGGTAGACTGCAGCCTGCAGCTGAGGAATGTTGCACAGAAGGAACATGGCTATAAAAGGTCAACACTTCCCTTACGTAGTTGTGATATCACAGCTAAAGTATTTCTTCCTCTCTTTTCCCCCTAGGCTCATCAATTCTGTTATTTTTCTCATATTACTTCAGAACTGTCTGGCTCTCTCACTCTTTGTATAAATTTTTTTTAAAAATAAAGTAGTAATTGGCAAATGTTCCATGTTACTACCTTGAGTGCAGCATTGTGCCTTAATAAAAACTGTTGTGACATGCCCTGCTTCAAAAAGTGTATAAAATACATTTAAAGTGTAGTGAGTGAGCCTTAACAGGAAATGGGTCTTACAGAAATATGCATAAAAATGAACATACCCATAAACTGTTGCTACAAAAATATGCAACAAAGGTTTGAATTATTTAATTATGTGCTCTTTCAGTTTCAGCTTTGACTTCCATTTCTGTCAGTGTTATTACTTGGGTTCTGTTGATTCGCACTCACTAGATACACCTTGCTAGTACCGGGTTGGACCCCTTTTTGCCTTCAGAACTGCCTTAATTCATGGTGACAGATTCAAGAAGGTACCAGAAACATTCCTCAGAGTTTGATGCTTATTGACATGACAGCATCACACAGTTGTTGCAGATTTGTCGGCTGCCATCCATGATGCCAATCTCTCGTTCCACCACATTCCAAAGGTGATCTATTGGGTTGAGATCTGGTGACTGTGGAGGCAGTTTGAGGCCAGTGAACTCATTATCATATTCAAGAAAACAACCTTTCAGCTTTATGACTCATCTTGCTGTAAGTAGATGGTACACTGTGGTCAAAGGATAGAGATTTTCAGTAAAAATAGGCTTTAGCGCTGTAACCATTCTCAATTGGTACTAAGGCACCCAAAGTGTGCCAAGGAAATATCCCCCACACCATTACACCACCAGCCTGAACTTTTGATACAAGGCAGGATGGATCCATGCTTTCATGTTGTTGATGCCAAATTCTGACCCGACTATCTGAATGTGGCAGCAGACATGGAGACTCCTCAGACCAGGAAACATTTTCCAATCTTCTATTGTCCAATTTTGGAGAGCCTGTGTGAATTGCAGCCTCAGTTTCCTGTTCTTAGCTGACAGAAGTGGCACCCAGTGTGGTCTTTTGTTTTTGTTGTCAGCTGTGGTTTAGCAGTTCAGCCTATGATCAAAGGGTTGGCGGTTCAATCCCCGCTCCCCCAGCAAACTGCCTTGGAGACTTTACCCTCCTAGGGCAAGACACTCTTTGCCTCCAGTGTAGCTCCATTGGTGTCGGAAGGTAGGTGCGTACTGGCAGCCTGTCAGTCTGCCCCAGGCCAGCTGTGGCTACATTAGTAGCTACCATCACCATGCATGACTGTGGAGTGAATGAATAATGGGTACACATTGTAAGCGCTTTGAGCGTCTGGGAAAGCGCAGATAAATCCAATCCATGATTATTATTATCTGCCTCAGGGTTGGACATGTTGTGCGTTCAGAGATGCTTTTCGCAGTTGTAACCAGAAGTTATTTGAGTTCCTGTTGTCCTTCTATCAGCTGGAACCAGTTTGGCCATTCTACTCTGACCTCTGGTGTCAACAAGGCGTTTCCGTCCGCAGAACTGTTGCTCACTGGATATTCTCTATTTTTCTGACCATTCTCTGTAAACCCTAGAGATGGTTGTGAGGGAAAATCCCAGTAGAACAGCAGTTTCTGAAATAGACCAGCCCGTCGAGCACCAGCAACCATACCATGTTAAAAGTCACTTAAATCACCTTTCTTCCCCATTCTGATGCTCGCTTTAAACTTCAGCAGATCGTCTTGACCATGTCTACTTGTCTAAATGCATTAAGTTGTTGCAATGTGATTGGCTAATGAGAAATTTGCATTAGGTGAGTGTGTATCCTGTCGCAAATCAATAATGTCTTTGATTTGGTTGCCTATTCATTTTTCTCTGGTAACACTTGATGTCTTTACAACCTTTTGTGGTTTTTGATTTCTATTAATACCTTTATTTTTATTTTTGTGATAATTCACTGTTTTCAGCTGCAGTTTTGACAAGTCTACTACTTGTTGTTTTATGTAAAAATACTTATTTCTATTCTGTTAGGCCTCAAATATTACCTTTATCATACAATCTAGAAAAAGCAAATGCATGTAGTTTAAAATAATCATCTCAATTCTTCACCTCTCCACTCCCTCCCTATTGCAGATAACAATGTCTTCTTTGCTTAGACACTTTCCCCACAAACAGCACGTGTGGATGAGTCATTGTGCTGAAAACAAAATGTCACTCTGAGTTTTAACTACCTGTGAATCACCAAATGTCAAGATTTTAGAAGCACAAAAAGCTTCAAAGTCAAAGTCTCCCAACCAGTAAATGTCCATCAAACCTGCCTTGTTGGGTTTTTTTTTTAATCTTTGACTTTTATCTTTTTTAATGACTTCAGTTAGTTTAGCTGATGTTGGATAAAGTATCAGCCCTAAGTTTCCCTTGAAACTTTGAAAAAACAAGTTTTGGACTCAATTTTGCTTCAAACCTCAAACATGAAAGTATTGAGGCTTTTTTTTGTAGTAATGTAATAACTTAAGCATTTCAAAGGAAAGGCCAATGTCGTCTGATGATGTGCCTTATCAGTCTGTAAAAGGCTGACTCTGATTTTTGCTATGGCATTATTATAGAAAATAATAAATGTTAGATTGGGACGGAAGAAGAACACAATGAATTTTGTGTTTACAGGGGCACAAACACATATTGCATGTAGTTGTATTATTAAAAGGTGAACTGATTTTTTTAAGGTTTATTCTGTAAGTAGCAACTATGTTCCACGCTTCTCTCTATTGCCCAAGAATACAGATGCCCTTCTGCTCTATTTTCTCATCTGATTTTGTGTCTTAAGATAACATTATGTCCAAGCATCTATTACCTTCAAAGTCCATAGTTTGTCCATTCGCATTAACTGGCCTTGAGGTGTGTGTACGTGTGTTACAGCTTAAGATCAGGCGTCTTGGAAAAAGAACACTAGGAGTAGCTTTTTTAGTTAATCATTAACTGCTCATAAGTGGTGATAGCTTTTATGTTGAATGACTTGGGACAAAATTGGACAGAAGAAATCAACATGAGTCTTTAAAAAAAGTAATTCAATTCTAAATGATATGCACGCTTCAGAACAAAACTAGCTAATATTTTAATTTTATAAGATTTAAAGCACAGTGGCATTATTAAAAGTTTCACTTATGTTTCAGGAGCTCTATGTTTGATGTTTTTAAGCAAGTACACAAATGCTTGCTGATCTCTTCAGTCTGGGTTTTGTGTTTACACTGTGGTCATTGTCCATCACCATAGCAACACATCCTGCAGTTGCTTTAAAGAGGAACAAGGTATAAAGATTCAATGTTCGGTTTTGACATTTGTTGAGGTTTATTGATGGAAAATCTATAGTAAATAAAATTAGAAGGGTTACATTTAAGCACGTTTATAGGAGAGAGAAATAGACTGAAAATAAGTAAATTCATTTATGGTCCTCTGTCTGGAAGCCTGAAAATGTCGGAGGTCTCAAAAATGAATGAACACGACTTCTTTTTTCTTTTCATTTTCGGTACTTTGGCTGTAAGAATAACTTTAACCTGTTTTTCAAACCCAAATATTTTCAAAGGGCAAAATCATGCTATCACTTGCATCATCGTATGTTCAGATAATCTTTTTTTGACAAGTGTGAATGTGGAGTTGAATGCTGGTCCCTTTAACAGGGATTCATTTGGTTCTCATTAGGGTGCAGATGTGAAATAAAGGGAGTAAGCACTCCTCACAGAGTAAATTGAAGAAGTTAGATTCATAAAAATGTTGCAAAACAGTTACCAGAATTTTTTACTGGAATAAAAATGTTGCCACATTTTGGCCTTTGGTATGATTAGAATAGGCTATATGTGGGAATAGTTGCTTTTCTTCTGTTTTTTTTCCTAGTCTTGGTCAAGCAATATAATCTTCAAGTATTGGAAACTGCCTGATTATCGTTGGTACTCTAGCATCTTCCCTACCTATTAAGAAAATACTGTTTATTGAGGGAATGTGGCTTACTGTGTGGGATAAACCAACATACACGATACAAAGAGATGCAAAATCAATTTTATTTAGAAATCTATTCAAATTCATTTCAGGCAATTAAAAATATAAGGCTCTCTTTTTACTGCTTTCCTCACATTGGTATTTAACAAAGCTTGATCTATAATTTTACATAAATAAAGTACAAAATATATTTTTCTTTTTTAAGCAAAAATAAATATTACAATAAATATTATAGCATAAGTTAAACAACACAAGGCAAACAACAACCAAATGGAATACTGTGGTGTTCCCTGAACCAGGCTAACAAACGGATGTGTGCAATTTGCAAACTGTCAAAAACAACAGCATTTAGCTACAGGACTAAGTCTTGTCAGGTGTGTCAGGAAAAACTCTTTAACATACTTCTTTCTTTTTTCTATTTGTATAGTTTCCATTCTGGAACGTTTTCTCTCAAAACAAATCTCAATGCTGACTTACTGCCAAACACCCATAAACAGACTATAGTACGGGATGAAGTTTGAATGCTGTAGAGAGAAACTCTACCATCTGAATCAGCTTTAAAGTGCACAACCATGACACGTGTCCGGTCTGGATGATTAAGGCTACTGAGTCAAACATCCTTATTGTGGCACATTGAATAAAAAAGCTGTGCGGCAGCAAAAATATTTAGGCTAAGCATTATTGATTACTACCACAAAAAGCTTTTTGATTGTTACAGATTTCGATAACTATGATCCAGAAATAGACAAGTCTCATGGAAGATCATATACAAAAGTCATATACATATACAAAAGTCTAAGGCTACATATTTTCATGTATCATAGTAAAGTTAGATAGCATTTAAATACTTAAGATTCAGCATATGCAGTTTGTAAAAGATACGTTTTTTCTTAACAAGTTTAAGATCTCTGTGTTATTATTTTAGCACACAATTCTTTTTGATAGTAGCCCACACCCCATGTAGTTGTTGTTCCTTATTCTTTTTTTCCAGATCTATTTAGTCAGACAGGGATAGACGCTCAAAAACCGTCAGCCTCTTGTTGGCAGATTTATCAAACGTAGGAGAGTCTGTTCCGCTGGAGCTGCTGCTGTAGCTGTCCTCCAGGGAGTCCTCAGAAGAGAAGCGTTGCAATCCTGGAGGTTTAACAAGTCCTCTGTGGTTGCCAAAACTAGGAAACAGTGTGCTGCTATCCTGAGGCCCGTCCTCCATGCTGGTGAACATATGACTGCTGTTGCAGCGTGACACTTTTGGCTTCAAGGTTAGTGGAATGCTGTGGATGTCACCACTCCCAGTGCCAAGGTGACGGGGGTCAAAGTGGGATGCTGTCGCCTCCCGGTGCACAGACTGTCCAAATACTGGAGAAAGGGGAGCAGGAGGAGGAGGAGAAACTGAAGGAGCGCGGCTAAATGCCAGGTTTACATCATTAAAGGTTGAGGAAAGTGATGGTGGAGATGCGCTGCGTATTGAGCCCATGAAGCCAGCAAAGCTGAGACTTTGCCTGAGCTGGTGACGAGGGTTGTGACCACCAGATGATGATGGGATTGGTTTGCGCTGGAATTTGCTGGACGATAAAGGCGCCCCAGCTATTTTCTCTTCATGAATGAAGTGGCAGCGTGGGCCATAGGGACAATAGCCAAAGTTGTAGAAGGTTCTGCATGGCTCTGTCTTGTACTTGGGGTGACGGTACAGACCACGCAGTTCTGCCTCTCCATGGGCAAACTGGCACTTACTGCCGTACTTGCAACTGCCAGTCTCCTGAAAGCCGCGACACAGCTCAGTTTTGTAACGGTTAGGTGAAAGCATTGGCTGAACCTGAGCTTGAAGGTTTGATGAGGGTGCGAACCCTGGAGGGGGGGCCACAGTAGAGGAAGGGCCCCGAGGAAACAGCTCATTGGTCCTAAGTTGTTCAAAGAACGAGAACAGGTCGCTGCTAGACTCAGTCAGGCTCATGGAGCGATCAGGACGGAAGGAGAGCTCCTTTTGGTTTGAGATGGGAACGTGACTCCAGACATTTGGTGACAACAAAGAGCTCTCACTCTCACTGGTATTTCCATGCTCAGTGCTCAAGCTAAGGCTTGAAGAGGAGATCTGGGAAGAGGGTAAGAAGAAGGAGGCTGACTCGTTCCGGCTCCTTTCCTCTGAGACTTTGACTTGAGACTGTGTGGGGAGCAGGGGCTCGCTCAAAGTCAGCTGCAGAATGTTCTGAAACAGACATATGACGTATTTGTTTAACTGCAACCAGGGATGTTATTAGCAAGTCAAATTCTATCAACAGTACAAGGAAATGGTTCAAGTAAGATCTTTGAAATATCAATATTCAGTGAAATATTTTTCAGAAAAGTGGTTTTCAGATGTAATTTGCACTCAGACCTAATTAAATGCACTTCTTGTGTTTACCATGAATTAATGAAACTTTGAATCTGAATCTAATGTCAATGTATGCGCAACAAAAAGTGTAACACAACAAAAATGTCAATGTAAGATCTTAAATATAGATACAGCTTAGCACTGCTTTTTTATGGTCATAAAATGCTGCAAGAAAAAAAACATTTAAAAACATTTTAATTCTGCTCAAAATGTTTGTTTTGATCATCAAAAATGTGAATCACCTGTGGCAAAAGTGCAAAGCATGTATATAAACTAAGGACCACTTGATCCGATCACGTCATCAGAAATTGGGCAAAATCACATAGTTGCAAACTCAACCAGTATCAGTTATCAACGATATTTATTATTATTTTTTTATTATTTTGATCAGCGTGGTATATTTCAAACTTATTGTTTAAAAAAAATGCCAGAGTAGAAGTCTGCATATCATGAACGGTTCGCGACATTTTACTGCCATATAGTGCAGCACAGTACAAAAACTTATTGAAGATTTAAAGCTGACAGTTAATGTCTCGATTGATTCCTCTGAACACAAACAATGACCTACAAAAACATTTCAAAAGAAATAAAAATCAGGTTTTTGATTATTTTGAATTAGAACGGCGCTCTCCATGCTGCCAACTGCAAAGTGCAACATCTGGGAAAACGACATAAAAAAATAAAAATTGAACTAAATAAAAAAAGTAAAGAAATCTAAAATGTCAAGTCAAAAACAACAGAAACTAATAAATGGTCACATTTACAACAATAATTTTGGAAGAAGAAAGTCCTTGTTTTGAAATTTTAATGGATCATTGAATCAGATTTGATCACAAATGTTTCACAGCTCTGAAGATACTAAAGTTACAGTCACCAAACCTTCTCACATGACTAATTATCACCTACTTTTACCAGTTTACTAGGTTATTTTTCAAGCTAATTCACATTGGTGCTCTTTTCAAAAGTGAACTGATAAAAGAAAGTTGAAGAAATAAAAATAGGGGCCATCCTAGATCTGTTTATCACATTTTTTTTCCTTTTTTTCTCTATGCTTTACAAATGTATTACATCGGGCTTCAAAAAATCAAATGACTCTGAATTGGATCAGGACCAAAACATTCTGATCGAGACATCCCTAATATAAACACTTTGTCCTATTGCCACAGGTATACCTGCTTTTTTTTAATAGAATGGAAGTAAACAATTGAAAAAGAATGTATAAAGCCAATGTACCCAAAGCTTAAGAAGAGATTAACAGTATTTTATAAGTAACTCACCTTTGCAAGAATATCGTCAAGCATTTTGGAAATGTTATATTCCTTTGGTCAGTGAAAAAGGCTCAGCAGTGAATCCACGGCTCACGGTCCTACTTTGCTGCACAGTATTTATAATTCTCTTATAGGCCACTCCCAGTCTATCTTCCCGGATGACCCTCCCTCTTCCTCAGGTTTCATGGTGACCAAACAGTTTGTGGGTGGAGCCCCCTCAAGCTGCTCTCAAGGTTTCTGTTTCAAAAGCATGTGAAAGAAAAGTGGTTTATTTGTACCACCCTGGTGGTTTTACGGTAAGACATGTACAAACCTGCACACCTTTTAAACTGTATGTACAACTGCGAACATTAGTCACTTGTTACAGGAAGTGTAAATCTAGAAGTTGAAAATTTTCATCTTCTGTAGCTTCACAAGTGAAGCAGCACAGAAAAACGTTTAGTCAACATTTTTCCCTCAAATCTGCACAAATCATTGGGATTTTCTTAGCAACTTCTTATTCTGTACACGCACACATTGTCATATATTCACATGTCTTGTATATTCCAGTGACTAATACTGCATTTTCAGGAAGAGTTGTAGGGTGTGTTGTCCGGTAGAGAATTGATTACTGTCCCTTTTTTTTTTTTTACAAAACAAAACATACTTCCCGCATTAGCCACCAATATCTGTTTTCATTATCAAGAGTTTCAGTTTTTGCTCAGGAAAATAAAGCACAAAGGAACAGAGCAGCAGGTAGGCACCAAGTATTGATTTGGCAGGAGGCAGAAATCTTTGACCTACTGATATGAGGAAATACAAACAGCAAGGACAAAGTCTAGTCTGATTTGTGACTGTTCTTATCCATCCATCCATTTTCTAAACCTGCCTAATCCCTTTTCGGAGTTACTGGGTCGCTGAAGCTTATTTCAGCCAATGTCAAGCAAAGGCGGGGTACACTCAACTTTTATTATCCCAAAAACTTTACAAAACAACCACAACTACATCACTTCCAGAAAGACTTAGTTGTCAGCTGCTGTTTTTTTTCACTATCATGTTCTAGGTCACTGTGCACAAAGACTATCTTATTCACGAACACCTGAGTTTGAGTGAAAAATGTTGCACAACTTTTGAGTGAAGTAGTCACTGAAACTCAAACCAGTTAGTTCATTATCTAATGATCAGCGATGATCAGGGAATCTATTAACTTATGTTTGATAACCTTTTTCATTTTTCTTTTTCTCTGCACTGGGATGTTGCATGTCACCCATTCGCATGAGTCAAACCTAGTCATGGCAGTAGTACATGTATTCTGATAAATGCTATTTGAATGTTAGCAAGGAGGAAACAAAAAAAAAAGCTGTTGTTGGCCACAGAGCATGTGACTGTACTTGGTTGAATGTGTCATGTGACAAGTCTCTATGTGACTACATGTTTGCCAGAAATTGATGTATCCTGGACATTATTGAAAAGTGTTTTTTTTTAACTTGGTTGATTTAAAGTGTTTTAAACAATGTCTTTACGACAAATTTCCTGATTGAAGAATCAAATGCTGTTAGGATCGTAAATGTCTGAATACGTTCTTGAGGAACCAGTTGCGCTGCTATCATGACAACTTAAATGCCTGTTATGCCAACAGAAGGCCGACCAAAAACAGGTTCACGTTTCGACAAAAAGTTCAGCTTTTTAGATAGCTAACGAAAAATGCAGTTGACAACATTTTGGAGATGCGGAAGAATTGTCTGAATCATTCTTAGATACTTTTAAGGTTAAGCAGAAAAGTAACTTCTGTGGATATTTTGTTTATGAATGCATGCTCATATTGTGATTTTGGTTTCTGCTGCTTCTTGCAGCACTGGGAGTCTTTCGAACAGGGAGGAGTGTTCCTTCTCAAACAAACTGTAAAGAGAAGTGGGACTGAGTGTGTGTACGTTTCCTTGGTGACTCAGTGAGCAAGTGCTCAATGCCAAGTTTTCCAAGGAGTTTTTTTCTAACGTCACAAGTAAATGTCTACGTTCCCAAGTCTTTTAAACATCATTTAGGCACAACAATGATATTGAGTGTACAAGACACAAAACACATTAATGACCCTAACAACAAAGAAACAAAATAAAATTACCAGAGGTAGATATTTCTTAAATTTTGGATCTAAAATTTTTGGATCTAAAAATGTTTGAGTCCTTTTCATTTTCAAGGTCAAACGTTTCCTAGTGTAGACTTACACTGACAATGATCCACAATTCAGACATTATCGTGTGGCGAATTGATGCCTGCCCACTTGATACCCAGGCCAGCTCATACTTATGCAAATACACAAATGCTTCCAGAAATTGGAAGTTAGCAAGGGAAGTATTTTACAAGTGTATCAGACAGACTTTAGATACAAAGAGAGTAGAGTGACTAATATTGTCACATAAATCAATTAGAAGAGTGTCAAAATAAAATTACAACTAGACAAATTTAAAGAAAAAAAGTACAATTTTAACAATTTTTTGGAATCAAGAACAATTTGAAATCTGGATTAATGTTATTTCTCATCATTCAGAGAGGTTCAACTTTTGTTATATACAACGATTCATAAAAAACACACACACAAAAATAAATCACATGTTGTAGACGGTTTCATAACAAAGGTTTGAATATAAATGAATGAATATGTTTCTAAAAACACTAGTCATAGCTCTACTGAAAAGGAAACTAAGAGGACATTATAATGTAACCCAGAACCAAATGATTCAAAAAGCAGTTACCATACTGTGTGCTTTAAAGGTGATGTGCAACACTTTTTTATTTTGAAAGCAATTTGTACCACATAGCAGTAGTACCACATCTAATTTAAATTTTGTACAGTATATTTTTTATACTCAGAAATGAATCCCTTGACTACATTTATTTTAGTTGCTTTAGATTTTCTCTGTGTCCCCCAAATTATTTCCTAAAAGCTCCAAACAAGCTTGCACTTTTTTTTCTTTTTTTTAAGAAATAAAGAACATTTTATAAAACTTTAACCCTGCCCAAAAAGAACAGTACTGTGGAGACATCTTTGTTTTTTCTTTAATTATTTCCAACAGTTGCTATGCAGCAAACAATATCTTGTATACTATTAGCCCATAGATTCTGCAGAGAAATATAACAAACAGAAACAGCTAGAATTCGGGGTTCATAGTAGCAAATGAAGAAAAGTCTGAGATGAGACTAAATCAGGCAGAAGGCTTTGGAAAGAAAATGAGTCAGCGATACAAAGTGGGATAACTTTCTAAATGTTCTGGTGAGAACAAAGTACCTGCTTCTCCACGTCTTTCCACCTGCACAATATTTGTATGTTCATCTTCTTTCAAGATTTTTAAATTAAAAACATAGACATCTACATGTAGATGTCTATGTTTTCAGTGATGAAATAATGATTTTGTACTTTTAAAAACATGCTGTCAGCACTCCACGTACTACAGACAGAAATGTACTCTTGACTGGGTATTTAACGTGACTGAACATGTAGCTTATGTGAGAGAACAGGATTTTCTGCCAAAAGCACAGAAAGACAAGACTTCCTGAGACCAGAATATTTAGCAGTAATGTGGAAATATACAGCAGAGTCTAAAAATTCTCGAATCCAAACTAAGTCCTCCAGATTTAAAAGAACTTCGTAAAGTTGTTTTTTCAGATGTTTGTTTTTCCTTATTTTTTGCATAATCCCCTTCAAGTTATTTTGCCTGATTGCTTAAAGCAATCTGCTTAAAGAAATCAGACAAAATTTCTCTACTTTGCTAATATATTCTGTATCTTTTGGTCTAATGGTTTATCTTTTATGAATATTTAAAAATGTATATTTTTCCATTGCAAATGAATGAGACGAAACTTTGATCTCAAAAACTGCTCCAGGTAGTAATGTTCTGCAATTTGGGGACCAAATACGTTTACAACAGAGTAACCACCCAAATTGACATTGTTAAACACAGCAAAACACACAAAGAATCCTCCACAAACACTTCACTTTTTGTTTTCTTTCTGCTTGAGGTCAGCCATTTAACTCTATTTACATTCATTTTGACTTAAAACCCTTGTCTATCTTAGATGACCCCACTATTGCATTGTTTATTTATTTCTACCATGACAAAGGTGGATAAAGGGGAAAAATTTCATATAATCCATGGACACCAATGAATCCACTAATCATTATTGAAGAAAAAAAAGGTTCAGAGCGCACTGTCTGAGAGTGGGTCTAGATAGTAACTCCAATGTTATAGTCTAGAGATAGCACAAAGTTACTGTGCCAAATCTTCTGTTAAATTCATAGATCCAAAAACTTTTATGTCATTTTTGTGTTTATACTGTGTCCAGTCTTTTTGTTTTTGTGGAACATCTTTTTTCTTGGTTTGTCGAGCAGAAAAACTGAATTAAAAGTTATCATTTATTTATGTTGTCTATGTTTGCCGCCAGGACGGTTAGCTGTTTAAGGACAGCAATACACTGCAACTAACATACAGTGAGATTAGGTAGACGAGCATTATTCTTATTTTTTTAAGTGCTGTTTTTGTTCAAGAATAATTGAAAAAAGAGGCAATTTATAAATGGAATAAGTAATATAAGAATAGTTTAGCAAACTAATAAAAATTTAGGACTAAGAGAAACAACAATGCTTAACAAAAAAAGAAAAGACACTGAGTTTACTCTCCTCTAACCTGACTGGGAGAATTATTTGAGTTTAGTGGAAGGCAGATAAAAAAGTTAATAAAGTTATTGATTGACTGGCTGTATTTAGAGATAATGTATTCAGGAAAAGGGGAAGAAAGGTTTTCACCCTAAGCTTGAATGATTGTGAAGGAAGTTACGATAGTGATGTAAAATCAAAAGACCTAGTTTCTTTACACTTTTTTTGACTCTACTTTAAACTGTCAAGATGGAAGTAAATGAACAGGAGCTTAATAAACAGAAGTGTTCTTGTGTTTTTAAATGACATGCCAGACTTAATTTTGACCACTTCAAAACCAAGACAATTGAGGTAATTGCATTGGAGGCAAGTTATGTGACTGTAGCAGAAAAGTAGTCATGACTGGTACAAAATTCAAAATATTTAATAACACTATCAAAGGCTGTGATTTCAAAAATGCACAAGTGGTTTTTCTGTTGCGCATATGTGCTTTTATTTTTTATTTTACTTGGTCTTTTTTGTCTCTGCATGTTGGATGACACATGCAAATCATGATGACCTCTTTCAAACCAACCACATACCAGTTAATAAAATAAGGGCAATCAAAATAGAAATTATCAGTTTTTAAAATGCGGGCACCAATGTTTATTTTTGAAACCTTTAACTCTTTTAAATACTCCTTTGTGTAACATAAATGTTTAAAGAGGTTGGTTTGCTTGCTGTTATAATAAAAATACTGATGTCATTAGCATTCTGCTCTAAATATAGGGTAATCTGGTTTCCTGGCAGCTTTTTTTTTGTTTAATGTCTTCTCTAGATTTACAGTCACTGAGTTATTTCAGGAAGATTTCTGTGTTTGTTGTGACATTTAGAGCATCTCCGGCAGCAGTATTTCATTTTTGTTGAACTATAAGAAACTCAACATATGTTTTTGGGTTTTATTTTAGGAACCGTTAAATAACTTTGAATTATTCCTTCCTTTCAACTGAGAGGACACCAACAGATTTGAAGATTTCTCTCACTTGCTGGAAATTGCTACTGGCCTGTCACCCTTCTCACATACCAAATTGAGTAAACTTTACAAACTGAAGTAGTATCTGTGAATAAGTTTAACAATTACATAACTTTATAACTAACAGTTTTTTATGTCAGTTTTGCTCAAGTTCATTTTATTTGTCTATTCCCTCTTTAAAGTTGTGCTATATTTTAAACCGCCCTAAAATGCTTTTCCAGAGTATTGCAATCCTCTTCCTCCTCACATGGAAACAAAGCCAGAAGACCAGAGAGAGGCAAAAGAATGAGTGGGAGGGAAAGACGGGAAGTCATGGTCGGAAAATGAAACCATAAAAATGTTCTAGACAGCACACTGGAGCTGCTGCCCGAAATGAGTTTGGACTAGGGCCAGAAACTGCCCAAACAGTTTGCAAAATTCCCTGAAAACTATTCAGTCCTCAAAAAAAAAAAATGGATTAAACTCAATATGTGCATTTTGAAACACTGAACTTAACATGTATGTAAGTTTTAGAAAAAGGTTTCCTTTTAGTACAAAAAAGACAATCCAGAGAAAAAAAAACATTAAATGGAAAGGGAGGGAACGCATGTTTTATAATGAAGCTGTTTCAAAATGAAACAGCTGGTTTCAATTTATTTATAATGTGTGTGTGTAAATGAATCAATGTCTTAAACTTTATAAAATAATTTCGTGAAGCTCAATCATCAAGCATTTGAAAAAAGTTGATGACAGAGCTGCTCTGTTGCAATTTGTTTGTTTAAAATATTTTTCTTGTATCTAAACAATGTTTTTGACATTTCTGCTTCTCTTATTTTATGCCATCAGTTCTTTTGTTTATTGTAAAATAACTTAAGAAACAGACGCTGTTGAAAGATAAGAATATCATGACAAAGTGTATTCATTGCCATAATTCCCTTTAAATTACTATTCACTGATTAAGGGCACACTATATAATTAATTTCAAGTATTTATTTGTTGTTTTTTTTAACATAAAAAAACTATTTAGTGAGCGAATATTGAGTGCCGTGGTTTTAAATATTTCATAAAGTGAAAATCTAATCAGTATGAGCATTCTAACAACTATTTATGACTCACTGGATTCGATGATGAAAATGATAGTGTGTTAGCTTATATATTGCTTTTTTTTTTTTTTTGCAAGTGTTCAATACAATGCATTGTGGTCTATCTTGCCTTAATCTACTGGCTGAATGCATACTTCTAGGAAATTTGTAATGAAAACTGGATTTGCTGAAATTGTAGATTGGGACATAAACACAAAATGGCCGAGCAGGACTATATAATTGCACTGCATAATTGAGTAGTTAAGGAAATTTGGACCTTAACTGGAATCAAATTAATCAAAAAGTAAAAAGTACTTACAATACATGTCTAGTGTTTCATTCTTGGGATTGCCTTTGCTTTAATATTGCCTCGATCTTAACAAGCCATTGATGCAATAGGCTTGTAACATTATGATTATAGGCCCATTTATTTCTTGATAACTTCTGTCAGCTCTTCTTCTTTATTTTGGGGTTTTGTGCCCTCCTTCTTCCGTATAATTATACCCCATTCATTTTCAGTGGGGTAGCAGATGAAAGTCACCGTTCTAGGATGGTCTCTGAATGACCTGGTGATCCATGGCAACCCTTGCAGAGCCTTTCAAAACGAAAATACCTAACTCCACCATCATGTTTTTCCATGATGATGTAATGAGGTCGAACAGTTTTGGTGGTAGCTCACTTTGACATCATTGAGCTGCATATTTATAAACACATTTTTGGACAAGCATCGAGCAGTGACTGTGCCACGCATCAAAACAGAGGCAGCAGATGTAAATTTTAAGCGTGGACCATGTTTGGTGTGAATGCAGCAGTGGAATAATAACAGAGCTGATGGCAACAGCCTGTAAAAAGAACAAAAAATAAACTATGAAAACACATTTTTCTGTATCCCTAACACATTTTGTGAATAAGCCTAAAATCTGTTTAGCATATTTTCTGTCTTGGCTAAAAAAAGATACGTTTTTATGGAACTTGCACTGGGTATGCTCAGTTGTTTTTCCTTTGCATTATCACTGCAGAGAACCCTTAAATGCTTTTACAGTTTTCGTCTACGTCATTTAACATACGTCTTTGATGTTGATCCTGTTATCTTTCATATCTTTCACTCCACTCTGACCATATGCATAGAATGCAGATAACGTTCAAAAGTTTTTTTTTATTTCTGTCATTTCTGGGGAGACATTTTCATATATTAGTCCCACATTTTATACAGGATGTCATGCGAGTGCTCTTTGTCTAGCTTATTAGATAACTCCTCCCCTCGCTATAAAAGGAAAAGTATGTTTTGGTGCAGAAACTATGCACACACACGAATAGGAGGGAGGGCGAGAGTTTCACAGATGTGTCTCAGATACAGATTTTTGGAAAAAGCGGACAGAGTGTTTGTCCTTTTACACGACTGTAGACTTCAGCCCATAATGGTTAATCTATTCATATTTTAAGTCATTTAGTGAAAAAGCGTAAACACTGTTTCTCCAAAAACTATATACTGTATACCACCAGAGACAGATGACTTAACACTGAATGCAAGCTCATTTAATAGTTTATGTACAATTTACTCAGACCCCTCCCCGAATAGGCTGCCTTACCGTTTCCTTTACTTGGGGTGTTCTTAAAAACCAGTGTTTATTTCCCATACCATAAATGATTATGAATGTAAGAACAAATTTTATGTAAATGTATTGTTTGTAACCTAAATTTTAAAACTTAGCTTTCACCAAAGTGTTAATAGTATACTCCATGTGCAGTTCTAGCCTTTCCTTTAAATTGTTGGAAAAACATTTATCAGCCGATACAACTTCACAAAAAATCACAAAGCTTCTTTTAACTATTGTGTTAGAAGCACATTGGATGCTTATCAGGATACATATTGCATTCATTAATAATAAACAATTGACTTTAAAGTATAATTTAGATCTAGAACACATTATACAGAAAAAAAACACCTGTATAGTTGCATAGGCCTTTTGTGTACATTTTGCTGTTTGTGAAGCCTGGAAACAAATTCCAGGGTAATGTCAAGACATTAGCTTAAGCTTAAGAGAGGTGAGGGCAGGCAGCGCAAAACAAACCTGTTTTCCTATGTGCAGGAGGCCTTCACAGATGCCTGTGTTTTTGTGTTTTTGGATCGAATGTCCTAGCAGTGTTTTTACAGCAATAGGAGGTAGCTTATGGGTGGTAAGTTACTTGTGATTTTGACTTTACTGCAAGTTTACAGGTATCCATCATCAAATATTAGATAAAAAAACTCTTTGTTTATCTCTCTTTGCTCCAGAAAAAAAACTAATTTTTTTTTAAAATGTCTGGCAGGGCTAACAGGCCAAACATTGATGTATACTAAAAGACGCTGGTGCACAGCTTCTGATTAACCATGCACACTAAATCCAGCATACCAACAAGTAGATCAGAGGACTAAGGGAACGTGGAGATACACACTACACTAACACACATACAATGTTAGTAAGTCAGGGAGGAATTTGTGCGATTCAAGTTTCAAGCACGAGGACAGCTGTTGAGCCCCTTCAGGCCTGACTACCTTAACAGAACATCTATTTTTCAAACCCTGGTAGAGAAGAGTCAACCTTTAACCTAAATAATCATGTCAGTGACTGATGTACTGTAATGCAAAAGGAAATCTGCAGGCTTACAAGCCATCAATGACGAATCTTTGGAACAACTCCACAGTAGAGATTCTTGTGATGAATTAATATTTAACCAAAAATAAAGGTAATGCTATCTTTGTAATATTCATCTTCGTCCGTCTTTTGCGCCTTTCAGGGTCATGAGGCTGATGGAGCCTATCTCGGCCACTCGTGGGCGTAAGCAGGGAACATCCTGGACAGGTCGCCAGTCTGTTGCAGGGCCCCAAATCACACCCCCATGCACTTCTCATTTCACCTATAGGGACAATTTGATGACCAATTAACCGGCCGGTCGACGGCGGCGGCTCTGGAACTGCATCCTGTGCAAGCTCTGTGTTACTGAAAAATAATACATAATCGTTGGATTGTCGTGGCTGTCTTTAACACCCAAATCAGGTAGAACGAGCAGGCAGGAGGAGAACAGCAGCATGAACTGCGCAGAGGGCGTGTCTGCAGCTGAACGCCGACCAGAGTCTGTGATGGGAAAGTTTATCTGGAAAGACAGTCAGTGACAATCTTGTAGGGGACACACGAACGCCCCAAAATAAAACAACAAAACTAACAAACAGCATGTAGGCCCAAATAGCCTTTCCCCCTAGACTAAACCCAGCAAAATATAATTTAACACAAGGAATGCTCTCATCTGTTTCAGTCAACTGTTAAGAACCAGGGTTTAGTTAGGAAAAAAAAAGTTTAAGTTAATGCCATCGTTCAACAGTAAATTTCAAAAGTAAATATCTTAATAAATACCTGTAAATATCTTTGAGCAGAGAGGCCAATAAAAAAAAAAGATAGGAGTAAGCAATTGTGCTAAGCCCTGCGCAACATTAATATTGCACCTATTGCAACTCTAATTATACTAATAACAACCTTGTAATGACAGGCGTTTACATATGCAAAACTCTCGTATCTTCCATAGTTAAAATTTAATAACTATTTAATGTGGTGCAACTATTGGTAGCAACAGATAACATATGTATCTATAACAAAATAAAAGAGAAATTTGGATATACTGAGCATTTGAGGCCTTTGCCTTATTTAGCTAAATTTCCTTTTATATTGCCTTTATTTGCCTTCAGGTGTTTGTCCTTAATATTAAGTGAACAATAACACATATCAGAAGTTTTCGTTGTCAGTTTTGGCAAACAAGCACATCCACCTTTTTTTGTCCTCAATACAATGTTGCTGACATTTAGTTCATTTAGTTTAAACCATAATGGTTTTCAATGCCAGGTGAAACTTTGTAGTCAACCAACACTGTGTGTATACAGTCTGACCATGGTAACATCAATATTCCAATCTGCCGTGTTAATAAAAGGCAGTTACCAACTTCAGACTAAAAAACTGCTGATAGCTTCCTTATGTTTTTCTTCCATGTCAGTAGCTTCCTAGAAGTGTACGACTGAGTTAATGACGTGATAATCGGAAAGAGTTGCAGAGGTTTTCACAAGGGTTTCAGAAGTTTCTTCTTCACTTTCTTGACATTCAAAAACTGTTCTGAGCCTAAATAATGAAATCATGTGCTACAAGAAGCTTGTATAATTGTAATTGTTTTTGGTTTTATATTCAATAGTTAAGAAATATTCTTAAAGTCCCACTCTGATCATCTTTTGATCTATTTTCAAAGCATATCCAGTGTTCTTTTAATTATGATCAAGTCATTTTTAGCCAAAAAACTGTTTTCTTGGGCATTTTTTCTGCAGAGTGGCGGTAGTTCATTTGAAATTTGTTGTGGGCGGGACCCGGGACCATTGGTACAGAGTAAGCCTGGCCCCATTTGGCATAAACCTTTTGTTTCCACTCTTTCCCGCTACCTTACAGCCCCTCACAACCCCAAGCTAACATTAATGGTGCAACAAAAAGGGCGAGCAATATCAGAGCAATCCATCCATGCAGTTTCGGGCCAGATGCCAGCTCAGACGAAGAGGATGTACATGAGGTGGTGAAGAGGAGCGGAGCAGAGCAGGGAGACATTGGCCCACCCATGTCAGCCGCTGCGTCCCAAAACTTTTTCAAATAGCGTGTCTTTGTCTGTTCCTGATCCATCACCATTTGATTTAAGAAATACTCAGAACTGTAGATTTAATCTTGAATTCTTTTATACATGTCCTGCATCATGAAAAACATGCTGCAAGAACACGTTAAAAACCCCACTTTCATTGGAGTGGTTCTTTAAAGAAAACCCCACTATTGTTAATGAAGTTACAAATAACTTAAAATCAAAGAAAGTAAAAAAAATACTACTACTGCGGATATTCAAAAAACAACAACAGACAATTTATTTTTAGATTGACTTTCAACAGAATAAAATTTATTTTTAATTGTCAGCAAAACTTCTGTACCTTTGAGCAAGTACGTTGGTCCAGTCCTCATGAGCAAACTGCTTTAATTTTTTTTAGTAAGTTCTTAGATCTTTTTTAAAATTATGCTTAGGCCTTTCTTTCTGCTCTTTATGTGGTGCATGTGTTGTGTACACCATGTCACCAAAAAACGCTGACTTTTCATCACCCTTGAAAAATGATGGCCGACTTCCAGTTAGAAAACCCATGTAAAAGAAAATAGCACTTAGATTACCATCTTGCTCTATTGAACTACTGTCCTCAAGCAATGCTTGATTTTTGTTTTAGTAGCTTTTACATAGTTTGATTTGTGTCCGTTTGAAATTAAGTCAGTGAGGAAGGTGAGCTTTTCTTTCATACTAAGAGGAATACCAACAATTTTGTACGTCTGCAAATTATTAAAAAGGTGGGGTGACCATGAGAAGCATAGTTAGAGCAATAATGTCTTATAATGTCTTATTAGAGAAAGTTTAAGATCAGTTTAGGTTTGTTTTTCAAGAAGCCCATCACATAGTTCATAAAACAACAATAGTATGAGGACACAATCAGGACAATGCTAAGTTTTTCCTAAAATATTTCTGAGACTGAGCTTTTTTTCTGTGGAACCACATGTCATCTTATTACAGGTGGATTTTTTTGATTGCAGTCGAATTATATTTTTCCTACGTCCCATTAATGACATTTTGATATTAGGTCAACAACTGACAAAAGTTTATGTTTTTGTTTCCAAAAGTCGATGGCCTTTCAAAGGTTTTTAGTTTGCAATTTGCAGTGCACTATTTGACTTGTCTGATTGAAAAACAAAAGATAAAGTTAATAGGAGGAAAATGAATGAGTTCTTCATGGATTATTGAACTAAATTACAGTGCTTTGTATAAATGTGCACTCATTGCCAAGATTGACAATTGTACCTCTTTAAATTTAAAAGATATTATTGATTTGTTCTGAGGTAGAGAGTTTTACGAGAAACAGAGCTTTCCCATCACACCTGAATTTATTTGTTATTATATTATATATGTATGAAAAATGTATGAAAACCTGCTCAAAACATGTGTAGTTAATAGATCTACTGAAATTATTCAGAAATTTTGAAGTTACATTTTAATCCAGAAGAAAGCAAAGGTTTAGTGTCTAAAGCAGGTTTTGTTAGCTACTTTATTGCAGCCCGACTTTGGTACAAAAGAAACTAGGAAATTACAGAAATGTTTCCTGGCAGAAAACTAAAAATTGTTCCCATCACTTCACGGTTCATTTCCTTCCCCCTGATGTGATTTTACAGAGACGCAGTGTAAATACGCTTTGGTGGCAAACCACTTGGGAAGAGAAACTTACCATTCCATCTAAAAACCAATGACTGAGTCATGCCCACAAACTCTTGATCTAAGAGTTAATCACATGAGTCGGCACATCTTCTCAAGTTGAGCAGTAGTTATAGCATCTCCATTTTAACAAAACTGCGGTAGCACTCTCAGCAGTTACGTCGAATCCATTTCACAGTTTGCTCACTTTTTCATAAAAAGTAAACAGCCTGGAACATTTAAAAGGGGTCAACATGAAAGACCTTGAAAAACAAAATTGACCTTTTTTTGCAATCTGTGCAGCATACCATGGCTCGTCTGGCATGACAGCTAGCTTTCTCAATGACACACCCTAAAGCATGTATAAGTCAAAGTCTGTGGTACAAAGTGTAAAAAAAAAAGAGAACACTGACTTCTCTAAAAAGGAACACCCTTGTGCGTCACTGCTGGAAATAAAGCAGCTGATGTTTTGTTTGTCTATCTGAATACTACTAATCCATGTTTGAAGATAAATGATGTAAGCCTCACCTGACTTGATGGAAAACCTGACAGAGATTTTAGTGCAAAGATCTTTTCAAATTAGAAAGTAATGACCTTTATTTTTGAGAGCAAATGTTCCACAATGGAAACATGAGTCTTGTCATTTAAGTTATAGGTTAAAAAATAAGATGAGATGGAGAATTTAAAGAAAGATAAAATAGAAAAACAAACAAAAACACAAAACACTAAAACTTTGAAAACAAGCAAACAGAAAATATTCAGTACTAAATAATACTAGTAATTATTAACTGTATTTATTAAATACTTGAATTGTCCATACAGACCCGAGGTGCCGTAAGTGATATTGGTAAAATAAAAATTAATAAAAAATATATTAAAAAAAAAACATTTCACTAAAGGGACTAAATTATACGACGGAGTATTAGGGCCACCCAAAAAAAAAAAAAAAAAGTTAAATTACGAGATTTTATCTCGTAAATTTACGAGTTTTTATCTCGTAAATTTACGACTTAAAATCTCATAGATTTACGAGAAAAAAGTCGTAGATTAACAAATAGAAAACACCGAAGTTGTCCGTTTATCGGAGCCTATCTTGAAGATGAAATACGTGGAGCCTTTGTGAAGCTTTATTTCCGGATTACAGGTTTTAAAAACAAAGAGATTCTGAACCTTTTGATGACTCAAAATCAGATTATTGTCAGTGTAATCGTCTTTCCGGGGTTCAGTGTCAGTAAAGCAGAGTTTAATGCGTAAAATAAGGAGCTCAGAGACACGTTTGGATGCAAAGGATCGCTGCAGCCTTTATTCTGCTTTTCATTCACACCCTGAAGTTCATTTGTCAACTGACGTCATGAACCTGTCATCTTAACACCAATGCGGAAGTAAACAGTGTTCCATACGGCCCCTCCTGCAGATGAAACGTCCCGTTTCAGCATAAAACAATAAAGAGGAATGAAAATAGTCTTTTATATTAGCATTAGAACGTTGAAAATGACAAATAAGTGCTTCTCCTCGGCGGAAGCGTCACACAAATGTAGAGATTTGTCTTTGGTGGAGGAAGTAAGGATTGACGTGGACAGCTGCAGGAATACTGACGATGGCTTCATCGAGCTGCAGAGATCCTGCAAACCACCCATCAATAAATGAAACTTTAATAAATTGTAAATAAAACAAATGAGCTTCCAGACATTAGGAACGTTATCAATGAACATTCATCTCGCCTGTTTAACAAAGTTTAGTGGGTCGGCTCTGCTGCTGCGCGGCGTTCACCTACTGCTCTGCATGCTCACTTCCACTTTAATCATAAATTTACGACTTAAAATTAAAATCTTGTAAATTTACGAGGTTTTTTCTCATTAATTTACGAGTTTCTTTCTCATAAATTGACGAGTTTTTATCTCCTAAATTTACGACTTTTTATCTCGTAAATTTACGAGATAAAAAGTCGTAATTTAACTTTTTTTTTTTTTTTTTTTTGGTGGCCCTAATACTCCGTCGTAAAATTAAAATGTGGCGATATAAAAGAAAGGGAACAATTGGGCCAAATCCAAAGTCTTCCCCTACCCCTCCGGCTTCTCCGTATCCCTCCAACTGTAGGGGCATATAGAGGGACATGGGTGTCCAAAATAACTTTTTGAATGGGAAACCCTTGCGACGGAGGAATACAGAGCCCTCCACTGCGAGGAACAGCTCTGTGCTACACCATGTACCAATCTTCTCACATGAAAGAAATGACAACAATAACAAACGACAAGGTCTCATTAATGCCTTATGTATGCTATTTTTTGACAGTGGACTGGCTGATGATTTTTTTAGGAAAACATCTTCAAGTTCATACACATAGAAAGATGATTTTCACACAGATAAATAATTGCGAAAAAGTCAATTCCTTTCAGCAACTTTTTTGCTTTTGCCGCAGACCATGAAACCTCTTAGATTGACAGGTGTAAAGGCTTTACTGCATCACTAAAAGAATGAGAGCCGCACATCCTCTAAAAACCTATGTTTTTGGATTTTGCAGTTAAGCCTATTAAAAAAAAATCAAAGCCACGCTCTAAATGTCCACCTCTTCAGGCAATTGTGCAGGGAAAATGATGAAATGTTTGAGTGCCTGCTGCTACACACCAAAGTAAGCTGCCTCTCAGAGACTACAACTTGCTTGTCTTTTTGAACTCGTAAGCGTGGTTATGGGGTTTCTAGCCACCAAGGACCTAGATCTAATAATAAATAACTTGCTGTCATGTCGCTGTGAATTTTTTTATTTGTATGCCTTTTTTTAGAAAATGAATGAGATGACCCTTATGCTCAAGGGGTTACCTTGGTTCACTGCAAAACCACCAAATGCTGTTTCCCTCCCTGGATAGACCTGTATAGAGAGATCGTAGGGGGCACCTCAAGTACAATCCCTAGTGGAGCAGAGAGCTGCTGCACACAGTTGTACCTGGGAACCTCTTGGTGGTTTAATCCCCCAATGCGGACCCCTTAATGCTGAGTGTCAAGGAGCAAGGCGTTGGGTCTCATTTTTAGACTCTGGTTTGACTCGCCTGTAGATTTGAGCTCACGATCTTCCAGTCTCATGATGGACACTCTACCATAAGGCTACTGAGCTGGTTAAATGGTGTTAAAGTGCATAAAGAAGCCAAATAAAGATAGAAAAATCTCCAAAAGGCATTGGATTACAGATGAAGCACTCTTGTATTGTGAAAAAAATGTAGGCCATGTTTCTAGAATTTACACTTTCAAAATAACAGAAAACAAGATAAAGGGGTCTGCAAAAGTTTATGCACCTCGCAAAGTTAATACCTTACATACCTACTGCCCTATTTGGAAAGCTGAGACCTGACAGTGTCATGGATTGTTCACAATCATCCTTAGCAAAGACCAGGTGATTTTAACCTCAAAGGTTTTAAATAATCTGAGTCATTTGACCTTGCCCCAACAGTTGGCACCATGTAGTTTTCTAGAACATTGAAACAGAGAATATTTGATGCTCACAAAGCAGGAGAAGGCTAAAAAGAAGTAAAGCGTTGTCAGATGCCACTATCCTCTGTTGGGAATGTAGTTAAGAAATGTCAGTCGACAAAAACGCAGGATTATTGTTTATCTCTGGTTTCAAGAAGAATATTTGCAAGCTGTTAACAGACTTTTAATATTTGCGTTTGTTGTGCTTCATGCCAGTTATCAGAAGCGCTTTAGGAAATGCTGTGAACAATAAAACTAAGAACCATGGGAGATGGAGTGTAAAAATGGTGGTACTGATGTCAAATGTTTTATAGACTTTTTATATGGTCTGACATGGGATCCCACTGGAGGCTACTTCACTAAACACAATCTTCAGCTGTTGTTTTTACTGTAACTGAGAGACTTTGTGAGCCATGTTGGCACAATCAGGAAAATACATTTGTGATGATTAGAAATCCAAATTATCAACATTTTCCTTTGTTCACAAAACTTGTCTCTGTGCAAATGATCTTTTAAGAGGACAATTAGTCATTCACCACATACAGTGTCTGCAATAAGTCAGAGCAATTGTGAGTTTCTGTCAAAGTTGAACAAAAGGGGGAAACAAGAGTATTGTATTTCAGTGTACTGTACATTATGTCTGGTACAAGCTACACTGTGCATTTACAGACTTTCATTCACTCAACATTACTGGCAGTTTTGCTTTCATTTGAATACCCCCCACCCCCTTCCTATTATGCAAGCCCCTCCGATGTTCTAAGGGGCTCCAATCCATCCTAAGGGGCCTCACTGCCTCGTTTTTTTTTTAACCTATTCATTTACTCTGACTGAAGTCAAGACTCAGTGGAAGATAAAACTCAGCTCTACCAAGAAAACTGCTTATGCATCAACAAAGTCCTGCTGGTGCTTTTTACCAGAATTTAGTTGTTAGTCCTGTTTTATGACTACTCAAACCTATTTTTAGACTAGTTGAAAACAAAATGTCACGTCATTGATAACTTTGCCTAAAAGCTGCCAGTGTGTGTGTCGTAATCTTTAACAAAGCATGCAAAAATTTAAAGAAAAAAAGAAAAGTATAATAAATAGTAATGCAAGATATATTAGGCATATTTTGGACAAGACAAAAGAGAAACAGCAGAGATGTGGTACATTTTTCTTTTGGAAATAAGACTTTTGTTCATTCTGTTTTGCATACAAGGCTTTTTGGAGAAAAATTAAAAAAGAGAAAAGGAACAATAACCACTTGATAGGTAAAATTGTATGAAGAAATAATTCATTTTAGAGGGTGACTTTTTAAACAGCCTTTTCCCTTACTTTTTTTGTCTTGTATTAAGGTCTTTTGCAGCATTAAATAAATATTTTGTTTTTGCTATAGCTTTTAAAAAGTTTGTCCACTGGATTTTCTCTTTAGAGAAAGAGAATCTGATCTAATCTGATATTAGTTGGTAAGTAATTTGTACTGACTGAATCTTGGACACTAATATACAACATAAGAAAACAAGAAAAATAAATTTGTTTTTGTTTTTAACATGACATAGAGTATCTTGTATTAGGAATGTGTTCCAGTTCGTCTCCTTTAGTACATCTGAGTTTTTAACGTGCTGCTGCCACCTGCTGTCTGTAGTAAATAAAACTGAGTGGGATCCATTTTACTTTTCTTTTTCTCATTTTGTTAATACCACTATGATCATTTCAACTTGGTCGATAAAACTTTTTGGCTTTCACACAATAATGCCCCCCCCCCTAAAAAAACAACAAAAACAAAACAACAAACAAATAAAAAAACAACAAAAAAGCACCCCCTCCCCGCCAAAAAAAAAACACTTCCTCGGAACATGGTGTAAAATGTAAAGAGTCTCATTTTTTTTTTTTAGCATGTTTTCATTTGTGCTTAATTTTGAAACAATACAATAAAACAAAGTGAAAATCCCTAAAGACAAGGAAGGGTTGATCTGATTTTTTTTTTACAAATAATATTTATGGGTTAACAAGGAAACACACACACACACACACACACACACACACACACACACACACACACACACACACACACACACACACACACACACACACACACACACACACACACACACACACACACACACACACACACACACACACACACACACACACATGTAAAAAGAAAATCAAAATATTGCTAATAATATCAATACAAATAAGCATGTGATTACTTATAATATTAATGGATTGGATTCATCTGCGCTTTTCCAGATGCCTCAAAGAGCTTATATTGTATCCATTATTCATTCACTCCTCCATTCATGCCCAGTGGTAGCTACTGTTGTAGCCATGTCGCTGCCCTAGAACTTGAACTGACAGAGCTAGGCATGGCTGCCAGTTGACAGACCATCATCGGGATCATTCTTGCACATTCACACACTGCACTGGAGGCAAGGAGGGTGAGATGTCTTGCCCAGGACACCGCGACAGTTGGCAGGGGAGTGGGGACCGAAACACCAACCCTTCGATCATTGGACGACCTGCTCAACCGTCTGAGCCACTGCCGCCCAAAAAGTTGATTTACACTCAATCTATAGTACTTTAAAATTATGTGAAAAATATTCAATTCAGATTCAATTCAATTTTATTTGTATAGCCGTCCACAACAACAATGATCGTCTCGATGGGCTTAGTGAAACATATGAACTCAAAAAGGATCGCCCGAATACAAGAGGATTCAATAATAAAATACTAAAATGAACTAACAAATGACTAAAAGCTATACTGGCATCCCTGCCCTTAATTTATAGCGGTAGGGAAAAACTCCCCAAAAAGCAGTTCGGAAGCAGAAGAAACCCTCAGGGATCCTCCCCCAGAGACGGACAGGCGATTTACCCAGAACTCTTAGAAGATGCTTATTTAAGTTACAACTACACATTTAAGAGTCCAGCAGGCGAGCTTCATCCAGCCTTGCGTGGTTGGGGGACGAGTCAAAAGCCTTGAGTCAAGCCGGAGACACGGAACCTGGCCCAGGTGGCAAGACAGGAGCAGAGGCGAGGTACTCGGTCAGGTACAGAACGAGGCAGGCCAGAGATGAGCCGGAGACAGGATCCACAGCCAGGTCTTAGGAACAGGAGCAAAAGCGAGGTAAATGGTCAGGAACAGGAACACGGATGAGCCCAGCTGGGTCTGGAAGCACTCCCACTCCCAGGAGGAGGAAGAGGACAATACATGAACCAACACTATTGCAAATAGAGGCATGGAGAACTAAATGATAAATTATGGTCAAGAATAGAGGAGAGGAAGGGTAGAAGTAGAAAAGAAAAGAAGACAGAACCCCAGTGCACCATAGTTACCCCAGCTTCCTTCTAGCAATAACAAAAGACATAGTTATTAAGTTTAATTTAAACAAATTAACATTAAGTTAAATAATCTCTGAATACTAACTAGTCTGACAATAAGCCTGTCAAAGAGGAATGTTTTAAGTCTAACTTAGAATGTAGAAACTGAGTCGGCCTCTCTCTTACAGGCCTGGGAGCTTATTCCCATAAAACAGGGGCTTGGTGGCTGGCGCTCTACCTCCAACCGTACTTTTACTAATTCTAGGAACCACAAGCAGTCCTGCATTTTCCGAGCGAAGTGTTCTTATTGGATGGTAAGGGACTATGAGGTCCTTAATATAGGACGGGGCCATTCCATATGAGCCTTATAGGTTGACAGGAGGATCTTGAACGATTCTAGAATCAACTGGGAGCCAATGGAGCGAAACTAACACAGGAGTGATGTGATCTCAGTTGAATATTCAGTTGTGCTTGCCTATATGTTAATAACATGTCCAGGAATGCACTTGTCTCTCAGACTTGTCGAAATTTGGGTCTGGGATTAGTTTGAGGAGACCATGGGAAAGGACTATCACTCGGCCTCAATGAAATTCTGGTAAACCATTTGACGCTTCAGAAAAGGAAGGCAGTCACGGTGGGTCTGTAGTTAATCAATGACTTGTATTGTCTGTTTTTAGCCATGGTGAGGTGGTTTAGCCACCCAGTGGCCCGAGGGTACACTTTATTACCAAAAGTATTCCCTCACCCATCCAAATGATCTCAGCGTGGAACTGTCAGAGCATGCCACCTGTGCAACAAATCCAGTTGTGAAATTTCTCACTCTAAATATTCCCTGATCAGCTCTATCACCCAACAAATGGAAGGAAACAAAGTGGTAGGCCAGGTTAACTGATGGAGAGGGGTCAGCAGATGCTGAAGCACATAGTGCAAAGAGGTCGCTGACTTTCTGCACAATCAATCGCTACATATTCCCAAACATGTGACCTAAAGATTAAGCCAAGTACAGTACACTGAAAACTTCATGGAATGGGTTTCCAGCAGCAGCTGCATCCAAACCACATCACCAAATGCACAATACAAGTGTCGGCTGCAGTGGTGTAGGCTGCGTCACCACTGGACTCCTAGAGCAGTGGAACACCTTCCCTGGGTGATGAATCACACGTTTCCATCTGGCAATTATGGATGAGTCTGGGTTTGGAGGGAGTTTGCCAAAGAGAGAGAACGATACATTGCAGACTGCATGGTGCTTCCAGTGTGAAAGTGGGTGGAAGAATAATGTGGTGCGATTAGTTTCAGAACTTGAAGGCTTGGACTGAACTCTAGAGGCGGTGTGCCTTCATCCATCCATCCATCCATCCATCCATCCATCCATCATCCATCCATCCATCCATCCATCCATCCATCCATCCATCCATCCATCCATCATCCGTCCGTCCGTCCGTCCATCCATCCATCCATCCATCCCCACCCCCGCTCTAACTAGGATTTATGATGACACAGTCTTTAGGAGGGAGCTTTTGTTTCTATAACAGCATGCTTAACCTAACAGATTATTACTCAAAAGATTCAGGCGAGAACTGAATAAAAGTCAGTACTCTGACCTTTTTAGTGAAACTGAAAAAGCTCCTGCAGTTTTGTAAGTGTTGGAGTACATGTGTCTCTGTGGGTGTGTGCGTTTGAGGCTTCTACCTACTTTCGCTTGAAAGCAGCTGCTGTGTCTCTGGGGCTTTGAACTTTGGGGGTGTATGTTATTGCCTCTAAGGGAGCACACAAAGTTGTCTTATCTCCTGAACAAAGTATTTCAGAATGCATGAATCAGATGTGAGAGGTACGCCCATAACATAATACACATCCACATCAGAATCATTACACAATTTCATACTTGTTCTATGTAAACATCCTTCAATCTTCTGGAATAATCTTGGGGTTTGTGCCTGTACCTGGATAAGGGTTTTAACATAAATTAATCAATGCTCAAAGTACTCCTAAGTGTTGACGTTCAGTACAATGAATGGTCACTGGCTGAAAAATAAATCTGCTCTACATATTTACTGCACTTTTGAGTAGACCGTTTCAAACAGGGTCGTGGTACACTGCATTACCTCATTTAACACAAGACACCCCAGGAGATTTTGCTCCATGTTGAAGAATCCTCCTAGTCATGAATAAATAAATCCATTAGGGAGTTGCTAGACACATTACTTGTTCAGTTGCAAGACATGGATTTGGTTAACTGGTCTCAGCAACCAGAGTCTTGAGAGCTTTGGGGTGGTGCAGTTGGTCATTCCTTATAAATAATTGACACAAGCTGTATATCTCTTTGATGCAGATTAAGAACAGGTCATTTCTTGCAAACAAAGGAAAACCTGTTTACAATGTGTAGTGACTGAAAGTCGGAGGATTCCCCGATTTTCAAGCTTAACTAAAAGTAGTTTATTTTTAGTCTCAATAATGCATCAAAAGCTTTTTTTTTGTAAAATTACATAAACATGTTAAGAAAGAGGGTAACGACTTTCAAGGCTCCCATAACTTTCCCTGGCACAAGAAGCACCAAATCAAACTTATAGAATCCCAAAGGTGGTTTTATTGTTTGCTGCCACAGTGGTCAAGACCTAATATTCATTTAGTTTATTTAGATTGCCAAACATTCTTATTATTAAAACAAAGAATGAATGAAACAAACTTTGGGGGTAAACCAGTGAAAGCATGCTGTGTTTTTGTAGCTCTTGTCTGTTGTTATGTTGAAGGCCCGCTCTGATGAAAATTCAGTTTTTGGTGTTTTTAACACGTTCCTGTAGCATTTTTCTCATAATAGCTCAGCCAAAACAAAAAAAACCCTTAAAACTGCATTTTGGAATATTTCTTTAATTTCACTTTTTTTTCCATTTCTGTCCTCTTGGAGGGATAACTTTAGGGAGACGAGAGCTGGCAGGGGGTATGAAAAACAATTTGGATTCATCTTTGGATATTTCATTTTAGTATGACATACAATACAGCTGTCATGGCTGCACAAACATAAAGTAAGCAAACATCCATTAAACTAATTATGCTGATTTAAATAAAACCAAACTATTACAACTTATTAAAAAAAAACATTTTTTTCTGTGCTCTAGACAAAAGAAAATACAATAACAATGACTGTTAACAGCCAGCACCATTGTGTGATGCAATAATTGGGTTAACATTACTCACAGTGGCAAAAAACAACAAAAAATTAAAGTAGAAAACATAAATTTGCTGCCAAAGAAGCATTTGTTTTCATGATTGCTGAAGGTTGTTGCTTTGATGCATAAATACATACCATTTGGCCAAAGAAGCTGAAGTTTATTTAAGAAAAATAGTTGAATAAATTCCTGAAGCTATTTATCTTAAAAGCTTGCTGAAGTTATTGTAGCAAAAAGTTTAAAGCTGAAGAGTTTTCCAAATGGGATGCTGCAAAATCTGCTGAATTGCAGAAAATGTAGAATTTGCAAAAAAACTACAAGTTGAAGAAAAATTAGAAGATGCACAAGAAATTGCAGAAGAGAGCATTATTATGCATATATTACACAAGAATGTGCATTCAGGATGAAACTGATGTCAATGTTGGTTTTATCAACCTAAATTGTACATGGAGTTCCCAGTTCAGTTTCTGTCTGGCCTAAATGGATGAACAACAGAGTAGTTGTTTTTAATCTTTTTAATATCGATGACAGATTTGATCACGATACCACATAATTACTCTTTGCTCAGTTTGTCAGAGAAATCTAAAAAGATTAAGATCGCTCTCTGTCAAGCTGAGAAACCCATATAAACCAATGCCATGATGGCAGTTTCACATCCTTCAAACAAATAGGAAGAAAAATAATAAAGTGACGAACAACAGTTTGATTAATAAGCGCAATCAAACTGTTAATTAAGATTAAACTCCACTGAGAGAGAATAAAAAGAAGAGCTCTGACCAATCATGACTTGACTTCCACCGTTCATATCAATGAGCCGTTCAAAAGATTTGATTCGTCATCACAACTCTACTTTCAATGTATTTTCTACCCTTAACCCTTGTGCTGTCCTATGCACTTCAACAGTGGGAGTTGGGTCATCTAGACCCACTAGACGGTCCACTGAACCTTTTTTCTTCAATGATTTGTGATCCTCACTGGTGTCCATAGTTACATAAGAATCTTACCTTTATCACCTTTGTCATGGTAGGGAGAATACGTCAATGTAAGGGTGGGGTCATCTAAGATAGCACATGGGATAAACCATCAAAACATTTCCATTTTTGTCATGCCTCCTTGCTGAAACGATGCCACATAAAACTTTTGAAAATCTCCACAGATTCTGATTTTGTCTGCAGAAGAGTTCAGTAGAAATATGGGCCACAAAATAAGGTCCCCTAGTGAGTGAAAATATGAACCCAGCTTAAAAAAGAGAACAGCTACAATTTGATAGATGTGATATAAATAAAATGATTAGTTTTCATAGTACTGGTTGTGTATTTTATTTTAGGTGTATTTTAACTTCTCTGTTTTGTAAACACTTTTTTTACACATTTTTGTGTACATCTTTAAATATGATTATAGCATGGTCGCTACTATAGCTTTTGGTTAAAAAAAAAACAACAAAAACATTTTAGTTGAATGAATGTGTGCATGACTGTGAGCTACCACTTGAAATTCAACCTGGTGGTAGTCAGCTTATAAGCTTTACACCAACTGCAGGGCAAAAAAGTATTTAGTGAGCTACTAATTGTGGTTCTCCCTCTTAAAAGATGGGGGTCTGTAATTTTCATCATAGTATTTCAACTATGAGAGACAAAATAGGAAAAAATCCAGAAAATCCCATTGTCTGACTTTTTAAGAAATTATTTATAATAAGTATTTGGTCACCTATAAGATTTCTGGCTTTCAGACCTGTAACTTCTTCCGTAAGGATCCTCTCTCCTCCACTCATTACCTGTATTAATACCTGTTTGGACTGGTTATCTATAGAAGACACCTGTCACAACCTCAACAGTCCTGGTAAACTCCCAATATAGCCAGACCAAGAGAACTTTCTTAGGATGCAAACAAGGTGTTGATCTGCTGCCAGGCTGGGAGGGCCCCAGATCTGCAATAGGTAAGCAGCAATTGTGAAGAACTCAACTGTGAAACAGTGGCCAAATGGGAAGACAAAAGTCTCAATACTGTTTGAGAAGAAAAGAATTTGGATGGGTTGCATGTCCCAAAACACCCTACCTACTGTAAAGCACGGAGGTGGAGACATCATGCTTTGGGCTGATTTTTCAGCAAAGGGACCCAGAACGACTAGTCCGTGCTGAAAGAATCAATGGAGCCATGAATTTTTCAGATTTTGAGTGAGCTCCTTCCATCAAGCGAGGGCATTGAAAAATGAAACTATGGCGGATGTTTCAGCATGAACGATTTAACCACTTACGGGTAACAAAGGAGGGGCTACGTAAGAATCATTATCAAGTCCTGGAGTGCTCTAGCCAGTCTGCAGATCTCAACCCTATAGAGAAATCTTTGGGGGGTTGAAAGTCTGTTGTCCTGAAGCAAAAAAGAAGTTTGTTCTGACCTGAAAACTAGTAAGATAATGTATTAGTTTTCATTATACTATTTTACATGCAGGCTAAAAAACAACATTTAAAAGGCCAGTCATTCATATACATTTAATTAAATTGTATTAGAAAAACCCAAACTAAAACTCATGAAGCCATTCATTTTGTGTCATAAAAGCATTTATTTACTTTCCCTTCTAATAAGTAATTTGTTGGTTGTTTAGTGACTGCTGAATAAGCGGCAACAGATGGAAGCTTATACAGTATCTAGGCTGTGAAGTGTCCTTAAAGTCCCACTTTAATCATATTTTGATGTATTGTGAAGCATTCCCAGTGGTGGTAATTATGATTATGCTGTTCTTAGCCAAAATAAAAACGGTGTTGCTTTCTAGGACAGTTTGTGCAGAGCAACTGAAGTTCATCACAAATTTGCGTCTGAGTTGAGGGCGGGACTATTGCAGCTGAAGTAAGCCTCAGCCGATGTCCCATCATCCCTTCCAGCCGCTCACAACCCCATGCTAATGTACAGTTTTGAGCCGAATACCAGCTCAGATGAGGAAAGTGAGGACGTTAGTGGATCTGTGTGTCTCCAAGTGGATGCATGAGAATAGAGCGAAGCAGAGTCTTTGGCTGTCTCATTTTCATTGCTGACAGGGAGACTTTCAAGCAGCAGCTTTTAATGTGGTCTTGGTTCCCCAGAATTTAAATAAAAGAAATACTCAGAAATGCAGTTTTAATTTGAATTTTCTTTATGTCTGTCCTCCATTATAGAGAAAAATGCTACAAGAACTTGTTAAAAACACCAAAAACATGGTTCTCAGTGGAATGGGACTTCAAGGATGTTTTGTGCTACAGGAGGGGTGGCCTCTATACCACTCAAGGTACGCTGGGAAGGTGAAGGTGCAGTCCTAAATACTGGAGTTTTGATGAGTTGCAGGTGTGTCCAAATGCCCACCTCCTGAACACATGTGGAAACATATTTATCTAATATAATGAGAATAAAATATCTGATCCCGGACTGGGATGCAATATCTGATTTCGACCCCAAGTTTGAGCCAGATCTCCAATCACTGATTAAATCTGAACATCCCTAGTATTTAAGACCCCCTGTTTCTTGTCTGTCTTATCTGTTATTGTTGCTCAGCTAATGCAGTCATCACTGCTTCACCAGGGGCTCGATTGAGATTTATTCGCTGAACCGCTTGTGCCTGCAACCTGAAGCTCATAAACAACTGGGATGCAGGCTTGAGCTGATAAGTGGCTGTTTTAATTATTAGTTGCTTTGCTGGTAACTAGTAATTAAATTTAGAGTTATGTTGTGTGCATGTGTAAGTATATATGTGTGAGGTTAAAATTTAAAAGTCGTGTTACAAATTTGTTTGTTAATTGGTTTTGACTTAGAGTTTTGCATTTGATTAAATATGTCTAATCTGTAACTGTGCATTGTTTTACTCTCAGAAAAGTACATGTGCATTCTGGCCCAATTTGGGTTGCAATTCAGTATCTTTTCTGTTGAACTTCTACAATTATTTATAGGGGCGGACTTACTACTATGCAAAGGTAAGTAAACGCATGGGGCCCCCAACTCTAGGGGCCGCAAGCTTAACGCTTAATAGAAAATGTATAACATATATTTTACTTCCATCATAGAAACACCCTAAATCACTGAACTGGCATAAGGTTGATCATGTAAAAGTGTTTTGTCCTTCCCCGTCCTTCTGCAGAAATGGTATATTCCAGTCAACAGCACGTCCAGAGGCTCGCAAGTTAGCAAGCACAGACTGAGCGGTTTCCAGTTCAATCGGACAGTTTTTGTTCTGATTTGCAGATAAATTTTGCTTTTGGTGGATGGACATAATTTGGGCAGGTTTGGCATCAGTTCGGGAGCTTTTAGCTCCTGGTCGAAAAAAGTTTCAAGCAGGGAAATGCGGTTTGAGGAAAGGCTGACAGACACTTCATCTGTCGTCTTCCTCACCAGCTGTCATGAGATGTAAAGCTCACTGATAATAAAATAAATATGTCCACTAATCTGTTCCATAAATTCAATTTATAAGTTTGATTATAATCATTTTAATCCTCAAAATCAGTGTATTTTGCGTATTCCCTGTTTAATTTCTTTCTCAATCATAAAATCAACCGTATACGTTATTAAAGACTTAATGCAATGGATACCCTTTTTCCCCTCAAAACAAGTTTGTAAAAGTTTGGAGACTGATAGAGATGAAGAGCAGTTCTGATGTTTCATTTGATTTCTGTGGTGTTTTCTGCAGCTGCTTGACTGAGAGGCAGATTCCTTAACTCCTTTCAATTATCTGGGACTCAAAATTGTTCTGAAGCTGATAACACATTCTGCAGCCCACACAAATACACAGGGGGGAGAACAACATTTTGCTTTCAACACACATTTCTTTAGATGTGTGTTTATCCTGCACAAATGCCATATCTCCTTTGTGTTTGCTTCTCTGTGTCTCTGTACAGTGTTTTTTAAATGTCTCTTAATAAAAAGACAGTTATAATTTGGTATGTTTATTGTAGAAAAGAAAGTAATTCAATTGGATCTGTTTATATAAATATATGATATTTTGTTGTATTTTTTAAAAAGAAACTGCCGTTAACTATACCTTTTTCTCAACATAACATATTTATTAACTATAAGGAACTCGCAGAGAGGATGCAGTTAGCATGTAGTTAAAATATATCCCGATTTTTGAAGGTTACTACAAAAACATACTCTAAATAACATATATATAACATTATACAAAATATATCAATAGAAAATACCATAGTAAACCAACTCAGTGACCTTGTAGTAGTGTCCACCCTGACACAGGAAGATCAAGATTTCATATCCACTGATGGGTTATATAAAAGACTATAAAAATGGGTCTCTGGTCTTCCTGCTTGACACTCAGCATTAAGGGGTTTGCTGTAGAGGTTAAACCACAGGTATTTCCTTCATGCAGTATTTCTTGACTGGAGCTCAGTGTTTTCTCAAGGTGTAAAGAGCAGAATTTTGTACTCAGGTGACAACTAATGATACTTTAACAATAATATACACTCATCGGTCACTTTTTTAGGTACACCTTGCTAGTACCGGGTTGGACCCATTTGCCTTCAGAACTGCCTTTATCCTGGTGGCATAGATTCAACAAGGTACTGAAATATTCTTCAGAGTTTGGTCCATATTGACATGACGGCATCACACAGATTGCTGCAGATTTGTCAACTACACATCCATGATGCTAATCTCCCTGATCTACCACATCCCAAGGTGATCTGGATTGAGATCTGAGTATGGAGGCAGTTTGAGTCCAGTGCACTCATTATCATGTTCAAGAAACCAGTCTGAGAAATTCCAGCTTTATGAAATGGTGCCTTATCCTGCTGGAAGTAGCCATCAGAAGATGGTACATTGTGGTCACAAAGGGATAGAGCATGGTCAGCAACAATACTCCAGGCTGTGGCGTTGGACATAACAACAATGCTCAGTTGGTACTATAAGGGGACCAACACGTGCCAAGAAAATATCTCATCGATATATTGATGCAAGGCAGAATGGATCCATGATGTCATGTTGTTGATGCCAAATTATGAACCTACCCTCCGAATGTCACGGTAGATCAGCATTGCTTCTGAAATACTCAGACCAGCCTGGCTGGTACTAACAACCATGCCACGTTCAATGTCAGTTAAACCACTTTTCTTCCCCATTCTGATGCTTGGTTTAAACTGCAGCAGATTGTGTACATGCCTAAATGCACAGAGTTTCTGCCATGTGATTGGCTGATTTCAAATTTGCGATAACGAGCAGTTAATAAAAGTGACCCAATGAGTGTATATCAAGGCTGGCCAAACCCGATCCTTATGAGTCACAATCCTGCTTGTTTCCAGCTCTCCCTGCTTGATACTGACTCCATAAAGTGTGTTCAGTCATCTGGAATAATCTGAGTCAGCTGATGAGCAACAAGTGGGACAGGGAGAGCCAGAAAGCTGACAGAGGTTGTGGCTAATAAGGACCAGGGTTAGTCAGTCTGAATATATGCACCACTCACAATAAGTTAGGGATATATCCATATGAAGTTCTTTTCTGAATGCACTTTCTTTTTTGACAAATCCATTATGATGCATCTGTGATGATTGATGTGCTAGGTATTGATCCTTGGTTTCTTATTTTAAAAAATGTATTAATGGTGCAGCTGATAATTTTAATTGTTTTCACCAAATTGCAGAGATAGAGTACTTGCAAAAAATTTTATTTCGCTATTCAACTTTACTGGGTTTTGTTATGAACAAAGTGACATGGTAGGTTAAAATGCACATTACAGCAATGGATGCTGATTTAAGAAAGAGAAGCTTATAATTGAAATAATTTTATTCAAATAAAATTTAAAAAAATAAAACAAAAATAATTTACAGTCTAAGCTCTTTAGTCTCCTAATTGACTCATCTACATGAAATTTACATATTGTTACCCTGAGCGACTAGTTACTGGGGAAGATTTTATGTGTACATGTGCATGCTCCTAAGAGTATTAAGTGTAGCTAGTGAGGTATAAATACTTTTTAGATGGATACTGAACCATGTGCTTCACCTCATCAGAGACCACACACATACAAGCACAGGGGAAGTTAATGAGATGACACAGACCATAAACGGCATAAACAGATAAAATTGAATAGATCAGGAAAACATCCATATCTTTTTTAGCAGTGGGTAAAAATGGTAAAATAACCAACTGCCCTAATAATTTAAGTTTTTTATGGCTGTAAATCAGAGAGAAATAAAAGTACACACTATCTGTGAACACTGCAAGATCTCTATTTGGGCCACTATTTTTGCACGTCATGTAACTAAAACTCTGAGTGTGCATTGTAGAGGGTTGTATGAACGCAGCATTAAAAAAGGTTTTCTATGACAGGCCTGGATAGATTTACAACAAAGAGTATGTTTAATACTTTGTCCCTAATATGGGACTCCAAATCTTTTTACTTATTCTTCAATATTCATATTTGTAAACATAACTACAGAGTTTGGCAAACTGTTCCCCAAAACCTGGGTAAAACTGAGGCACACAGTGAAGAGTATATGGGCTCCGCGAGTATGGGTCTGAAAACCTTATTGAGGGCTGTCCTTTGTCGGTATGACCAGAGCAGGATCTTAGTTCACTCAGCAGGCAGTAAGTCTGACCTGTTCCAGGTGCATGTTGGATTCAACCCAGAACTGCCCTTCATCACTAGTTCTGTTCACCAACCTCCTATGAACCAAAAATTTGTGTAGATGCAGCCAGGAGCCTGGAATAGATTTGGTTTCTGCTGTTTGCAGATAATGTCTGTTGGGTTAATGATTTCTTAGGCAAGTGAAATTCATGGGGGGACTGTGGGTGGAGAGGGAAGAAAAGTGTTTATAACAGCCTAGATGCAGAAAGCTGTTTCTGAAGTCTGGTGTTAAAGGAGTGGAGGCTCCTGTACCTCACCGCTGAGGGCAAGGCTAAAGGGAATTAAGTTAATTAGTGTGTCCTTGACAGTGTCAGTGCTTTGCAGGGTGTTATAAATGTCACCAAGGAGGAGGGGCCCTCAAGCCAATTTTTCTAGCTGTGATGCTATCCGCTACAGGCTCTTCTCTATTGTCTGTGCTTCTACCCCACCTGATGATGCAACTGGAGAGGATGCTCTCAAAGGTTCCTCTGTAGAATGTGACCATGATGGCTGATGAAGCACTTGACCTTTCTGTTTCCGCACAAAGTAGAAGCGTTGGCGGGCTTTCTTTGCCAATGATGGAGTGTTCGCGGTGGGAGGTTCTCGCGATATAGCTGGGAATTTTGTGCTGCTCACTCTCTCCAAAGCAGTACCGTCGATGATCAGTGGCAGCTGTTGAGTGTGGCCCCTCTGGAAGTTGACAACAATCTCCTCGGTCTTACTGACACTTAGCAGGGAGGTTGTTTCCTTTCATTTGCCAGCAGGTCTGCCTCTTTCCTGTAGGATGTCTCATACGGCCTTAGTAATGAGACCCACAGGGGATTGTGTCATCAGGGCTTTCACAAGGTGGTTAGTGCTTATTAGGTTGTTGTGCTGTCATGTGTGTAAGCAGGAAGAGCAACAGACTGGCTTTTTAGCCTTAGGGTACCCCAGTGTTTAGAGTGATTTTACTCAGGGTGTCATTGCCAAGACATACTGTTCGTGGTTTTCGGCTGAGGAAGTCTAACAGCCAGTTGCAGGTGGGGGTGCTAAAACCCAGCTAGTCCAGTTATCCAGCTAGTCAAATGAGTTGTTGTGGTATCATTGTGTTGAATGCCGAGCTGAAGTCTATGAACAGCATTCTCATATGAGTCCTTTTTGTCCAAGTGGGTGAGGGCTGGGTGGAGAGCAGAACAGATGGCATCCTCTGTGGATTGTTTGGGTCGGTAAACTGAAAGGATTCCGGTGGATTATGCTCATATAAACAGCTTATTTATAAATTGTTCTGGAGCTGCATAAAACAGCACAGTGAAGACACCTAAAAAACGTTTTACCAAATGATCTGTTGCCTCTACAACACTGATCTTTTACTAGCTCCTTTCTTCCTCCTGGTTATTGGTTATTGAGAAGATGGAGAAGGACCAGAAGAAAAGCCATATCACTGTCCCATTCTGGAATAAGATAGAAAAATATTTGCTACAATGTAGCAATTATCTATCTTGTTAAAGCAGATTGAAAATTTTTCTGACAACTCAGATGCCACCCTAACTATTTTAATGATGGCAATACCTGTTTCGGGTTTATCATATCTTTTTATTCAGGGAGGCATCACGGGGCTTTTGTAGGCGAGTGGACTTTTTTAGGTTCATTGCTTTTCAGATGGGTTCCTTTCCAGAATCTGAAATAATTGCTCAAACAGTCTTGCAAGATCTAATGAAAAAGAGAAAACAATGTAAATATAATCTAACTGAATACTAGGAATATCTTTTTTTAAATATTTAGAGTTTATACTAACCAGTCTTTTGACGTCCAAAAAACAGAAACATTTTATGAACATTGAAGTAGAGAGATCAATTAGGTCTTGAAACACTGTCAATGGTTTGGAAAATTTCTTTCATCTTTTGAAAGAGTCTTGGGGTTGAGTCATAGCAACTGGACTTAAAAATATTTTTTCTGTGAAACCTTTCTCACGTTAAGTATTCTTTTTAAGATGGAAACAACAACACAATACCAAGGGTATGGAGCTCATTAGTTACTTTACTAATTGCTTTCCTGCAAGAGCAAAATATTGTCATATTATCTTAAATCTTTTTTAAAAGGCTATAAGATTCTTGAATATTCTTACTGACCTATTCACACGTTTGAGCCATAATAATATTGACCAATAACCATCTGGTTGAATCTTTTAGACTTTCAGTCAGGTTTTTGAAGTCAAATGTGTTTACAAGATAAACACAAGTCTATTTTTTAAATAAATACTGTCAATTAACTGGATTTTTTTCCTTTACATAGAATAATAAAAACAGATTTGCCCATTTTTCTTCCACGAACATCCAACAGTAAGGGCAGTTGGGACTGAGGGATTGGTAGAGTTGCCTTTGCTTAAATTCATCCATTCATTTTCAAGCCTGAATAATTTCTTTCAGGGTCACAGGGTTGCTGGAACTTACGTATACCAGAAAGTGTTGGACAAAGGCAGGGTACACCCTGGACAGGTTACTTGATCACACTTAGGACAATTTTGAGATCCCAATTAACCTAAGATGCACCCTGCAGCTACCTTGTGTCGACATGTTTTAGATGTTGTTTTTGACATAATATATGAATGTTTTCTGTGTCCTCAATGGAATGATGTATTGTTCAAAAGACAACCATGTGCATTACTATGCACATGTATATTATACTACATTGTGCAACATTTGCTGGAGGTCTTTAACTGGGAAGTAACTGACAATTTAGATGAATTCAATTAAAATGGAAAAAGTAGATACAATCTTTGACTATTTTCATCCTCTAATAATTACAGGATTGTCTTTGTCCTCATTCTTCATCTGTTCCGCCTTCAGCTGTTGTGATTCTCATCCTAGTTCCTAAGTGCTGTTTAATTTGCAGATGCTCAAAATCTGAGAACACTTTCAAAAAGTCATTGGGGCACAGCATGATTCTACATTTTTTTATTTTTAATGGAAATTTAAATTTTTTTAGTTCTGCTTTGTAAAGCTAATTAAGGATATTTTAAAGGCAAATCCTCATTTCATTTCAGACCCATTATCTATACTTGCTAAGAGGTACGATATGATACACATATGGCCACAAACTCAAAAGCTTCTCAAATCCTGTAGTTACTGGAGTTTAATTATTTTCTAAAGCTGCAGCTAATGAGGTTCTTCGTTACAAAGATTCATCACACAAACCATATGTCCAATACTCAGAGAGAAGAAATCAGCCATGGCGAACCAATTACCCACAATTTCTGGTATTTTTTGTCTCTTGTACTGGAAACAAAAAGTACACACAATCTAAAAATAATAGGCACAATCTTTTTTTCTTTTTCATTTGTACGCATGAAACAAGATGTAATGTAAAGTCTGTTTAGTAACAAAAAAGTAGTAATGCTGTGAACCCAGAATCCGTGTGGCAGCCTCAGCTAGGGCACTTTTGCTTGCTGTTTTCTTCACATGTACAGACTCATATCAGTACAGCCCCATATCATTTTCTGCCAAACGTTAATAAGTATTTAAAAAAAAAAAGTAGCACCAATTAAGCCCACAGATTGATGAATCTGAATTTAGACTTCTTTTTTCTTCTAATGACACTCCTCTGCATCTTTCTAGCAGCAGTTTGTTCATCTGTAAAGTTTTAGCTGGGATGGCACAGTAAGTTAGTCTAATTAGTTGAAATAAACTTGATGGGATCTTCTGATGTGTATTCAACCTTGCATAAAACCACGGAGGAGCTGACTTTACAGTTTCCTTTGAGCCGTCCTCATTAAAACACTTCTGCTGGTTATCTGTAGCTTTAATAAAAAACCAATAAGGTACTCCTATTATAAATACTAACCCCTTGCTGATGACAAACCGCTGCTTTTATCAATCCACTCAGAGTGCAATGAAATTGACCCTTAGAGGTCCATTTAAGCTTTACCTGGCAGTTCTAAGTTCTGCATGCTGAAGACAGTTGTGCATTTTACCCCATTTATAGTGACACAGTTAAACTTGCTGTCAGAGAGTTTGGCTTTACAGAACATGATACCACACACAGTGACACACTATGTACCCAGACTGTGTTTTTCATTTGTTGTTGTTTTCTGTCGCTTTTGTTCTTAAAACGGTTGTCTGGTGTGTATCATTATTTTAAATTGGTTTACTTCAGCTTAATTTACATAAGTTACAGATGCTTTTCTGTTCTTTTTTAATGTTGCACTTTTAAAACTGAATGTCACGTTGCTACTTGAATGTCACTCTGACAATTTGAGACAAAAGAATTGCCCCCTCGTGGGATAAATAAAGTCTTATCTTATGTTATTTTACCACAGTTTCACTACCATAGAGGTTAAAGGGTATCGCATTATCAAAAGGGCATTTTTTGTGAACCAAAAATGATTTTGGAGAAATGTATTTATTTCATTTCAAAATTACTCCCAGGTTATACTTTGTGATGAAATTTATAGAAACCCACTATCATTTCTGGGTTGTACTCTGAGGCAAAACAAAGAAGAGGCTTATATTGTATCAATATAACTGATGACATGCAGATCTACCTTCCCATAAAATCTGATGAAGCTGGTTTCAACAATTTAAAGAAGTGCTTGGCAGAAATCAAATCTTGGATGGTGGTCAACTTCCTATGTCTGAATGAAAATAAGACAGAGGTGTTTGTCTTTGGAAAGACTAACCTGCTGACAGGTTGCCATAGTGCTGTTGGCCCCCTGGACCCTTCTTATGTTCCTTTCATTGGGAATCTTGGGAAACTAACCGGCAGCTATTTTAGATTTGACAAACAGGTCAGTGTAGTAGTCCAGTCTGTGCTCCCCCGTCTCCAGCTGGTTCAAAATTCAGCCTGTATTCTTTTTGGAATAATTTTTAAGATTTTACTTCTGGTTTTGCAATGCTTTAATGGTCTGGCTCCTTAGTATACTTTTGAACGTTTACATTTTAGTAGTCCACATCGAGGTCCTAAAGATCTGAAGATCCAAATGCCTTTTGATTTCCCCAGGACTCGGCGGCTCCAGGAAAGCAAACTTTTCAGTTGCAGCTTTTAAAAGCTCTCGCCTTTTCTGTGAGATCTGCCAGTTCCCGCAGTGATTTTAAGACAGTGTGTGCTCTTAAGACACACAGAAAGAACCTCAGGACAGAAGGAGGAAAGAAACAGGTTGGTGTTATGGTGAACGTTCAAGGGCAAAGCCAGTTCATACCAGGTCAGTCATTTTTAAAAAGTATTCTTCATTTTAAATAAACATGCATTAGCAGGATGTTTAATTTATTTAAAACAAATAATTGTTTCTTGGCCATATGATTTAGTGGAGAAGAACACAGGCAAGAGGTGAAGGAGCCAGACATGAGGTTGGTGATGCATCTGATATAAAGGCAGAGATGACTGGTAGGAATAATTAAACTATTAAAGTCACAAAAACCTAGATTATCATTCTAGTTTAAACTTCTGCTGACCACCTGTTCACCTATTTTAGGAAAACAAGTGCAGACATACATGACAAGTCAGTCCCAACAGAGAAGAATGAGGAGAGCCGATCAGCTGATGATGGGGACTTTCACATGAGAGATGAGGAAGTACCCAGGTGCAGAGAGGAGGAGACAGGAGGTTGCAGGGGAACAAGATCTTTAATAACTTAAAAACAAAGTAGAAACCAAATTCCACTGCTTGAGGAGGCTAGAGAAACTCGAAAACATGTGAATAGGGAAATAGGAAACTATGGAGCAGCACAGGAGGAAGGAAAAGACAGGACTTAAGTACATACAGACAAACGAGACATGGATGATAATGATAAGGGCAGATGGGGACCACCTTAGATTTTGGTTGTGGCTCATCCAAAAATGCTTGATCCATCTTACATGTTTACGTCTTCTGTGGCAAATTCAGTTTCCTTGGATCCCATGTTTAATTCCTCCACCAACGTTCCATTTCCATCACAAAATCTTTCACAAATAAATAACAAATTGTTGTCCAGTGCTTTTCTGGTGATGGTAGTTGTGCAACTCTTTAGGATGTGTGTTTGTCACTCTAGGAGCACTCTGCTTAGAAATGTTTCCTCTGCCTTTAGAAGTATGTGAGTAGAGAGAATCCCTTGACCAACCAATCTCTTGACCAACAGGCAGACAGCAGGTAATCTTATGTCACAGTCACTGCCTTAAAATCTATTAAAAATAATTCCCTTTAACCATCCATACGGTCGTGGTATAAGTTGTAAACATTGCAACTTGACAGGAATTCTATTCTTCAAGAGTGGCAAATTGAAAAAAAGATGTCAAGTTTCCAATGTGAGATGAGTCATCACATTGAAACTTTCTAAGCTTCTCATTTATCACCCATAATTCACAGACTTCTCTTCTCTGTTTGATAGTCACTGCAATTAGTTGAAACACCTTCTAAACTATTGATATGTTATACATGTTATTTAATCTAGTGATTATAAAAAATGTTGAGTAAATTTGTAAATGACCTTTGAACCAGTTAATTTTTCATTTTAAAAGTGAGTCTTGGGCAACCAATTGTGTGCCAGTATAACTAAAGAAAATAAACATAGGACTAAAACGTATAAAAATGACAAGCCAGTTTTGCAAAGAGTGTCCCGGTTGTTTCATTTTATTAAAAAATGTCAACACACCATAAAAATTACATGTACAAAACTATAGATTTGGAATTCTTTTATGTACACTTACAAAAGATAAAGCCCAAATAAAAGGTGAGAACAAGAGAGGGAAAGGTGAAAACTCTGTGTTTTTTGGGTTGAGTTTGTCCTAAGATGGGTACCAGGGTATGAGGTTCTTGTCCAAGAGATTCTTGTCCATTTCCTTTTCTATCATCAAACATACTGTATTTCCATGGAACTGTGAACCAACAGGATTGTAATGGCTACATTGATACTGCTAAACAGCAGCATGTGCAATTACACACACACAGACACACGCACATGTGAATGCCGATTATTTGAAACTGCATGTGTGCCACACATCCTACTCACACAATTGCATTTGAAATATATGCAAGAGGTGCCATTAAGGAGCTTCTGCAATGTCGGGTTGTCAGTCAGAAGTGTCAGAAATTGATCATTAAATGAGAGAAGACCTGTAATTACCATTGCTTGAGAATCTAAATCCTCTTTTTGGAGATAATCATGATGGAGTGACAGCAAAAAGCAACAACCACAATTTGGAGAAGTAATTTGAAGCCGTTTGATGTTTTTTTCTTCTTCACATCAAACAACAGAAAAATTTAGATCCATCCATTTTGCGCCCTCACAACATCCTATCATCGATCTTCGAATGTGTAAACAAATGTATCGACAAAGTCAATAATGCTGAAAATGTTTGATGTGAAAATTCCATACGTATATCATTTGTGTTTTTGGTACCCTGCTTCTGAAAGTATTTCTATTGAAATGCTTCATTGCTGTATCTTGTCCAACACTTGACCTTTGTCCTGATTGGTGGGCCTGAAAAGAATGAGAGAAAATAGAAAATCACTTTTTTTTTACCGCTTTCTTACCTCACATGTGCAGAGACCATATGATACTAAATTCTATTGTTATTGATCTGGACGGCTGCAGTTTGAAGACATTTACACATTGTCCAATCAAAGCTCCTTCAAGTTGGTGATCCGGCTGCCACCGCCCTGTGGCCTCCCAATTTCATCATGACACCACCATCGCCTGACTGACTGACACCTACATTAATGACCACACCAACGGTCAAAAATATGGGTGGCAGCACATCGCGCGGTGGCAGTTGTATATGTGACCGTAGCATTAAGAAAGAGGTGTCTCATCTTTGATATACTTGTTCATTAAGGTCATTGCATTTGTGTTTAATTACCCAAATGATCTGCTATGAATGTTGGTATAAGACTAACCTGGTAAATACTTGTGACAGAAAGTAGATATTGTCCATTGAACTGCATGTTCCATCCATCCATCCATCCATCCATCCATCCATCCATCCATCCATCCATCCATCCATCCATCCCTGAACCTAATAAGTCCCTTTCAAGCTCACAGGGCTGCTGGAGCCCACTCGGCAACTGTTGAGGGAAGGCAGGGCACACTTTGAGCAGGTTTTCTGTCTTTTGCAGGGCCACACACTCACATGCATATACTTAGGGACGATGCAGAGGTACGGATTAACCTATGAAGCATGTTTTTGGATTGCAAAAAGGAAGCTGGATTGCCTGAAGAAAAGCCATGTATGGGAAGAGCATGCCAACTCCACAAACTTTTCAAACAGATAGTACACTGAGCATCATTCACCAAAAGAAAGACATTATTTTCACATAAATGATTGTTTAAATTAACCATGAATAGTCAAGCTTTTTTGGTTAGATGTTGAACAATTGCATGATTTGAAGTTTATCCATCCATTTATTATACTCGTTTTTCCTGTTCCTGGATGCTAGAGTCTATCCCAGCTACAAAAGATCCTGGACAGCTTGCTTGTTCTTTGCAGGGATAGTGATAAACTTGTCTAGCTAATTTTTTTTGAGAACAAAATCCCTAGCAGATATAGAAAAATCCGGAAGTAGACATTAATAGCACAAATCTACTAGACATCAAATTTCCTCACCAGATGTTTTTAACACAAACTATACTGGACGATAGCAGAGTAATCTGTTGCCTCAAACCAAGTTTTTGGTACCCGCCTTGGTAAGGGATTATTTGAATGGAGCATCCATTTTTTATTTGCATTTTCAGATATTTCTGGATACCTTGGATTCCCCCCATAATTCCAATGCATGCCTTTCTGTTTCTAACTTGTTATTTGAGGTGGATGGGTGTTTGTCTTTTTAGCTTTTTAGCAGCTTGTCTGATGTGACTGCCTTTTCCTCCAGCCATGTCCTGTTATCTTTAGTATTACCCATTAATCTAGATCAGGGGTGTTAACCTTGATTGCTCAGGGGTCCAAAATCCAAAACACGCTGAAGCTCGCTGGCCTAAAAACTAAACTTTTAAAACTTACCTTATATAACATATATTTGGATAAAGATAGACTGAAAATATTATTCCAGAATAAATCAACATAAACCTTAAATAACTTATTTTTTTCTCTCCGTAAAAATATATCCTGTCACATTTATACAATTTAGAGAAAAAGTAAACCTTAAAAGAAAAAAACATTGACATTGCTTCACTCTTATGTTATTTTATGTAAAAAATAAACTTCAATTTTAAATATACCAAAAGATTTGCTCTCAATAAAAATATATCCAGTCAAAATTATAAAAGTTCAAAATAGCAATTGGCTGCAAAACAAAAGAAACAAAACCTGAAAAAATGAATAAAATTTGTGCAATAAATCAAATTCTGTTTTCTTTGCTCTTGTGTCATTTTACCAGAGCTGGACACCTGGCATCCTTTTTTGTCACCAAGTTGGTTTGTGTTTGGTGTGAGGTCCTGTGTTTTGGAGACGACTCCTGGCTACTGTTTGGTTAATCTTCATCACTGAGAAGAGCTTCTTACACAGAAACATGCGACCAAACATGCGCTGCATGTAGATGGAGCTGGGCCATTTCTGCAGGAATGGAGTGAATAAACTGTGCAGCCCTGCAGGGTCGTACTTTGCCGTCGGTGTGCCAAAACACTGCAGCTTAATCAGCTCCATCTGAATCTGCACAGGTGCAGTTTCCACAGTGACGGCAAACGGATTATGAAGCGAATCAAAATTCCTTTTTTGTTTTTTAAAGTTACCACAGCACTGTGCAAACTCAGTGTGTTTAGCTTCTCAGCAAAGTGCGAACTTGATGTTTGTCTCATAGCGCCGTCTTAGAATATATTCTTCAATTACAGCCAAATTTGCTCCACAAATGAGACAAACGGCTTTACTGGTAATGTCAGTAAACATTTATTCTGCCTCTAATCAATTTTTGAAGGCTCTGTTTTCAGAATCAACCTCATTCTCTTCTGCATCGTGAGGGAAAGTAGTATTCACCAAGGCAACATTGTGGGATCTGTAATGAAAAGATGTCACTGTCATAGTTTGTCGGACAGCTAAAGCGCTGCATTATAGGATCTGTCGTGAATATGTTATCAGCAATACATTCCGCTGGGCCATTAATAACAATAATGTAACATGATCTTGTGGGCCGTATCAAATTACATGACGGGCCAGATGTGGCCCGCCGGCTATGACTTTGACACATGTGGTCGACTCTAGACAGAGAGATGAATCCTGTGAGTTCATATTTGTTTTACCCTTTTACTAACTCATTTTTTAAAGTTACAACAAAAGTAATCACACATGTTGTCCTTACAAAACAGAAAATAACCGTGTGGACCCAGCTAAAATGTAACCTCTCAGTGCAATACAAATAAGTGGAGAATGACTCCAAGTTCATGTTTGAGACAATGTAAACTAACTGATGTCTTGAGATGGTGATATGGTGCCGCTGTCGGACTCCTCCCCCTCTCCTCTCCGCTTGGCTGCTGATTCTCAACACCTGCGACCACTTACCTCATCACCTCATCCGCCTTCATAAGGAGCCACAGGATCATCAGTCTTCGCCAGTCCGTTGCCCCTGATGGTGCATAGTTGGTCTTATTGTCAAGTTTGTCAAGCTCTAGTTTCCACGTTACGTCAAGCCTCGTCTAACTTTCTTTCTGCTCACCTCCAGGAAACCTTTACCACGAGTGGTCGCCAGAATCAGCCTCAGCCCGGATCCCCCACTCTGTCTTCACCTGCGGTCACACCTCGAGCCTCTGCCTATACCTCGGTTCTTTGGACCTCCTCTCCAGATGGCTGCTCCTCCTGTGGAGGAACCCACCAGTGACGCCACCAGCATCTGCCTCACGCCAGGGACCTACCACGTATTCTGCTCTCACTCTGTCTCCCGAAGCCCTCATTAAATCTCTTACCTGCCACGCTCGTCTCCCGCTGTGTTTCTTCCGGGTTCCAGCATCTGGGTCCGAAAGTGTTCTGAAACCATGACAGATGGACTCCTCATGCAACGGAGATGCAACGCAGGCGGACCAGTGTAAATTTTGGGTAAAGCTCAATGTGGGCAATAAACCAATATTTAACATGCTTGAAGTTTGTAACATTTACTGAAATGCACTTTATTAAGAATTTTATTATTAGAATTTTATTTCCAGGACATCAAACTACAATCAAAAGGGTTTCTATTTTGTTTTGCTTTAGCACTTGGCAAAATATCATTTTCGAGATCTTTTTGCTTTAAAAGTGACTGATAACATATTTATTCACTAAACGGTGATCAGATATTTACTCTACAACTGCCATGATGCACAGTTTGCCCTCAATGGATATTTTGTCTTAGTTTGAACATGAGTGACTTTTCAAGTAGATTATTTAGCACATAGGACATACAGGTTAGCCTGTTTTATTAGAAATTGTCCTAGGTATTTTCTGTTTTGGTTGGTCTTTCTCAAACAAGCTACAGAGCAATGTTTGATTTCTGTTTTTGATTTGTTTGCTTTGTTTCTTGACGCTGCATCCAAAATCAAACAGATCCGATTCTGCTTTGCTGATGAGACACACAGAAAGCTTTTGTGAAGTGGCAGAGAAAGAGAAGCAAGGGGATTATCAACTACAGCTGCAAGGTACAGTTTCAGTGTTCAGTTACAGCTGCTCTTTCTGTAACTATTGCTACCATAATGTGTTTAAATATATACACATTAGGGCATATATATACACTTTTTCTTCTGAAATTTTTAACTTTAAACAAACAAGGTGTGAACATTTGAGCCCTCCCTATAGTGGAGCTGCTTATTAAAGTAAGGATACACTTTGTTGTACAAGCACCATATTTGACATGGATGTATCTTAGGATCCCCTCTCAGAAAAGTACATCAGTCACGAAAAAATCCTAAATTTTAAAATATAGAATATTTATGTAATATACATTTAATAGTATTCTGTAGATGCCCCTCATGTTTAAAGATCACATTTTGTGCATGAACAGCCCATATTGTTGAGACTGGGCAAATAGACATTGAATATTTTTATAACAATTGAGTGTATGGTCACCATCTTTACAAATGGCCACCATTTTGGATTTTTTTTTCTTGTGACTAAAATGCTTTTCTGAAAGAAAGGATCTAAGGTACATCCTGGCCAAATTTGGGGATTGTACCACAAAATGCACAAAACTAACTAGCTCTGCTACATAGGCCAAGCAATTCACGAAGGCTGTGCTCATATCCACACCAACTCCAGGCCTGTCTTCTCTGTTCTATGAATGTTCTATTATTGTGTCAAGAAGGCACTTGAGAAAATAAGGAGAATGAGTGAGATAAACAAAGTAAGAAATGCAATCCTTTCACCTGCACTGACATCAGTAGAAACTACCAATGACACATCATTTAGCCTAAGAGGTTCTCTAATTTTCTACGTGACAGTAATTAGAAAACTGCATGTTAAAATGCTGTTCTCATTAGATTCTAGACCTTTAACTGCAGAAGATACAGCAACGTCTAGTGACTGCTGAATTATGGGGCAGGATCTTACATTAGTGAAGTGCCAAGGTGACCTCTGGTAGGTAATCATATGTCAGACTAATTAGAGAGCTTGCATATTCCAGTGTGAGGTATTCTCAATTGGCTGCTTGTTTAATCAAGTTAATGGGCTAATCTGCCGATTACTCACCTGTTTAAACACTGATGATGAGGTTTGAAACAGGGCCTCTTCCTCATCATCATCCTCAACAGTCCCATTCAATGGAAAGCAGGAGACGCAGGATCATGGCTGCTTGCTGGTTGATGACAGGTATAAATTGTCAACAGTCGTTTAATCTGCATCCATGAGTGGAAATTCCCAGGAGAGACCTCAATTTTGATTTGTTTTAATTTTGTCACATTGGGTTATCTGCTCTTCTTTTCAATGTTCTGTTGTGTCTGGGGATCTGTTTCTGATGAAAGCAATCCAGTTCCAGTCGTGAGCCAGTTCCACTTCAGCTTTTCCAGGATCAGCTCAGCTCTGTGATGTTTTACAGACTTGTGTTGATCAGTGGTGAATAACAGACTGAAGCTTCGGCAAGTCTACTTTGCAGGAGTCCCACATGTTGACAGCATAGTAATAGTAGACACAGTATCATTGAATGTTTTTCTGTGGGATATTAATTCTTTTCTAACCAATTTATTCAAGTATGTTTTTTTGGTATATTGATGCTGTCCTAGATGGCGAAAGTGAGCTCATTCTCGTTTCAGCAACATTTTACTCTGCTTCATGCTGTTTTTGTTATATTCAGATATTTTTTCAACTGCTTACTTCAGAACTGATTTTCTTTAAATGGAAAATGGCCTTCATTTAGAACTGATTAAGTTGATCATACTCTTATCACATCTTGACACAGGTGTCCAAGTAGAACTGCAGAACCAGGATAAGCACTTGAAAGTAAACCAGATTGATTTCCATGAAAAGAAAAAAAGAAAATGCATATGCCAAACAGGAGATGCAGGAAGATGAGATATACGACACTTTTTTCTTCAGCTTTTATCTGCTTCTTTTCACTGAAGATGGTCTTCACATTTATCAGAACAACAGCATCAAGGTTCTAGAAAAAAGAGAGAGAATACAAACAAGTAAGAAAATGGGATAATTAGAATTGTGGTATAGCAGGGAAAAACACATTAGAAGGAAGCAAAAAACCTAATTTATTTTAAAAAGAAACATTCAGGATAGAAAATGATGGAAAGATTTTGGAGTACACTGGGGTTTTAGGAGAATAAAAAAGGCAAAGGTTTGGATAAAACAATAAGGGTAAGAAAAAAAAACACTTCCAAAGATTTAGCTAGTAGTGTTATGGCAAAAAAAAAGTTTTACGAGACTTTCCATGCTGCGAATTTGATTTGTCCTCCTAGTTTGATGAAAAATACATGTCTAAAAAGCTGTATGTCAACAAGAATTATATCAACTTTTTAGACTTAATTACCATGAACTATGAGACAAACTGTGAAGACAGAGACAACGTTTTACTGTACCATTTTTAAAGTTTTTTTATTTAAATGTCCTCTCAATATTCTTTGATTTGTTTTCCAACATTAAATGTTTGCCAGATCAAAAAATATGATTCTGCTTTGTTGTAATGTAACACAGCTTTCTTTATGCTACAGTCAAAAATACAACAGCCACCGCAGGATAGGAAGGCATTGGGAGAATCTCAGCTGCCACCGCCTAATGTTTTTGAATATTGTTGGCTTCTTTGCATTCTTCTTAGCATCATCTGCAATGCAATGCCATGATGAGTTTTGTACAGAATCAATGCTGTCTCCCCATTTGGACCATGGTCACAATCAATTGCAAAATCGACGTCCTTTCCCCGGTCCTTCTCAACAGCAGTCTTCAAGTTCACTCGCTACTACCTTATGATTGCTAACACATCGACGTTGGCAGTGGGATGGCAGCACAGGGGCAGGGGGATGGCTGGAGGGTGGCAGTCTGAAATCAGCCAATCATCAGACGATTTGGGGGACCGTGAAGACTCTTCTATTGGTCATTTATTGCACTGCTGTCTTCTTGCCACCCGCCTGCCGCTGGACGACCTCCAAAACCTGCCAGATGTAAAAAAAAAAGAAATCGTCCTATCTCCGTTTATTTTTTTTAAAACCTCGGCGCCAGCCATATGTAAAATGCAACTGCCATCTTCCGATTGCAAATGCCACAGCAAAGCCATCTGCCGATTTAGCTGAAAAACATGCATTTAGGTGCAGTTCGATGGCATTTTGACTCCCTTGTTTAAAGTAAAACGGCATTAAACATTTATTCATACGCTTGCAGAGGTGTGCTGCTCTAGTTTGTCCTGGAAGCATAATGCCACATCTGCTATTTTTAAAGTATCCATAGTTGTTAGGAGAGCTTTGTCAGAGGTTATCTACTTTTTAGTGGTAATTATTTACAGCCACAACTTTTTGTATCAATGAAAGGACAAGGTGTCATTTTATTTTTAACTTGGTGTGCAATCATCCATTTCATAGCCAATCTGCAGTGTTTCCTTAAACTTCCTCTCCAATCTACTCTCTGGCTGGAAAAGGTGAAGGCGCTATGCTATAAATAAGATATAGAGCACGAGTGGAGAAAGGTGTAGAAAATGGCCCAGAAAACAGATGACACTTAAGTTGTTCAATGTTGAAAATAAACAAAAAGGAACAAAAGAATGTTTGAGATGGAAACAGCAGTGAAAATGTGCAAAGAAGGAATCTGGGGAAGATGCTTAGCAAGACACTCCATTTCTGTAAAGTCATTCAGGAGTAAAGCATTTGCATGATTCAATGACAAGTTTGGAGCACAAACTTGGAAGGGAAAAAAAGTGTTAAAAAAAAGGAAAATTCATTGAACATAAGTCATTACTCTTTGTCTTCAGCGTTGGCCCAATTTCATTGCGAGGCTGGCAGACCCTCAGTTGTTAAAAGCTCTCCATTTGACACTATGAGGGCTCCTGTCATTTGCTGTCAGGGTTGTCCAAGAAACAGACGTGAAAGAGAAATGAAAAAGGAAACAGAACACAAACAACAAAGGGGCACAGAAAAAAAATATTAAGAACCAATGAAAAACAATAACTCAGATAAAGCTGAAGTATTGGGGAGAAAAAAATAAAGGAAAATAGCTGGAATGATCAGAAAAGGGGCAAGATAGGAGAAGAAAAATAGCATGTGCAGGAGCTTTGTGAAAAACAGCAGGAGGGGAAAGGCAGTAATTCCAGCAGAATGCAGAGATACTGGTGGCAGTGAAGAATGAGGCTGAGTATTCAAGATGACACTGAAAGGAGTGATGACTGATTAAAATACAAGAGGGACAGACAGGCTTGGGGGTCATAAAGGGGCCAGAAGAAGAACACACACTTGCACTTGACACAGACTCACACATCCTTGTTGTATTATTCCCTATCCTGTCTAACCTTGAAGAAACATCTGTTCAGGCTCAAGGCAGCTAAACATATGCATAAACAGACCTACAGGGAATCAGCAGTTGACCCTGATCTTTCACACGCGCGCGAAAAAAAAAGAAAAAAAAAAGGCCAAAACCACATGTAACTCTTATATTGTTCACTGAGCGAGAAGTGTTTTAGTCTCATTGGGACATTTGTGTGGGGACTTTTTTTTTGTTTGTTCAATATCACAGTTTTTAATCAGACTAATACTTGATTGGGCACAACTGTTGTAAGTTTTGTTCAATGTGCTCGTTTGGCAACAATTAATCCAGCTCCAAAGTATTCTAGGTAATAGCCAAGTTAGCCGTTCTGTTGGCTAGTTTCTTTTCTGGCATTGTTGCATATCAAAAAGTCCAAGGTTACAAGAACAGGGCCATAAAGTTTCAAAAGACTTATTCAATTATTTTCATAAATAAGAAATGCTGTACATTTTGAAAAATACACTACTCACCACAAGTTAGGGATTCCATTTATTTGCATGAATACTTTTCCTGTGCCTGAATTTTAATAAAAAAATGGAAAGTTTCCCTTTGAAATCACTTATAATGACTAAAACCCCCAAATTTTCATTATTTTCATTATTATTATATTCATTACCCCAAATGTTAACACAATCATAAAAATAGCTCCAAATGACAAAGAATGACTATGTCAATAGTGGTCATTTCCACCATTTGTCACAATAACAGTTTGACAGCAGCGAGTCATGGTCCTCACAGGCCTCATGATGTTGTTCTGAGCCAAATAGTTCCACTCTTCCACAAGCGCTACATGCAGCTCTGCCAGGTCACTTGTTGGTGGGGTAAAACATCCAGTCTCTGCTTCAGCTGGTCCCAGACGTGCTTTATGGGATTCAGGTCAGGGGACATTGCTGGCCATACCATATGAGGCACTCCCACTTCCTGATTTCCAGCCGTGACAATTCTGGCACAATATGAATTGAAAAATGAAACATTAGCATCCATGAACAGAAAGTTGAAGGTGTGCTTGTGTAATTGTAAGATGATGATGATGGGTTCTATGTCTCTGAGGTAAAAAGGTACAGTGACTGAGCCATCTACAATAAATTATTGTTGTGTTTACTGGTGATGCCTGCCCAGACTGCTGCACCTGCCCCACCAAAGCAATTCATGGGCAATTCACGTTGACCTTGGAGTATCGCTCACCTTGCCATCTCCAGCAACGCTGATGACTATCATTTCTGTGCAACGTGACCAGACACTCATCAGTGAACACGACAGTAGACCGATGCTGCATTGTCCAGTTCACATGGTCACACTTGTGCCTATTGTAAACGTTCATGGTGGTGTCTTGGTGTCGGTGGAGTCATCTGCAATGGTTGTCTGGCATTCAGCTGAAAGCAGTGGAGTCGACTGTGAATGGTTTGTCTGGAAACCCTAGAATCTTTACATCTAGCTTAGGCTCCAACATTGTTTACCACTTTTGTTGCACCCGTAATGTTAGCTTGGGGTTGTGAGGGACTGTAAGCTAATGGGAGAGAGTGTAGACAAATAGATCATGGACAATTCTCGTTGGCTTACCCGTCCCGCCCACAACTCAGAGGCAAATTTCGAAACCCCTGCCACAAATCATCACTTAAACTACAAAAACTACAATGTTAATTAATCATGTAGTATAGTAAAATAGAAAAAGAAGTTATTCTTTTTGGTTTTGGGTAACACAAATTGGGTCAGTTCAATGGGCTCTTTGTGTTTCTGTTAGCTAAGTTCTTCAGATCTCTCACCCTCTGCAACTCTTTGATCAGATCAATGTTGTCTTTCTTTGCAGTGCAGTAAGCAATAAAACACATCACAGGCAAGGGTACACCCCATGAAACCCATACTACAAGACAGGAGATTTTCCCTCACTGCAGGTTGCCCTCAAAGTGTCAATGATCTTGGAATCAAAAGATAGAAACACAGAAGGCCAGTGGCAGTTTTCTTTTTTTTTTAACAGCCCATGAAAATGAAAATTAGTGATTATTCTGCCTGTCTTTTGTCTGAGATGAGATGGCATCTCCTTTAAATGACTCATCACAGTCATTTTGAGTTCCAATTAGGTATGAAATGCTAATTTAGTATAGATGAGATGAATGGATACACACTGAGTTAGAGATATGGTTATATACATAAGTGATTAAATACATAAAATGTAAATACATACAAGTTCCCTTTGTTGTTACTAATCATAAATGAGAAGAATAACAATTTTCATTAGTTTGAAATTTAATACTGCAAATATTAACACAATGGAACTGCATTGTTTACATTGTGCCAACTGTACACGTTCATGGCGATGTCAGTGGAGTCACATGCATCGGTAGTTTGGCTTTAAGTCAAAGTGGAGTCAGTTGCCATCACCCTAGTACCCCTCACATCTCATACATTGGCCTGTAGCTGTGCTGCATTTGGAAAACCATGTCTAAATGCATAGGTCCTTAGGTACTGGTCATTGTTGTGGTCTGTTTCTGGTGGGTCTTTGCTCTGGGCTCTGTCACAAACTTTCTTTTTGTTCTCCTTTGTTTTTTTAATTTATTCATTTATTGAGCACCTTTTACCACCATTTATTGAGGCCCTAAGCGATGTACACAATACTACATCAATACATGATAACATGCTAAAAAGAAATTTAGAAATCTTAAAAAATTAGACAAGAATTAAGAATTTAATAATAAAAACTTTTTAAAAAAAGTTAGTTTTAGTTCTGTGTCTTGATGAAAGTCTGCTGATGACTATTTGAGATACACCAAAATTTAAAAGCAACACCTGCGCCTACAAGGTGGCACTGTTCGTCTATTAGGTGTCCTTGTGTGTGGTTTTTGAGAAAATTTGTTTTTTATATCAGATTTTTTAAATTAATGCCACATTGAAAATGTTTTTCTGTCCCACTTTATGATAAATATCCCTTTATTAACTCTAATAACACACAATGACACATTATTTAAATATTTAGTAATGTATTAACTAACACTTTTATGCAGTATGTTGTATTACTAATTGTATTTTTTAATGCATTAGTTAGCAGTTAACCTATGCTTATTAGTCTACCTTACCTAAAGCATTGGTAAAAGTGTTCCTTTGCAATTGCTTAGCGTTAAGCATGCATCAACAACAGATGAGTCAGTATGTATGTATAGCCTAGTCTGACGCAATCATTTACTATGGTTGTTTGTTCGGAGTTAGGAAACAAAATGTAACTAAGGTTTTATTTGAAGTTTTTAGCCTGTGAGTTCTTATTACAGTTTTTCTCCATTGGTTTGGCTCATTTCTTGAAACAGAAATTACATTCTCAAAACAACATGGACAAAACTCTAAACCACTTCGCAATTGTTCACAACAGAATGGCATTTCTCATTAGTTTCATCAAATTTCAAATGTCTTAGTACATGTCTCAATGTCTCAGTACATCTTTCAATTGATTAAGTACAGGTAGCCTTCATTTAGCACAATTTCCAAGTGAATAGATCTTGTTGATCTAAACTGATTGTTGATTCTCAGTCTAATGGTTGTTCGCTCCAAAATGAGTCAGCATCATTTCATTGTGTAAGTCATCACATGCACAATAGTTTGTTCAATTGTCAAAATCATTCAAGAACATAATACCATGAATATGATATATGAATCCCTTGGAACATTTGATACATTTATTACAGCAATTGAAAGTCAGGTGAAACTAGAACTTGACTAACGAAGGAGGAAGTCCCAGGCCAGTGAGGGGGCAATATGACTATGTGTGCTGCCATATCTGAGAATGGTGTGGCCACTCACATCACCAGTCTTGGCCCATACAATACACAGAAAATCCTCAACTTCTTTGACTGCCTTCATTTTGATTTGATCCCTGAAACTGAGAGAGGTCTCTTAGGGCCTCACCTAGCACTAGCTGTTATTGTATGGGACAATGTGAATTTCCACCATAGCCCCACTCATCAGGGCCTGGTTCACTACTCATCCAAGGATGGTCATAGTGTTCCTACCACCTTACTTTCCTTTTCTCAATCCTATTGAGAAGTTTTTCTCCACTTGGAGGTTGAGAGTGTATGAGCAACGAGCTCAAGATCAGAGGTCCCTGCTCTATGCAATAGATGCTGCGTGTGAGGATGTTACAGAACATCAGTGTAGGGGATGGTTGCCACATGCATGCGGTTTCTTCCCTCGTTGCATCACAAGGGAAAAAATACGCTGTGATGTGGACAAGAATCTGTGGCCAGACAGACAGCAGCGTGTGGACGGCCAGCAGGGTGAGGACGATGGCCAGGAGAGGGAGGGTGAGGACAGCGACCAGTGAAGAATTGCATTTTTTACAGCACTGTAGGCTGCATATCATTTTCATTGTTTTTTGTTTGTGTTTAAATTATAAAGTATATTATGGTGTAAACATTTTCTTTTTATTCTGATTTATGAAAGTTATTTTATGTGTGTGAATGATAATGGTTACAATTTCCTTGGCAGTATGAATGCAATGTGTGCTGTTACTGTAAACCTAAGAGGCTACTCTTACCCTAAAATCCTTTTTCTTTTTTTCAGTTTTGTACAAAATTGTATTCTGTTAGCTATACAAAAACAGTACAGTTACCACTGTCAATAAAGGACTGAGCTACAACTGAAAGGTGGACACGAGGGTTATTTGAATGGTCCTCTGCTATAGTGACAAAACATCTAATCATTTTGACCTGCAGTGCCTACACAATGCCAAAGGGACAAAGTATGTTGGGGGCACTATCTATTTAAATGAGAAGGAAATTTAGTTTTTACACATGAGTAAATTGCTTTGGGAGAGATATGGCTTTTGCAGGTGAACCATGGTGTTGTGCCGAACCATTCACATTATTTTGAGAAAAGTACTAAGAGTGTTGAGAACGTCCGGTCTGATCAAGAAATGAGCCAAAGCAATTGGGATGGTCTTTGCCTTTTTGGTGGCACTGACTCTTTACATGGCAAAGTAATTTAGTTTTGAAGCATGAGTGAACAGTTTTGGGAGATATATTAGGTTTTGCAAGTGAGTTTTTGTGTTGTGCTAAACTGTAATACTGTTTTGCCAAATGATCTTAGAGTTTTGAGAATGTAATTTCAGTCAGACAACTCTTGCAGAAGGATATTTATTCACAACATCTTTAGGTTGACATTCACAATTTGATTCACAACTTCGTTTTGGCATAAGGCTCCGTTCAATTCCTTGACACACTTATTTTTTCCATACACTTTTGGGTAACAACCCCCAACACCAAGATGATCCAGAAGAAGAAAATGTGAATGTGAATGTATAATCAGTGGGTAAATAAGATGAGGTGTGTTTTCGGCGGCATTCCATTTTCACTTCATTTCATTTCATTTCATTTCATTTCATTTCATTTCATTTTCCAGTATGACTGCTATGTGTTTACCCGGTACCATTGACCGTTGGGCCGCTCCATTCGAGAACACTCTACGAAGGGAACATTCTATCTAGTGTATCTGCTATGTGTTTACCCGGCACCATTGACCGTTTGGCCGCTCCCTTCGAGAACCACTCTACGAAGGGAACATTCTATCTAGTGAATCTGCTATGTGTTTACCCGGCACCATTGACCGTTGGGCCGCTCCCCTTCACCAGGGGAACATACTACCTGAAGGAAGGGGAAGAATGAAGGGGAGCCAACAAGATTACACAACCTGATTCAATTTTTTAACACCAATGCAGTTAATCCTTCTCATTCGCGCCTTCCACCTGACTTAACATATTCATCATTCAAACCAGACCTAATTTTTTCTTTAAACCGCTAATATTTCATCAGAATTTAACCTAACATATCTCTGAAAGGCGGAAGAGGACCACCTTCCCATTGCTTTCAGCGCAAATGATGGCACATGAAGAGCAGCAGCTGTAGCAGCGCCTATTCTCAGGGAGTGCAGGGTGTAAAGGTCTGACGGAAGACCGCAGAACAAGCAGATGTCTTTGCAGCACCAGATCAAGGACTGCGGGGTGACATCGTTCGCCGGAAACGAAGAGCAGACAGGGAAGTAGGGGTTCGTAGGCTCAGGATGCGATGCATAGATAAAGACAAAGCATAATTAGTCTGGGCAAAAGAATATAGAAATAACCCAGAAACCGCTTAGTTTTTTAAATTCTTGATATAAATGGAATAACAGTGCTTTTAAAGAACAGTCCTGAGAAGTGAAATTTAGTTAGTTATTAAGTAAAAGTCCCTTTATGGATTCATTGCATCATAAAACCGCCAGAATCACAAATTCCAGTAAAGAATTGATAGAGAAATATAGAACCTGCAAGAAATCTCAACACCAATTTAATGTACACTAATGTAAGAGATGTAACCTTTAACAATTCCAGAGGGACGCACCTTCAGAAGGTCATCGAGGAGCAGGTGATGGAAGGGTAACCAAAGACCAAAAATATTTGTAGATGAGGAAGATCATCATCCCAAGTAGCATGGATCGCAGCTCGGCCGGTTATGACATCAGTGGTCCTCAAATAGGTGGACAACGAAGCACCGACTATTGAAGTTTTAATTAGCCAAGGGCATCTGGATACTGCAAAAAAAAAAAAAAAAAAAGAAGAACTTCCGATCCACGAGGGATCGTAGGTTTAAGTATTTTAGCTAGACTGAACATTAACATTTAGAGGCAGAGAATAACGAGCCTCTAAAGGAGATGCCTCTAGCCGAGTGCCATCTGCTAAAACAGGGCAGAGAGAAGACTAATGGACACAAGATTTAACTCTTGAACTAAGCTTGAGAGAGTGCAAGTGATAATTTCTCTGGTCAGGGTTAAAATTGCTCATGGTGTTATTAAACACTACCCAGTCAACCGATGACACATAAGATTATCATTTCACATAGAAACAGCCTCAATATAATCTCCATGGCTGAATTATCTCATAAATTGTACTATGCAAAATATAATAAATAAAATCTCATCTAACTACACGATCCCTTACACACCATTAGAGCTGTGAATTCAGGCAGCCGGACAAACACAAACCACTCTTCATAAATCTTTCCCCCCAAAACCAGAAGGTGCAGCCTCAGAAGAACAATTGGGGGGCCTGGAGACACGACAGTCATTACCATAACAAAACCACTCCAAGCATAGAGAGGGAAAAATCGAACGCAAAACACAAAATCCAGAACTGGAACATGTAGCCCATGATCGAGCTACCCAGAACAAGAACACAAGATGAACAGATTAGCGTGGGAACAAAGCCACAGCAAATTTCAGGTGGCCCAATCATTGACAAATCATATTCAACCACGAATGAATAAACAATACACTGCACAAAGCTAGAGATGACATAATGGGGAGCGGCAAGCATCAATAAACCATCCAGAACCATAGAAGAAAAATAAAACCGGCCCCTCAGTGGGTGGCCACTGAGGGGCCACCCTCAGTGGCGGCTTTGAAAAGGATGCCCCGGAAGAATCCATCACATAGCCCCCACAAACCTCCAAACCAACCAGAGAGAGAATAACAAATTAACTGTCCAGCCGAGAAAACAAGGCCGCGACGAGACTGACACACTCACCAGTGCGGCCGACGCAAGTCCCTGAATCCAAGGCAGGACCCACTGGGGTACACAGAGCGGGGAAAAAACAGGCGTAGCAGAACCAGATGCAGAACGGGCGGGGGCAACGAACGAGGATCGCCGAGTGAATAAAAGGAGCCATAGACACTGCATAAGAGAGACCAGTCATAGGAAAATGTCCACAGAGCAGAGACTGGTCCAAGAGACACTGATTCACATTCTGACCAACCAGCAGCTACAACAACGAAGAAAATAAACAGAAGAACCGCCATAATAATAAAGCCAGCATCGAATTAAAGATAATTAGATTTTACACTCAGCTCCCAAACAAAACAGCCACAGAAAAAAAAAAGTTAAAATCCACAACAAATTCAGCCAGCATGAGAAACCTGTCCAAACGAGGACCGCCAGCCTTCACAACCACAGAAAAGACCCCACGACCCCTGAAACGACAACCGGAGACGCAGAACTAGGTCGCAGAAAAGGAATCAGAAGTGCATCATGATGGACCATGAGACAAAACTACAATTCCCAAGATCCTTAGGGGCGTGACGTCGCCGAAGTAAACAGGAAGTAACACGCAGCCTTAGAAACTACACGGGAAAAGGACTCCATGACGCTCACCGTAGATTATAGGGGTGACCACGGCAGACGAGAAGACCCGGACCGCTCCTGATCGGGGAGCACGGACATTCCGAACATCGCGGAAAGCACACCCCCTGCAGATGCACGCGACCGCGGCGAAACGAACGCGCCGCGCGCCGTCAGCCGCCCGCTGATCGCCGCAAGGAGAGCAGACGTGACGAAACGAAAACCCCACATCAGAAAAATGGGGATCATCCATCCGAAGTACGGGGGGAACACAGCAATACGCCGAAAGATAAGGAGACCCGCGGGCTCGGAGACCGGCAAAGAATGAGCGCTGAAAGTAAGAGAGAATGAACAATCGTACACCTAACTTAAATAGGACGCTAAACAGGTGGGTTAATTAACTGACCCGCCCTAGGGGAGTAACCTGCAATTCTGCCGAGTGTCTGCCCGAAATGCGATAAATCGCTATTTCTGTTTCAAGAAATGAGCCAAACCAAAGGAGAAAAACTGTAAATCCTTTAAAACTGCATACCTGCTGCTTAACTACGTAACCGTTGTTAATAATTATGAAATGATTATTGGAAGCTTATTGTAAAGTGTGAAAAATTATCCCCTAGGAAACTCCAACTTTATAGTTTTCTTCAGATTACCTTTTTTTCTAATACAGAGTTATTGCCTGTGACACCAAACTACGGAAACTCTTCAACCGTTTGCAGAAGTAAGGTAATTTCAAAAACTCATGACGTGGCAAAAGCAGCTTTGCATAACGGCTTTGTGATGTAATGCAACACTTGGTAGAGTCACTTTTCTCTGTGTCAGTTTCTGTTTATTTACATCAGTCACGTAAATAGGCACTATAGTGTTACATATCACACAAGAGTTTTTTTTAACCAAACCGAGTCCACCGCTTTGACTTGAAGGCCAGACAACCATTGCAGGTGACTCAAATGACACCAAGACATCGCCGTGAACATTTGCATTGGGAACAAGACAATGTGACCTGGACAATGCAGCAATTGCACACCATTCTTTACTGATGAGTTTCAGAACACCTTGCACAGAAATGATGGTTGTCAGCCTTGCAAGAGAACGCGAGGTGAGCGATACACCGAGGTCAACATGATCCCCAAGATTCGCTCTGATGGAGGTGTTGCAACAGTCTAGACAGGCATTAAAAGTCTGATTAGAAAAATAATTTGGTTAATGTAGATGGTCCAGTCTCTGTACGTTCTTCCCTCAGAGACAACATAGAACCCATTGTTCCTCTATTCCACCTGCACACCCCCACCCTTCTGTTCATGGATGATAATGCTTCACCACATGGTTCCAGAATCGTCACGGCTGGACATCGGAAAGCCGGAGTGCCAGATATGGTATGGTCAGCGATGTCCCCTAACCTGAATCCAATGGAGCAGCTGAACCAGAGACTGGATGACCTGGCAAAACTGCATGTAGTACTTGTGGAAGAGTGAAATACATTGCTTCAAATCAACATCATTAGGCTAGTGAGGAGCTGTTGAGCTGTTGTTTCAGATATTGGTAGAATTACCCTTAATTAGATGTTTTCCTTATTTGAGGCTATCTTTATCATTGTTGTTAATTTTTGGGGTTATAAATATAACACTAATTAAATTGTTTTTCTTTCCATTATCAGTGGCAATATCAAAGAGACCTCTTATTTTTTCTAATAAATGCATTACCATAGTTGAGAAGCACATAAGTTAAAATATCCCTAGCTTATTGTGAGTAGTGTACTCAGCACTCCTTGACTTTTGAGTTCTTCGCCAAAACATAAATTTAGATTTATTTTGGGGGATTTCAGGGGAAAGTGTTGTAAAAGTAAATCCAAACCAACATCTCTAGCAGTTGGGGTTTTATTACCTGCTTTGATCTGTTTTTTTAATTATTTATTTTACATTTACATCCTAACCCAAGCTGATGCACTATAAAAGTAAAAATAAAAAAATGGAAAAGGCAAAATTCTTCTAACTTACATTAATGTTAACATGTTCTTTATCACAAAATAACATTCTGTCAAAAAACCATGTACTAAGGCTTTAGGCAACTTTGGGGGCATTAGCAAGCCTGTATTTTTTAAGCTTTGTTAAGAGGAACAAGCACATGTTACACAAAGGTTTTTAATCCTTTAATCCATTAAAGTTGTGTTATTCATGACATACATGATAGCATTATTTCTTTTTAGAAGTAAGACCTAATAATTAGATGCACAAATAAAACAATAAAGTTTAAACTAAAATAATATTCTGTAATAATAAACTTTAGCAAAATTCTTCTTAAAAAATATACATTGGCATAATCTATAGCTTTGAAGCTCAACATATAGTGTAAGGATTCTTAGTAACTAACTATCCCCTTGTTCTCAGAGCATACTCAAATTTACGCTGAAAAACCCTACACCTGTTTGTCATTTTTACTATTTCTGTTTTAGTTTTCTTACTTTTTGGTGTTTTATAATCTGTGCAAATCTATTCATCTGCCAGTTGACACTTTAGCTCTGTACTTTGACATGTGCTTTTTTATTCTACAAACCTCTCCACCCATTCTTCTCCATTTGTCAATACATTACCTGCCAGTTCCCTGGGAGAGGAGGGCTCTTTGGCAACAGATGATGGTCTGACTTTCATCTCAATGCCTGCTCTTGAGGGGAAGCGGGTCTTGGTTGGTGACATGAGCTCGTCACTGGCCAAGGAGTCAGCCTTTGCCATAGCACTATGTCCACTGTTCTCCTCTACCAATTCAACTGAGTCTCTCATAGTGTTGCTGGGTGACAAGACTCTGGATGGTGAAAGCACCTGCTCTTCCTGACTGTCTGTCATCTTTGAGGCAGAGCGAGGGAACACTTGGACTTGACTGCCTCCTCCTTGACCATTGCTCTGTGGTCTTGGAGCTGAAGCCATTATGGCAGCTTTTCCGTGGCCTGTGCTTTGTTGGCTGTAAACCTTGTATCGAATCATTAGAATGATGATGAAGACTAACACAGACGCAACAATAATCCCGCCAATGATGATGATCATAGTCCCACCCAAAAAGTGGCTGTGCAGTGCTTGACACTGGCTGAAGTCAGTGTCTGTGGTGAACGACAGACATCCCAAGGGGCGTGTTGCAGTCAGTGACGTGATGACATCATCCAACACAGCCAGGACACAAAGATCGTAGCTACGTCCAGCGATTAGGTCCCTGACCATGAAGTCATTGCTGGTGGATGGAATCATTCTGTCAGAGAGAAAAACAAAAAAACAACAACCATATTATTCAAAGTATAGTGGAACTCTCTAACATAAGACTATCTGTACTATGATCAAGTATTTTGAACCACAAAGTACAGTTTTTTTGGGTGATGGCTTCTGTCCATAATTTTTGCAGAGGTGGGCCAGAGTCGAGTTATGTTGGCTCTGATATGGTTGATGTGATATTAAACATGCTGAGGAGTAATTCTCCAAATCTTTTATTTCAGATAAGTGATCCTTCATGTCGTTTGATATTTGCTACAAATTGTTTGCAAAATGGCTCAGCTGTGTGTGCAAACATAAAACAGACCGTTAGTGCAGGATGCAGTAATTTAGGTCCTTTCGACCTTAGTCCAGTCTGATTGTTTCCAGATGAGAGAGGAATGGTTCCCAGGTACTTGATAAAGTGGCAAATGAACAGGTTCATAAGGATCTGAGTTATTTCCATTTGTATCTTTGAAAATACATCAGGGACTCATTGTTGGAAAGAAGGTGCATGAGGAGATCTCCATTCTTGCAGAATTAGTCACTTGGCTTCACTCCAAATTACAGTGGTCATTGCTTTGTTGCAGGGATATTCTTGTCTGCTTTAGACTGAAGAGGTTTATAGTAGGCCTTAGAAAACCAATCAAATATTTTAGACCCATATCCAGTCAGAGAAGAGCGGAACCAGAAAGTATGAGACAGCGTATCCTCTGATATCTTACATCTGTCATATAAAGGAAAAACCGAGGGATGAATAATAATGAATAATAATGCAAATAATGAACAGTCTTAAATATATTTAGTTGTTAATAGATCAGGAATGAAGCTTGGTTAAGCATTTATCTCACATTAAGTCAGATAACTCCTCCTTCCGACCATCCCGAATTTTTACAGTAAGTGTTGTAATACAATAATTAAACATATGAACAATTGTAGAAGTACGATAGTCCCTAGGTGTGTTGCCCTTTGACAGGCTGGTGATCTATTCAGGGTGTACCCTAGCATTGCCCAACAGTAGATTAGGCTCTGTAACTTAAAAAGGGATAGATCAGGTTAAGAAAATGGGTTGATGGATGGAAGTTTTTAGCTTCTTTGTTTATTGATTCTTTTTATTTTACATTGATACAATCAAAGCAGCGAGCTTGACTTAACAAAACTGACTTGGGTCTAGAGGTGTCAATATTATGCCAAATGTTTAAAAATGAAAACTGTATCAGTGATGCATTTACTGTCATTGAATATTTTTCAGTAGTACAGCCCAAGGCACAACAGTCACCTCATCAGTCTTATTTCCCCACAGAGCTTGAATTCATTAGTCTTTGATGTGACAGACCCTTTACACATCCATTCCTCTCAATTGCTAAACCATTTACCTTTGATTGAAAAGTTATCATTCTTTCTATTGTTACCCTCTCCTTCTGCCTTTTACTGGGTAAATAGTGCAGATCCAATTTTACCTTAGCTTCTTTGATGGATTCAGGCAAAAAAAAAAAGAAAAATCAGTAAAGGTAAGCAATTCCATTTTCTGTGCTATCTCTTTTCAACTTTATTTCCCCTGGGTGTTTAAGGAATAACCAGGGGAATGTCAAACTGCCACATGTAACCATTGTATGTTATTCAACTCCCTTTTCCCTCTAGGTTCATTTATGTGTTCCCTATATGCTAGAAATCGTCCATGGCCATCTTCACCTCATAATGTTTTCACAGTTTTCAATGGAGACTGACACCCTTTAGTATACAACTAGATTTTAAACACATTGATGGGATGTCAGTATAATCATTTGTGTATATTTCTGTATATGTTGACAAAAGCTAGTGAAGAACAGGGAGGGCTGGTCTCTTCGCAGGGCCAACCTTAATTTAACTTAGCAGTTAGCTAATTTTCTCCACTTCAGAATCTGCCAGAGTTCCGTTAATTGTGTAAACAGTTGCGAAGTTATAGTAGTCCAAAGAATGTCCACACTGGAGCCAATGCTCTGCTGTTAAAGGGTTAAACCATAATGAGACATTTGTGCGCTCCCCCACAAACTTTCATTTACAGAAACAGATTCCATTTGCATTTTATATGTTGCTTACATTATTATCTTAATTCCCTAAAAAATATAAAAAAGGTAGTCATAGTCTTTCATGTTTTTTTCTAGCAATTAGGTCCATTCAGATGAGAACTTACATCCAGAAGATCTCTAAAATAAAGTTACTCACATAACATATATTCACACCAAGCGACAATTTAGAGTCATCAATTGTCCTATAAAACATTTTTTTAGACTGTGGGAGGAACCCTAGAATCCCCAGAAAACAAACAAACATGAACATGAAAATTCCACACAGTAAGGTCCCAGCCAGTATTTGAACCTAGGCCTTCTTGCAGTGCTAGAAGAGTGCTAACCACTCTTCCACTGTGAAGTCCCATATTAGTAAAAAACAAACAAACAAACAAACAAACTTTTTATTGATGAGTAAAAGAATGTCTCAGAAATCTATATGACCATTTGATCATCCATTTATGGGCAGCATTCTTCTCAAGTCTTCCAAATCTTCTCTCTCCACCTTTGTAGGAACACTGGTGTCAGGATCTTGCTCCTGCAATCAACCTCATGCTTTTCACCCGTGCAACTGCCTTTGTAATGTTCTGCTCACCACCACCTCTCTGCCAGAATGTAAGTCATTAATCAGCTCTACTGCTCAGCCTGAAGTTGCTCTGTCTGATCCAGCTCCTATTTTTCCACATTGCTGCCAGCACGGTGATAATAACAGTTGTTCTAAAAATTTAGAGATAGCCATTTGTGTGTAGCAATGTCTCATTTTGTATTTCTAATTAAATTCTCTTCATTGCTAGCCACTTTCACCAGTACACTTTTTTTTCTTCACACAATTGATCCCATTGGTTCTTTTCAAATATTGCATAAAATTTTAATTTCCATTTTTCTTTAAATTTTGTAAATATTATAAGTTGCGAGCGACCACTTTCAATGGAAAATCCATGTAAAAGCTCATACATGCGCATTTCTGTGTCGCTATGCACGTTTTTAAGACTTTTATTTATTTATTTTTACTCAGCATACTAAACAAGCGACAACAGTTAAACCAGTTAAACTTTGACCAATTAGGGACTTTGCTTTGATAGTGATGTATAGCATCCTCTTCAAAAGTACCAACCGTTTGAAAAGCGTTAATTAATTGATTTTAATTTGCATCATTGTGATTTGTTTTGTTTATTTTTTTTGCGTTGGATAGCACTGTTACTGTATGTACAATATTGTCTTTTTTTGTACTTTTGTTCTTTCAACTCTGTCATAGCTCTGTGTTTTCACAGAGTTCATCTTTTTTTTTAAAAAATACTATCAAAGAAAATAAATGTCCTCAATTGACAGATGCTGTGGTGTTCAAAGTGCTTATGCTGATAATTCTGCCACATTTTAATATCTAATACAATGAGTATCCATGTCAACAGGAAAGTTATGGCCAAGTGGGAGCAGTAAATGGAGTTTTTCAAGCCCTAAGCTACCATCAGAATAAAAACTCTAATCCAGAAGGGGTGAAACTGAGGATACTGAAAGTACATACAGATGCAAGACAGAGACAGGTGGTGGTGGTGGGGGGTTTAACAATTTCTTTTTTCAATTTTAATAAAGAATAAAGCTAACTTAGTTTTAAGAAGTGCCAAGAAAACAGCAGGATTTCAATTATGTGTTTCACAAAGATATGGCTGTCACTGACATTTCTCCATCAGGCCCCAGAGAATATACAGAAAAACATAAGGAGGAATTGTAGTGGTTGTCAATGTCAGTTTTTACCGGCTGGATGGTACTACCGGCTGTAGGGCTCAGTTAGCTAGTTGTACAGTATGACTGGCGACCAGAAAAACCATGATTTGCTTCCCAAGTGGCACAATGAGCCTCAAACAGACCTTAGGCAAGACCCATTGTGCTACTACCTAACTATATAGCCACAAGGGGGCCCAAGTCTGGATCCTCCTGTGTTGTGCCCAGCCAAAACAAAATACAGGCTTGTGTCTCTGCCAAAACTGTGCAAATCAGTAAAAGCTGATTCCCTGTGGAGATCTCTGAAAGGTGAACAACAACATTGACAGTTGTTGTACTCCAGTGGTAGTAATACACCAAAGTAATGCATTACAGCAACATTTTCCTTTTTACTAAAACTTAGTATATGGCAATTTTAGTAATATTAAACTCATTAAATGTTCAGTAACTTGTGCATCACAACAGATTAACCACTAAAAATACAATTTTTCACGGCAGTGCAAGTCCACTTCCAGTTCCTTTTCTTCCCCCTCTGGCTCCCCCTCATCCTGCAATTAAGCTCATTCTTGTCAGCTTTTCCCCTGCCCTTTTACACAGCTGTTCCACTACCTGACTCTGCCAGCAAATCATTGCATTTTTATGCCCTAAATCTTTGCTAATTACTATTGCTTCATGTTTTTTTTTCATTCTTGTTCTCTCGTGACCTTCTTGTGGATATTTCCTTGTCCAAAACTCATCACCTTCTGCTTTGCTCCTAGCCCCAGGCTAGATCTCCCCCTGGAACCCTTCAACCTCTAGCAAATCCTCTCAGCTTCTTCCTCTAAACAACCTTGTCACAGTTTCTTCAGTATTCACCCATTATCAAATAGACATTGCAAGATATCCACTGCACCAATCATTGTCTCTTCATAGTCACATTCCTTAGCTCCAGCGCAGTCACACAAGGCATATTACAATACATTTTCATTTCTAATACTGTGTCTCCACTTCTTGGGATTCACCTTGTTGAATCCTTTTCTGACAGTAAGATAAAGAAACAATACTTTTTTTGGAATTCCTCAAAGTGGTTTACTGCTATTTCGTTCATTTCTACTTAAATTACTGAGCCAAACATCCTACAAGGTTTTAAAGACCCATTTGTTAAAAAAAGAAAAGAAAAACAAACTTGGGGTTTTAACATGAGAACCCACCATGGCATTCACCAGAGCCAGACACAGCTAACACTACAGCCTGGAGTGGTTTGACTTGCAAGTAAGTTTTCTTTACTTAATGAGCAATGCCTTTTACACACAGACAAATTCTCATAATTTCAATGCTACCTCAAAAACATTTTGACTCCTAAATATCAAATAAAAAGCCATTTCCATTACTTATTTGCTTTTGACAAGGTATGTTGTTTGTGCTAGAGTTTTCTTGATTTATAACCTTCTTTTACGTATCACATACACATTGTGCAATTTTTTTAATCAAACATGTGAATGTGATTTACTGCCCGGTGTCTTTGTGATTTGCACAACAATAAATTAGGGATATTTTGGATGTCTTTTATTCAAAACGTTTGTCTCAACAGACTTTTAGGAAAGGGGTGCAATTTTATTAGGGTGATAGGCACACTTCATTTTGCAGTCTCCACATAATGGTCTCATTGTGTACAGTACGCCTTACTTATTGGGGCAAAAACCAAAAAATTCAACAGGAAAACTATTTTCGATGTGGCATCAATTTTAACATTCTGTGGGTATAAATAAGCCTGATTTTGCCAGTATGTCATTCCAAGTTCATCATTCAAACACCCATAAACCGACAACATTGCTTGACAAACAAGCAGTGCCACTTGGCCATAACAATTCTTTAGGTTGGTAGTAAGCAGTCAGATGTTGCAGGTCAACTAGGTCTGTCTCAATGTCTCATCAGCAGACTTGCATCAAAATACTGATCTACTGGCAGAGTTTGTGACAGACCCAGGAGTTGAGCTTCACCGGTGACAAACCTTAACAATGACCAGTACCTAAGGACACCTGCAATCAAACAACGTTTTGCAAATGCTGCACAGCTGTAGGCCCGTCTCCCTGATGTGAGGGGTACTAGGATTTTCAGACAAACCATTTGCAATCATGTGACCAGGACAATGCAGTAATGGCCCACCATCCTGTTTTTGACAGTTATATTTAGTGATATCATTGTGACATGTGTGTGTACTGTATGTATAATTGCATATATTTTTGATTAATTGTAAAAGCACTGTCAAGAAAATGGCATCATCTTATTTCATCTCTATTTATTTTCTTAATTTTAAATCAGTGTATGACTTAATATCTGAAATAGGTTGGACATATTTGTGTTTTTGTTATGTTTTATTCTAATACTCCATTATTTCTAATACTTGAAATAATCCAATAAATCAAATAAATAAGCCTAACTTATTCTAAGTAGTTTAATGCAGTGTGGCATAGGTAACTGTTCAGTGGGATACACATCTGTGTTTGTTGTCACATATAGCATAAGGAGATGCTTACTACCCTGTCCCCAAAACCTCTGCATCGTTAGCATTTGATAATTGTCTTGTCTTATGCTATAACAGTGACAGGTTCATTAGAGGCACTTGTTCCAACAGCAGAGTGACGAGGGGCGCTGCATTGTAGAGTTCTGAGTGTGCTTGCTTTGAGTGGGGCTGACATTTTCCTGCCCAGTGAGGACATGTATTCTCACATCTGTGTGTGTCAGAGTCTGACATTTCCATGCTGTCTGCATTTAACTAGTTTGACTGACAGGAAGGCGTTTTGTTTGCAAATACTGCCCATCAATCAGCCCCTGGGCAGCCAAAACAACCCCCCCCCACACACACACACATACACACGCACACACAAAACTGATGCAGCCATGAAGTCACATCCAGAGAATTGGACAATGACTGTTGATCTACGCCAGACGTCAAGAGGAGATTTATGATAATGTGGCCAGGGTGTTCTTAAATTATTTAAGATGCCAATTATTTCTCCAGTACAGGAAGTCAAGAGAAGCTGAGGGCAAAGGTTTGACAGAAAAGTCCCACTTGTGCACACATGCCACATGTCCATCCCAATTGAAAAAAAAGTGACAATATGCTCTTAAACCGAAAAGGGGTGAAAAGACTTGTGTTATGACATTTAGTGGTGCATTTTAAAAATATAACTGATTAAGCTTACAAATAATAGATGAGGAACTTTAAAACTTCTTCGAGGCTGAGGGGACATGCCTGGTACTTTAATAATGGAAATACGTGCCTCCAGTTAATTATCCTATGCGGACTTCCTGTGGAAGTCCTTGGCGATCTTAGGGCACTGTCATGTTGCCCTTTCTGAGGCGGTGATCTGCCCCTTTACCTTGCATTTTCCCTTAAGAACTGAATAAGACATAAGGTCACTGATGGCTGGATCAAGGACTTTTTTCTTTGTAATCATACACTCCTTCTGCATCACGCATGGACTCTTGTCCACTATTATATCCCTTGCGTCACTTACACTGAAGAGCAATGATAGACCAAGTATATTAACAGGAATATACACCGCTGTATTATTTACTTAGAAAAGAGCAGCACAATTAATATATTCTCCCTGAAATGTTTATCATACACTATATAGGCACCTGAAATAGACTTATTTGTTGTCAGTCGTTCTATTATGTAGTTGTCCATACTTGTCTGTGGTAAACAGCATTCTTTCTGGGTAAAGTCTTTCTGGGAAGTTTATTTAGTGCAAGGAACTGACCTACTTCAATTTCTTTTATATAATTCTTTTTTTTTTCAACTTGAGTGGGCCTAATTGATTACTAATGGTTTCCCCTGTGCCCTGTCTTTGGGGCATTTTTAGACCAGGTTATTGCATTTTTTATGTGGCATTGACTTGATGCATGCTTTGAGAGTCCCTTGTCTTTTTTCCAATTATTAAATCCTTGTTTGGTAAAAACCAAAACAAAGGCATGCGTCAAGCTATGCTGCATATTCCAACCATGGTCTTCCAAGATAACAGCCTGTGCAGAGTGAGCGTCTGTTCTTACTGAAGATACACTTGGGGAAAACTAGAGCTGCAGGTTGTGGCGGTGCTACAGTGTTCAAGCCAAAATCCACATCATCTGCAGTGGGCCCCACAGGGCTGTAGTGTGCTTTACAAATCCAAAGTACCTAGAAATAGTCTCATAGTTTTATGTTAATTTAAGTATTAAGAAAAATTAAAAATGTTGCTTTTTCATACTATGTATCCAGAGCCAAAGACAATCCTTGTTGTTTTTAGCAAAAGACAAGCTCCCCATTTCACTTCATTCTGATGCATCTCCTTCAGACAAATGGATACATTAACGTCTTTATTTTCCTCATCTGAGCTTGTATTCATATATCCAATATATTTGGATAGCTGTAATAGTGCTTGCCGTTTTTTGTTGTTCTGCTTTAGTTAGCTTGGGTTGTAAGAGGCTGTAAAATAGGGGGAGAGAGTGTAAACAAATGGAGGATAGAAAATAATCTCAGGCTTACTTCCGTGCAAACAGTCCTGCCCACAACTCAGAGGAAAATTTCTGGTAAACAAACTAAAAACGTTATGATAATTTTTTCCTAAAAATTGCATATTCATAATTGAAATCATCTTATTGCATTATTATAATCAATATTCAGTAAATAAAAAATATTGGACTTTAAAGCTTTAGTTGATTAGAGTATTTTAAAATTAATGCATGAAGCACATCCAAATTGTTTGCCACACAGTATACATCGAAGATTAATAAAAAACAAAGTACTTATAAGCGGTGTGATTATTATTCGATTAATCGATTTATATTCCTATGATCCAACCTGATTGATCTCTCTGAGGCAAGTGGATAATTGAAGCAAATCAAATCGAATTGACCTATACCATTAAAAATTGCTTCAAAATGAAATGAATAGATATTCAAAATTGGAAAATACCATTTGGATTGAGACATGGTTGGCTCATTTTACTATAACCAACCAAATACCATCACAGCGAACAACACACGTGATTGCAGCAAAAAATGATCAAGCCACCATGACAGTCCAATGTGTGGAAACACTTAATCTTGCAAAGACGTGACCATAAAGGCGGCGGGCGCAAATTTAACTCACCAATCATATTTTGTGTGAACACAGCAATAAAGTTTTAAATTTTGATTTAAATTATGCACGTAGGTGGGGGCGAGCGGGGGGAGCTGATCCATTTGGATCCCGGTTCAGCCATGATCCGTTGCATCCCTGGTTTCTAGGTAATGTGTGAGAAGCACGCTGGAAATGCTTCAAGTGGATAGAGAGGATTTAGGGTTTTCCATTGAAAAACTTTGAATTAAAAGAAAAAATAAGCACAGCCTAGCTTTCCTATTAGCATCTTATCCAGCAAGTGGGAAAAAAATAAAAAGAATATGCATACCGGTATATTGCCTGATGTGTAAATGTCAAAGAAACATTTCTTCTAACAAGTCTATTAATTTTCACCCAAGGAAGCCATTGAAATGATAAAAAAAGCCCTTGTATCAAAAAGCCAAACAATAAAAATGCCTGTGCTTGACAGCAACAGCATTTGACAGAAATAGTATGCAGCCAGGTTTATACTTAAAATGGCATGACAACAGAAACCCTCCCCACCCCACAATCCCCCCATCCTGTTCAGTAAATAATTGATACACTGTGGTTTAAAGGCTGTCACAAATGACAAAGCCGCCATAAAAATTAAATAGCAACAACAACATACAGAGGAATTCATTAGAGGTAAAGTTTAGCATGTGGTTATTTTAACAAAGATGGACACATGGCTATTTCTAACCTAAATTACAATAACAAAAACCTCAAACAACATGCAGGTTTTGTGCAAAGACAGGAACCAACCGATCTGGCTACATTCCTTATTATTTCAAAGATTCCAGCAGCCTTTTTTAATAACTTCTGAGCACATTTCACTATGGGTAGCTCTAAGAGCCCAGTGATATCAATATGATGATAATACATGTCATTATCCTTATTAAGGGCAAACAGGAAAATGTACAATACATTACTCACAAAGGAAATGTATCCACAGGTACATAGTGACTGATATACACTTTGTGTGCTGCTAGAAAACATCGTTTTTGGTGTCAGACAAAGTGGGGGGGCATGATCATTTGTTACCTGATGGGAAAAAAGAACTGGAGGATGAGGATGTCACTGTGCATCTGTCTTTAAGCTGAAATATACTGAAAATTCTCGTTTAGGCTTTTAAGCAAGGTTGTTTTGGCTGGTTTACGAAACCGCACAAAAGCATCTAAACTAGAAAAACATTGCACCACACACATTTATTGTTCTTTTTTAACAACAAGAATTTCCTTGTTCTCTTTGTAATGTGCTCTTAAGTTCACATAATATATTTTTTCCATTATAGAGTATTCATCCATCCATTTTTTGTTCAACTACTTTACTATTCCAATAGGGTCACAGTTAGATCCTCTTCAGATATCCTAGGACACCGACATGAACAGTTTGGACCAGGGATTAGTCACCTTAATACTAAAGAAATCATTTGGACCTGTTTCTCACTGACCAAAGGCCAGTTGGAACCAAAAAGCCCAATTTTATTCTTTAGGAAATAAACCATTTTATTAATCTATTTACTCTGAACATATTTTTATTTTTGAACAGACTCCAGTTTTTGTGTATACAAAGAATCAAGTAAAATTTTCATTTATCCATTTTCTTAACCCGCCATATCCCATTCGGGGTCACGTGGTTGCCGGAGCCTGTCCTGGCTGCTGCTGGGCGAAGGCAGGGAAAAAATCAATTTCTTGAAGGAAACTAGTTCCAAGAGAAAAACATACCATCCAAAACTCCTCACTGAGAGGGCCCAGTTGGGACTAAAACCACAGCCTTATCACTTTAAGTGACAGAGTCACCACCATCCCCTTAACATTTTATGAACGCTAAATTAGTCTGGCCTTTTTGCAGATTAAAATCCCGAGTGGCCGGGATAGGCTCGGGCAGCCCTGTGACCCCAACAGGGACAAAACGGGTTTAGAAAATGGATGAATGGATGAAAAAACAAATACACAAAATAAATTAAACAACCTTATCTAAGGGCTAGGGTTAATTTATTTTTTCCTATAGATTCTAGTCTTCTGAAAATGTTTGAAAAAATGTTTTTTCCACACATTTTATATCATAATCAAGATTCTTTATTCTTTATATACAGTGGAGGAAGTACATGTAAGTATTTGATCCCTTGCTGGCTAAGATCTGGATCAGAATATTGTCAAACTCATATTTCCCACCAATAACTTTATTTTTATTTTTAAACTGTAGCTTTTAAATGTTTACAATAATCGTTTTATACAAGTGTTGTATTTTCAACATATAACAATTGGGCTTCTGTCATACTACTGCCTCTTGTCTCCACCTGTCAGGAGCTAACAGGTAATCTGCACAATTACTCTCACTTGTGTGACTGCCTTTTTAAGCAGGCTCTTCCCAGAGGACCTCTGCCAGAGACTCATCTGCTGCCAGTGACTTTCCAGCTGCCAGTCTATGGTTTCAAGTGCTTGTCAGTTTCCTGGCTTTGGAAATCAGTTTCTGATTTTGGATCAGGGATATTGCCACCCCCTTCCTGCACCTCAGATTTATCTGGAACTGCCAGCCTATCTTCCTCTCGCTGTGCACGTGACGCCCTCTTCTGGATCAAGGAATCATCATAGCAGATTCATTAGTTTGAGACTCTGGAATAAACTTTTTTTTTTCTTTAACTCTGACCAGTGTGCTCTCTGGGATCTGTTTCTCATATCCTGGCAGATTTCAGCGGCACATACAGATTTCTCTCTAAATCAAATACACTTTGTCAAATAAGATCCTGCTGCTTGCAGTCATTTTAATGCAATTCAAATATTAAAGAATAACTTATGAGCAGAAATTAGGCACTGCTGTGCAGCAGGAGACATGATTATGTGATCTAAACGTACTCTAATAAACGGTTCTGTCAATAGATGTGATGTACTTAATTTAGTAGTGTCAAGAAGGGTCATAACACGGTTATTTAAACAAATAAAACAAACAAACAAACAAAAAAAACTTATGACAAATCCATGAATATTCAAAGCATTTTTCTTTAAAGCCAAGGAGCCACAGTAGGAGAATAAACGACTAGCTGCAAGTGGCTTTTGAGCCTCAGGTTACAGACCCCTGACCTAAACACATTAAAATATAATAAGAAATCAAAAAACCAAAGCTGTCTCAAAAAGTGAAGTTTCATGCAAAAGCTTTTAGGGAAAACCACACTTGAAACTTCAGTGTTCCCCGTTAAAGCAGGTTAGATTATCAGGAGCCATGAATTTAGGTATGTCGACTGCACTCTAAGTGTCAAAGTTATATAAATGGAGGAACTGAAGCCCTGGATGCAAAAGCTCAGATTAGGATGAGAACATTTACAGAACTTTTTTAAAGACAGTAACAATTGATTAGAAGCATACAAATCAATAACTTAGGGGACAGCTTCAGTCCAATCTCTGTCTTGTTACCTCACCTACAAAAAAAAGTGTCTCTGTCCAAATATTTATGGTCCTGACTCTAAGTTAGATATGAATTAGGTAGAGCATAGGATAACTGGATTATTGCAACTGAATTGGAATGGACTATTTGATTGGATTTTTATTGAATCTGTTTGCCTTACTTTTATTAGTTCCTGAATTGATCATATTGTCTGGCTTCCACTAAGGTGAACCAGGACTGACAAGCAAATATGGATTAATAAACAAACTTGTACTGATGATGCTGTCATATCCGTAACACTCTTATACAATAATTGGCTCAAAACAGCTCACATAAGTTGATTTTGCGTGATAAAGGCCCGTTCATGCACTGTTAATTAAATAGAATTAATTTAAAGCAATTTTAATCATTTGAAAGGAGTATTAGTATTCAAAGTTTTTCAAAGTCTCTTTCAAAAAACTGCAATGGGTACAGATAGTTACAGTCTTTGGATATATCGTATTGTGACATATCGTGATACGTATCGTATTGCCAGACTTGCTAAAAGTAGCAAGTTACTGACCACTTCTAGAAATTAATGTTTTGAATCCAAAATTTAAGAAGATTCCAATAGTTTAATTTAATTTTTTTTTGCGTATTTTTTCTCAGCGTTGTTAAAAAAAATTGTTAAAAATTTCAACAAACTTGCAAAATTATTAATGTACTTAAAACAGACACTACAAAAAAACTTTTAGTTACTGCTTCTCTTCCTAGAACAACAAAGAGTGCAATACAAAACTGATTTCAGTGTGTAGTATGTGTTTTTATGAAAAATGTAACAGACCTGATAACCTTAATCTCTTTCTTCGGTGCAGTTTCCTTGTTAATCACTCTAGCAAACAATGGGGGATAATCTCAACAGAGATTATTGTGATCTGTATGTTGTCAGTGTATCGTGGTGGAAGAGCTTAATTTATTTAGAACCCCATCGGATTACGAAGGGCAGAAAAGATAGAATGTTGGAGTTGAGTTTAGAATAAAGACACGGGTTGGCAGATCTGCTGTCAAAATAACAGTAAGAATGACATGAGGAGGAAAAATGACTGATGGAAAGCTCTGGCTATCCAACTGTCGGACTACCTTCCAAAAACAGTGCAAATAGGTTAAATTCAGAAAGCACACTTTGGTTTGTGTCATAAGACAAGTATGATCCCTGTTAAAGCATTATAAACTATTTATCTGATTTTATTTTATTTTTTCCCTCTACTTGTCCTGTTCAACAACTAAGCAAACAGATGAGAGCTGAAGGACTTTTGTGTTGGACAAAATACAATCTGATTTTATCTAAAGTAAAAGCTGATCACGCATATATTCTAAGAAGGCTTTGGTTTTGTGTCATACCTCAGCTCACATGGAAATCCAATGGGCTTTCTGGAAATGGCATCAATCACACAACAATGTCAAGACAAGTTCAAACTGAGGTGAACCAAAAGATTATCTATGCAACTGTGATGTTAATGTTGTTTTGTTATCATTTTTAAATCCACCACTAAATATATCTTTACAATTATTTCATTTTACTTTTCACAACATATTTATTTCCAATTACTTAATCTCACTTCTGCAGGAAACTGTCAATGCAATGCAACAGTAATCTATTTATGGCCTGCAGCATTCTGGGACCATAAGAACGTCTTTTTTTCACAGTTCGCCTTTCTTACTGCACCTTTAAGTAAATATTTTGCTCCTACCACATACTCAAAAACTCACCAAAATGTGTATGCATCCAGTACTAGGTAAAAATAAATTTCAGGCATAGTGAACAAGCCCCTATTAAAAAATTATGACATCACAGTGGGCAAAACCATCAAAAAAAGAATGGGGCCAAAATCTGTATCGGGGTTTAAAAAGTATAAAATCCTACACGGGTGGTTTCTCCTCCAAGCTCGGGTCCTCTACCAGAGGCCTGGGAGCTTGAGGGTCCTGCGCAGTATCTTAGCTGTTCCTAACACTGCGCTTTCCTGGACTGAGAGGTCTGAGGTCTTTCCAGGTATCTGTTGTAGCCACTCCTCCACTTTGGGGGTTACTGCCCCGAGTGCTCCAATTACCACAGGCACCACTGTCACCTTCACTTTCCAGGCTTTCTCCAGTTCTTCTCTGAGTCCCTGGTATTTCTCCAGTTTTTCATGTTCCTTCTTCCTGATGTTTCCGTCTCTTGGAACTGCCATCACAACGGCTTTCCTCTGTTCTTTATCCACCACTACAATGTCTGGTTGGTTCGCCATTACCATCCTATCAGTCTGGATCTGGAAATCCCACAGGATCTTTGCCCTTTCATTCTCCACCACCTTCAGAGGTGTTTCCCATTTTGACCTTGGGGTTTCCAGTTCATATTCTGCACACATGTTCCTGTATATTATTCCAGGCACTTGGTTGTGTCACTCCATGTATGCTTTCCCCGCCAGCATCTTACACCCTGCAGTTATGTGCTGGATTGTTTCAGGCACCTCTTTGCACAGCCCACACCTTGGATCTTGTCTGGTGTGTTACTCTGAACTGCAAGGATAAGTGCTTCAGTGTTGTTCTGTAGGCCAGGCCTTTTTTCCCCATTGGTCCTGGTTACCATAAATGGTCGTTGAAGAGTGTAAGCACTGGAGCTAAACTGTAAAAGGGTCATTACGGGTGTTTCACTAGCACAGGCTTCAAGTACACTCAATATAAACCAATAAGTGTTATCACATTCTTGTTTTTTTGTTTGTTTTGAGCTTCTAATCCACAACAGTTATATTTTGTGCTTTTTTTTCCTTTCACAACTCTTATTTTTGACTCCATTTTGAGTAAATGAAGTAAGTTTTTTTTTTTCCTGAACTAGAATATTCCAAAATATCCTGATTGCTCATGAATTTGAACTCAACTATCTTCTCTTTTCAAATGGCATGCCATTAACATTCACAAACAGGCAGATACAGGTTGTTCAAGCATACAAATATTGTGAAAGGACAAGGACAAAAACACATACACACAGTTACTTTTAGTGTGACATTCATAGACACTTAGGCTAAAATGTCAGTCTCTTTGTCAAGCAGAGGATCCTGGCAGAATTAATTAGTGAGCACTGAAAATAGAATCCTGAATTCAATTAAATTGACAGCTTTCCCTACAGGCGCAATACTGACTAGGCCATTATCAGACAAAATTGTGTGTTTGAAGGATAAGGAGAGAAAACAAACCTGAGTATCCCTTGTGCTATCCTAGGCACTTTGACATTGGGAGTGAGGTCATCTAGACCCCACAAGACAGTGCGCTGAACTTATTTCTTCAATGATTTGTGGTCTTCACTGGTGTCCATAGATTACATGAAATCCTCTCCACCATTATCCACCTTTGTCATGGTAGGGAAAACAGGTCAATGGTCATCTTGACCCCATAGGATAGCACAAGGGTTAAATTTTTGTATGTGAGGGTGTGCATGTGTTTATCCAGAGGTTGAACTAATTTCTCTGTCAACGTGGCCAAGGGTCACCTAGATTTTTTAGGGATTTATAGGTAAACAAATACTGTCTATACTAAATCCCTTCATCTGAAGTCTTCAGCAAACCACAGCTTCTGTAGTTCAAATAATCCTCCCATCAATACAGTGTATTAAAAGGTTATATCAGCATAAGTAGTAAATAGCTGTCTAACACTACCTTTGAAAAGGGCTTCACTGAAGGAAATATTTGTAATAGTCTTGATTAGCTGACTGGCAGGAAAGCTATAAAGAGGATTTGCAGTTTAGTACAGATGCAGGAAAATACTTCCAAATTCAGCCAGAGAAACATGTAATTTCAGAAGGGGTCAAATTAATGTTAGTGAAGGCATATTGTATTTAGATCTGAAATCCTACAGACTGTGCTTGCTTTATTTAATGTCATTGTTATGGACTTTATTTCCTGATTTGTGTCAGAGAATTCCATAAAAGGTTTGGTGTCTTCTTTGCAGATACTTATACTAAAAATTGAAAGTACATCAGTTGCTGGATAACGCACATCTCCTTCCGACGCAAAAGTCTCATACAAGCTTGTTATAATAACTTTTTTTTGACATTCCTGATGTCCTCAGTAATCAAAACATAAATAAAACACTAATTAGCCTAGACAGCCTAGATAACTATATTTATATACTAAATAATAATCAATTGTGTTATGCAAATCCCATCAGTTGTCACATCAACTCTCCACATTTAGAAAACAAATTTCACACATTCTACTTGGGGTTAATATGCTGCAGCACCAAACATGAAAAATACATTTTCACTACAAGCAATAAAGAAGTTAAAAAAGTCAAATATTTTAACTTTGGTGTCCAAAGCACCCATGACAGTAGCACTGTTATGCCCGAAGCAATAATGTCAAAACCCCTTGCTGCTGAGGACTACAAAAATGCATCAAACTGCTTCAGCTGCAGAAGCATTCACAACCCTGTCCACATTCCTTCACTCCTGGCTGATGTTTTTTCTTTTCTTTCATAACTGGATAAAGATGTAGGCATCAGGGGTTACCAAAGCAGTTGGATCTTTCTGTGTGATTTTATGAGTGAGGAGTCAAGGTTTTTCATGTTAGTAAAGTAGGATCAAATGATTTTTTTAAAGTTGGTTATTACTGTCAGTTCCATGCAGATGAATAAGTCAGTTTAATGAATATACAGACCTGAGTTAAACCCAAAAGGACAGTTTATGAAGAAATAGTTTATAAAACACAAGTAAATGCACAAGCCAATGGTGAAATTTCCAAACATTTTTAAATTGAAGCGAGGCCAAAGTTATTGGCCAATAATAATTTACAACTCTATCAATACACTATTTTTGAACCATCTTCCTAAAGACCCATTCCAATGAAAAAACATCTTGTTTTCTTTTTTAGGGGGGTGACGTGTTTTGTAGCTTTTTTTTTTGCATAATGGATGACATATATAAAATAATTTTAGATTAAAATTGCATATCTGAATATCTCTTTATTCAAATAAGGAGAAATCAAGAGCAGAGCTCTCTTCTGTGACACAGCAAAGGACATGGCGGGGCCAAAGTCTCCTTGTTCTGCTCCATGCTGATGCATCCACTTGCAGACAAATAGATCCATGTTCATCTTTGTTTTCCTCATCTGAGCTTGAGCTTCAGCAGTGGCTTTACACCGAGCTCTCTCTGGTTGATAAAGCTTCTCACCCTATCTCTAAGGGAGCGCTCAACCACACTGCAAAGGAAGCTAATATCGGCCACTTGTATTTGGGACCTCATTCTCTTGGTCAAAACTTAGAGCTCATGAACATAGGTGAGTGTTGGAACAAAGATTGATCAGTAAACTGAGAGCTTCGCTTCCGATTCATCTCTTTCTTTATCACAACCGATCAGCACAGCGACCACATAACAGCGAAAGGCGCTCTTATCCACCTGTCGATCTCACGCTCTGATCTTCCTTCACTTGTGGACAAGTAAAGGAAGATCAATATAAACAGTGAAATAATCAAGAACCGTTCCTGTTCTTCATTGATTTAAGTGTACTGTGAGCTGTTTTATTTGTATTTCTTTCGTAGATTTAATGAGGTTATTTCATCATACATCCTTGAAAATTTCACAGACCACAACTTTTTTCACTTTTCCCACGTATATTCAAATATAACCAATTTTCATCCGTGCAATAAGCGCAAAATGTGCATAGTGGCTGCGTGACACAGGCTTAAACTCTGTAAGGCTGTTCCTTGTGAAAGGAATACCAAAAGGCTAGAAAATTGAATATAATCAAAAAGTGGCTGAACAAACTAAACAATAATTCAATAAACCTATAGGAACAAAACACAAGAAACTAAACAAACAGCAGCATGATTATATCTATTTACGATTCTTTTTACTTTTTTCCTGTTTTAAATGGTCTGTACTGTAATAAAATTTTTCGGTTCTGCAAACCCTCAGCTAGACCCAGATTCTCATAAAGTCACGCATTCACAAATTGCTACTTCTTGAGGCAAAGATGTTAAAGAGGCTAAATGTAATATGCCATACTGCCATGTTTCCTTTGACACAGCACAGTGTAGCTGGAAAAGTGGATGCAGAAGTGGTAAGGCAGGCAGTGTGAAAGGGGTTTAGTCACATTATCTTTCTATGCACTTCTTTTCCTGGCTGTCTCTGTCTTTTCTGAGCCGTTCTGGCACTGTTTTTGGCTGAACAACAGATTTGTTTTTTCTCTCTCTTAAGCTTGCTATCATGGCTTGTTTTCAAGAGCCGAAGGGAGAGTTTGCCACGTTTATCAAAAAGTATTGATCCACAAACATCCTATAGCCCATCAATCCCACAGAGATGTGAACACAGTAATAAACTGAGCAAAGTAAGAAAAGGAGAGTCAATTCATTTCAACTTTACTGTTGACAGTAAAGGTCATGCATTAAATTTGGTATATTTTTCATAGATACAATTCACATAAAAAGAGAAAGAATAACTTCAGTAGAAGGGTTGGAATTCAGTGAGGAAATAATATGAAATGTGCAGTGGAGACACTTGGGATCATGTATTTAGTTCAGCTGGTGGATTAAAACCTAATTTTACATCCATCAAAGTGGGCCACAGGGGTTGAGAGTGGGGCTGTGGCTGATGCTTGTTAATGGCTTAACAGTCTTCTGAGGACAGAGATAGACTTTGAATTCAATGAGAACTTTAGCCTGATATACTATGGAGATTCAAGAGATAAAAGACCCAAAAAACAACCAACTTTTGCAAATACCCTGTGTGGCAAAGCAGTAAAGTTGATAAAGACCGAAATATGTAAGAGGGGATATTAAAAAACAAAAAAAACAAAAAAAAAAAAACTGCTTACATTCCTTGTAGCTCTGAATAAGCAATAAGTAATGTACTTTTTGGGCTTGATCCCTATCATAACCTTAAAAAAAGGAAAATATTTAAAAAATGACAAAACCCAATCCCCTTAAAAGAAATCTCAAAAGTGAGGCAATATTTTATCACTTTAACAAAACTTTTTTTTTTTACAATATATGCCTGGTAAAACAATAACCAACACCACTAAGAGCTCCCTGAAAGTCAATGGCGTTTTAAATGGAGAACACTTAAATATGTTGTAAAACGGATCCCGCAATGATCCTACAGACTGTGGTGCTTAGGAATAATGGGCGTACAGTGACTTGTAAAATTCAGCTTTTTTGTCTTGTACATAAAAATGCTCAAGTAGAAGAACAAACTAGCATACTCACGTCTCTTTGTGAGTTTCTTAGAAGCAGTTAAAGTTGGTTGTAGGGTTTCACTGATTCAATTTACACAACAATTTGATTCATATAGTAATTTGTGGTTGACAATATGATTCATAGTCGATACTGGTTCATTTTGAATAGTCCCATTTGATCTGATTCACTGACCTAAAATAGATCCAGGACATCTTTAGCCAAAAATTCAACCTGTGTGACTCAGAGATAAATACCTGAGTATTGAGCAGTGCAGGTAATGTCTTCCAGATTTTATGTATTTTTTGCTAGATAATCAAGTGTAAATTAAATATGTGAACAAACAAACAAGTAAACAAGAATTAATGACAAAACCATTCACATTTTAGTTTCATAAAATTCAGCTTACTGTTGTTTTTCCACATCAAAATAATTCAAAGGGAACATTTCTAGAACATTCTACCCCACTGTATGATCACATTTCTTTCTGCAAAATTCAAAGTGGTTCAACACATTGGATTGGAATGATGGACTGACCAGGTTTTGCTGTCATCACATGAGTGTTGTCTGCTGTGATGCACTTGGTCGTTATTATCTTAAAGTAAAGTAAACGTACCGTGCCTCAACAAAATATTTTCCAGTATCAATTCTAATCAATTTATTTCATTTTGAAATGATTTTAAAAGATATAGGTCTATCCCATTAACTTGCCTTAGGTAGACCGATCTGGTTGGATCATAGGTACTGTATAGAAATAGATTCATCGTTACACCCCTAGCTGCCTGTGTTACAAAGCACAGCATCCTGGACTGTAAATTTTCAGTGATAAAGCAAAGTTTTGGACCTGACAAAGATTTTAGCAGGACGCCTCGTGAATACTGATGTTTGCTCTGCAGAAGCTAGCTTAGTTACACATTTACCATCTCACACATTGAATCTTGACAAAAGATCCACTGGTCATATGTAAATTCTGTGTCAGCAAAAGCAGTGATGATATTACTGTAATTTAAAATGAACCAATGACCTTGATGTAAACATGTGCAAGCTAAATTTCATCTTTACATAATCAGTGATTATGTTTGTTATATGCACACGTGAGGCTAGAAGAGCCACGGGAACATTATTGTAGTATTTAGGTCTGTGTTCAGCAAAGAGATGTGCACGAAGACATGAATTGCACATGAATTACTGCATTGTGAAAGTCAAAAGATGTAGTCCTCCTTTGCAGACTCAAAGGTTTTCTCCATCTCACTCTCTGAGGTTGCTCAGTCTGGTGTTTTATGAGCCTCATAACCTACCACTCACGCCTTTTTATGTGATGCCTGTGTGTGTTTGTGTTTGTGTGAGAGAGACAGAAAGAAGGAGCAAAAGCAAGCGAGGCAGTGTGAGTTGAGGTCTGGGTCCTATAACCCAGTAAGGGTGTGCAATGATTATGTAAGAGCAGATGATTAATATAGCTTTCATCTCACAGAGAAGAGACAGGGGGGCACATAATGGACATGCAGATCGTGGCTTATTTAGACAGAAACCTAATGCATCCATACACAACAAGTTTATATGTACACACAAACACTAGTAAAGCACTGATACCGCAGCCAGCTAGGTTGATATTTTAAACAAGGGTTGCTAACCCAGTTGCTAACTACTATAACATGTTGCACTGAAACTGGTCTGTTTGTTTGAACATCACCTTTTAAATCTACTGAGCTTTATCATCTTTCAGCCAGTTGCTGAGGCAAACTAACTTTTTCACATTTTCTGAAAGTAAAGCTGACCTTTTCTTGTTCACAACTGAGAAAAGTCGTTCACAGGGAACAGTGGTGCAGGAGTGGCTAGATATTTGTGATCTAGTGAGGCCAGCTTCTCATGGGCTCCTGAATGAGATGCCCACCACCTCAAGGTGCAGTCCTCCAATTTAATGGTTGGCTCTGTTTCTGTACCTCTGTATGGCAGGTTGGACCTCTTCATCTTCTGATTCTGAATCTGAGCCCATTGCAGAGGGTTGATTCTTTCCCAGACTGACTTGTGCTTGAAGCTCCAAATTGCTGGGCTGTATTTAACCCTTGTGCCATCCTAGGCACTTTAACGTTGGGAGTTGGGTCATCTAGACCCACTAGACAGTGCGCTGAACCTTTTTTCTTCAATGATTTGTGATCTTCACTGGTGTCCATGGATTACATGAAATCTTTCCACCTTTATCCACCTTTGTCATGGTAGGGAGAACACGTCAATATAAGGGTGGGGTCATCTAAGATAGCACAAGGGTTAAAATGACCGACAACTTTGCGAGCCTTGGCCAAAGCATTTACAAAGCCGCTGTCAATAAGACTCACTGTGACACTTCTCTGCACCATGTGAGTGAATTGCGGCAACCGTGTTAGGTGCACCGTCAGTCCCAATGGTTGTCGTCTTGCCCTCGATGTCCCACTTACGTGCAACAGACAGGAACTGTTCTTTACAAGCTTGCGCAAAATGATGGTCCTCAGTTTTTAATATAATCAGTGCAAAAGACTTCAGTTCCCACATGTCACTGATGAAATGTGCAGTTACTCCGAGGTAATTGTTGTTACTCACTGATGTCCAATGGTCTCCTGTCAGGGCGATATGATTTACTTTAGCAAAGACCTCTTTCCTTTTTTCTTTTTCCTTTTCACAGAGCTCGTGGATTTTCGTCATAACTGTGGCTTTCAACGGTGGCTTATAGGATGAGTCTTGAGACGCCACTTGCAAAACATCAAGGAAACCTGAGTCTTCTACAATGCTAATGGGTCCACAATTATTTGCAATCCATTTTGCTGTTGTGTTGGTCAAATTATATGAGGTTGATTTTGTTAATGGCCTGCGAAAATTCAGCGTGGTCTGGCGTAAATCACTTGCTGAACCTGATGGCCCAGCAAACGCATGTTTGGCGTTGACATGGTACCTCAAGCTTGAACAGTTGAAATTGAAACTCTTTGTTACCAATCTTGCAAATAACCTTGTACTGTACCATCATCATCCTTTTTATATTTAAATCTGTCAATAGGCCCACTTTGCTCACCTTGCTCCATCTCGCCTCTAGCTCCCAACCACTTCCCTGACTTTCCTGACCTGAATAATTTGAATAATGTATAAAAACAGAAATGGGTCTCACAACAAATTGTCCTCTGCAGGTTGATAACTAACAATAAAAAGGTGTCACATATAAGGAAGGACAACACATTTTTTGGTGTTTGAGCTTCATTGCTAACTGAAGAACACATATTTACCTTCAGATAAAACAGAAAAAATATTACTTTTTATTTGCAGGACTTTTTATTTTATTGTATTTGAGCACAACTTGAGATCTTGGCAATGAAAAAAACAAACAAATAAAAAGAAAAGCAGTACTCTCTTCTAAATGGACAAAAATCAACAACAACAAAAAAGCTTATCATATCGTTTTGAGCACATGAGCTGTTGGCCCTCAGACAATCAATTTCCTGGGCATCTCTCCTAACTCAGACACCCAGTTCTGTGATTGTATAGGTCACAAGAAACACAAACAGGGCCACTAGAGCAGGTTCCAGGGGTGATTGGACTGGTGCTTTCAGGAAGAGGGCTGTCAGTCAGGCTGCTTTCTCCTAATGAGCATTTCACACCTGGAACTCAATTCCCAGTACAAGAACTGCCAACTCTGAGCTCATTGAGTAAACAGATAAAATCATCGTGGGGCTGCACGGTGTTGCAGTGGATAGCACTCTTGCCTCCCAGCAACAAGGTTTGAATCCCGGCTGGGATCTTCATGTGTGGAATTTGACTGTTCTCCCTGTGCATGTGGAGGTTTTCTGCGGGCACTCCGGCTTCCTTCCACACTCCCAAAATATGCTTCATGGGTTAACTGGTCATTCGTAAGTGTCCCTAGGTGTGAGTGTGTGGGGTTGTGTGCCCTGTGACAGACTGGCGACCTGTCCAGGGTGCACTCCGCCTTCGCCCAACAATACATGGGGCAATCCCGACAGGGATATAACGAGTTAGGACAATGGATGGATAAAATCAATCAAAACTGCCAGCATATCTTTACATTTTTATAGTTTCTTGTCACATATATCCACCCATTTTATTTTATCTATTCATTTTTCTTGGTCTTTGTGTACTGTTTTATAGTTGTTGTTTCTATGTGAAATGAATTTACTGTTGTGCTTTTCCACTGACAACCCCATCTGTATTATTGCTGCTTTCTGTTATCTTTTCTATGTTGATTTAACTTGTCTTGCTATTTCGGAACCATCTACCTGTCTATAGGGACTAAAGATGGAAATTAGCCTTTATACTTGCATTTTTAAATGTTAAATGAATAGATGCTGACCCTAACAAGAATCCAACTTACATGCTCTGTTTGCACACATTCAGACTAATTCTTTTGTCTTCACCATGAAGCAATTTCAGTTCCTCTACTTGTTTACTGCCACAGGTACTCGAGAAAGCTTTGCATGTGTTTCTAGTTAGAAAACACATGAAATCAAAGCATGTTGTCAGTTTCCTCTGGCATTACTTTGTCCATGTATCTGACTCACAAGCTTCTAAAACTCCTGGTGTGTGCATCTCTCTGTGTTTGCGTATCTTTTGTCTTTCATGCATCTGAGGGAGTTGTGTTTTTTGTGTCTGAACAGATGACATTTGTTCTGCAGCTTGATGACTCACTTGCATCTTAAAACCTGCTCACAAAGCATGTATTTTGCATGCAGCTGAACAAGGTTTTCACTCCTAATGAGTCGTCCCTCTTTTGACCATCCTAATGTTATTTTCTTTTCTTTTCTTTCATCTTTCACTTTCTTTTCCTACCTTTGGTAGCCTTCTTTTCATGCATCCTGCTTTTTATCTCTTTTCAAGTCCTTCCTTTCTTTTTTTTTAGTTTCCCTTCAGTCTGTCACTCCCTTCTCCTATTTCTACACACATCTTCTCTTTCATCTGTCCTCATCCCCAACTTGTGACTCCTCCCTTGTGTCTTGCATACTTAATTTGTCCTGATGTAAACTCTGCCCTATTTAAAAAAAAATGTGTAGACAAGAATTAAGGAACATTAAAAGAAATGCTTTATTTATATCTGGGATGTCATTAAGGATGAAGATAGTAATTTAAGTGCAGCTTCAAAATAATGAAGATAGAGTAAGCATGGCTCTATGCAAAACCGTTATACATGTTTTGCATATCTTGAATAACTGCAGGGACTCAGTTTATCTTTAAAACAGCTAAAATTCCAAGAAAAATGCAGAAATTACTATTAAGATGTTTGGATAAGTGATTCAACTGACAGATTAGGACAATTTAGAGGAGTTGATGGAAGTGCACTTAAGCAAGCCATTCTTAGCACCAATAAAACCAAAACTGAAAGGAAATTATACACCTACTTCTAATTGAAGTAAATACTGAATTCGTTTATTTATGTCCTTAATATAATCATTTAAAGAATAATTTCTGTGAGGTTTAAAACATGTTTTATTTGGCATCTTAATTTTTATCTGTTTCATGTTCAAGAGTTTGAGGTTCAATAGGATGTTTAAAAGATTTAGGCTAATTTGGACAAAATCTTTTCTTCCTTTGTCCTATTTTTGAGTGTGCTCCCTGTTTTGCTCTTAACACGTATGTTACAAATATATGTGGGTTTTTCACCATAACTGAAAATTAAAACCTGACACTAGACCTTTTGAAACATTTTTTTAGATTTGTGGCAGTCAGTAAAGCTGCCCAATCATCAACGAAATTTAAATTTAGAATTCCTTTCAAATGAATGTATGTAATTGATCCATAAATGTTTTAGATATTCAATAAAATCTGATATAATGATCTGGATTCATCAAACTTCAAAGCAGAACTTAAGAACTGTTATGCCTTCAGAGATTTTCCACAGCAAATCGCTCCACGATTGGCACATAAGATTTGGCTTCAGTCCATTGATGCTCTTCCTGACCAAACTCTTTGGATTATCCGAATTTAGCTTAAACACATGAAAAATACTTGAAAAGGATGAATACTACTCCTATGAGCATGCCGTAGAGAATGGTCATGTAAGTAGGCAAACAAAAACGTTGGAAGAACGTGGGAGTTGGAAGGTGTAGTATTTTAACATCAATCAATGCTTCCATTGTAAAGATGCTTCACTTGACCCTAAAGATGCCTTGTTCCATCTAACGGATTAACACGTCCTTCACTGGGAAAAAACAAGTAATTGGGCAAACACAAGCTTAAAAGAGAGGGGGAAATGGCACAAACCTCAATTGTAGTGTGCTTTTAAGTTGCTGCACTTTAAAACTAAAAACAAATTGTAGCAACCGTTTTTATTCATTAACTTTAAGAAATGAGGCACTATTTTTGAAGGAGTGGAATTACCATGATAGACTTTTCAAGGTTGGAATAAATGTATTTAAGATGAGGTGGCAATTCAAGTGAAAAGATGATTATAAAAATGAAGGAAGATGGAATTTTAATACTGAACAACAAGGAGAGAAGAATATTAAGATGTTTAGAGTTAATAAGAAGTAAGGGCTAAAAGGAAATTCACATCAGGGTTTTTAAAAGTATTTTTATCTTATTTCCATAAACTCTTTTTTTTCCCCTTACAATTGAGGATTTTCAATCAGGGTCACAAGGGGGTTCTGCCTGAGCCTACTCCAGTTATATTTATGTTGTCTGTCCAGATACATCTAAAGACAAAGCCATACATTACGTGGGCCAAATAGGATCTTTACGATACAGATAACAATTTTTAATGGAGGGAGCCAGACAATTCAGAGAAATAAGGAAAACATAAGAAGCGCAATGTCACGATGTGGGGGTGGCTCGAGAGCCGGTGCAGAGGCGAAGGCAAACAGTTCAGGGACTAGAGGGTTTAATTATAACAAAAGGCACTGCAGAGCAGGAAATACAAAACAAAAACTTACATTGGTGTGGCGAGGAACATGGAACAAGAGCGGATGACAAGAACACCAAGACAGAGCTAATGGACCAGCACAGGAGGAAGGCAGAGACAAGACTTAAATACAGACAGGGCAGACAAGACACAGGTGAACACGATCAGGGCAGATGGGGACCAAAGGAACTAAAACTCAAGAAACAAGACAAGACAGGAAACCTTTCAAAATAAAACAGGAAACAGAACCAAACAAGACAGAACAAGAACTAAGACGGAAAAAAAGACACAACAAACTCAAACCATGACACGCAAAACTCCACGCTATACCATACAGCTACCACACATGATTTTTTTTCCTACCTTCTAGCCCTTTCCCAAGAAGGCTTAAGACGAGCACCTTGAGGACGTTTTGCATGTGTAAAGGTCTATTGAATATTATGCAAGCTGACAAAAATGTAGTCATTACTAAAACCTTAGTCGCATGCATACAAACCCTCGTACTTGTGCATGAGAGTAAGGCTTAACCTAGAGGAGTTGATGTCATGGTACTTCGTTAAAAATGTATTTAGGTAAAAGTAAACATTTTCACACACAGCTCTAATGCACTCTCTTTGCACATTTACCTGAGTAGATTTTTAATGAAAAATCTGTACAACATGCCTGCATCTTACAGACAGCCCGTGTCCACCTGTAAGGGAAATTGTAACAAAGGCTTTAAGAATTTGGTTGCTTGCATTCTTTGGAGTGTTGGGGGGGGGGGGGGGGGGCGAACCCATGTCTTGCCCCAGTTTACCACCTAAATCTTCTCTCCTCTCTTCTTGTTACTTCTTGCTCACCACTGCTTCCTCTCAGTTTTCTTCCTATCCAATTCCTTTTTCATTCCCTCAAATACTGCATGGGGTCTCCTCATCACAACCCCCCACCCCCACCCACTTTCTCACTTCCTAACTGCTTGCCTGCTTTAATTATTTTTGCCCCAGTCTATGAAGATCAGAGAGCTTGGATGGGGAGGGCAGAGGAAACACAGATTTAGGATTGGGGTAGTTGTGGGATAATTAGGCATTGATTTGGAACATTGACAATTATGGCTTGCATTGCAAAACTGTGCTTTGCTTAGAAAAGCAAATGCAAGTGAAGACTCAAACAGAACAGAGAAAGGTAGAGCTGCCAGGTGGGAAAATGGATGATGGGTATTTCCGCCGGGCAAAAAACAGTTCTATAGCACACAGGCCCAACTTCCCCCCCTTACTGGCTCAGCTGCTTTTGCTGTAGCCTGGACAGAGCTACTCATGACAAATTCAAGAAACAACTTTTTTTTTTTTCAAAATGTGCTTGCCTAGTGGTGGCAAACACACATAACTTTTAAAAGAATCTGCAAAAGTTACATTTTTGGATTTCCTTGGCAGCTGATGTTTTTGTTGACCTCACCCAGATTCTTAACATGTTTAATATCGTAAGTCACATTATTTCTTTAACTTTTTGTCAAGAATTCACCCATTACATATTCCCAATATTCTGGCACATAATGTTCGAGCCACAGGGAAACGCCAACGCCATTCAATATCTACAAACGTTAAAACAATCAAGTTTTCACAAGTAGCTTCCCAATGATGCCAGAATCAATATAAGGTAATAGATGAAATTCAACAGTAGGAGTTTGAATCTGTAGAAGGTACTTAAGGTCATTTTTACTGTCATTCAATTTCTGAGGTCAACAAAACTTTGGTTGAGGCTGTAGACAGGTGGAGTGTATAGTTTTTTGTGAGACAAAAAAATATACACTTTTCCCATAAAGAGCAAAAATGTAAAAATCACCAAATATCCCACTTTGCCACAACATGGTCCGCCGAGGTTAAGGTCCTGTGCCCGTGCTTGGGATATCCAGACACTTGTGTTTTCATTTTGTGAGAGGATTTTTCTAAATATTTCTTTGAGGCCCATAAGTGATTTTGGACCCATTCATTTGTTATGGTTTCTCCCGCTGTGACGTCATATTTTTAGTGGGGTGGGGGGGTGGGGTTCCTATCCCCAAAATTAATTTTACCAAGTACCCGGTGCTTGGAAATGTTGGTGAGGTTTGAGTATGTTGGAGGGGTGAAAGCTCAATTCATGAGGTAAAAACTCCAGGACACAGAGGCATGTAAGGTAAACAAAGGTAAAAAAAATATGGAAGGAGGACAGCATACTTATGCAAAATTAGAGAAAAAAGACTAAGTAATGTCTTTCAGTGTCTTTGAACTTAACTTCTCTGATCCGACTTATTAGTTCGGCTTTTAATTGGCTCAAATAAAGCAGGTGCCAGCAATGCAAGAGAGGATGCCGATTTTTGTGTGAGTACTGAGTGTGCTTGTATGCATGCTGTGTGTATTTGTACACTAATAGTTTCTCATTAGACCCTTAAGCTCATTAGTACTTATCCAGTGAATTATTCAATTAAATTAGGGTGACCCACAGCAAACTGACTGCTTATTGTTGCCAGTTGGTGCTGAAAAACTTACATTTTCACTCAAATTTATATTCTGTGTGCTGTGATTGAGCAAATTAGAGGTTATAAATTGATGGTAATTCTGTCAGGCAAGAGTAGACCAACATGACTAAATTGCCTGCTCATAGTAGCAGCAAGATACGTGATTCTTGGAAGTGCAAGCAAGCAAAGTTAATTTATTTATGCAGCACTTTTCAGAGAAGACCCACTTTTTTAGCTCATAGAGATTGCATGAAGTTTTGCATGCACATACACACATTTCCATCTGGCTTTCAGAACCTTCTTTAGCATAGAGGCCAATCTAAAGGGCTGCTTACATTTGATCCCACATGAGAAATAAAGTGCCCCCCATAAAGTGGGGGCATAGTTACAAGTCAAATACAAAACCTATTTTTATTCTGCAAAAAAAAGCAATTAGAATTGTAAATAACTCTTCATACAAATAATCCACAAAACAAATATTTCCAAAATTAAGGGCAATTAAATTTTTGGATTTAGTTGATCTTAGTACTGGAATTTTTATGTTTAAAGTTAAAAAACAATGTGTACCTGCCAAAATACTGAGTTTGAAATATAAGTTAATAATTATGATTTTCGGGGTAAATATATGTTTAAAAACAAAGTGGTCAGAACTAATGCACTAAGGAATAGTATTTTAGTTCAGGGGGTCAACATGTGGAATTTATTATCCAACGATCTGAAGAATGCAAACTCCATATTTCAGTTTAAGAAAATGTATACATTTTAAATATGTCAAAAATACCTTCTGGACTGAGAGACTGTGGTGGTTGTGAGGTAATTTTGAGAAGTGTTTGTGTTTGTTTTTCTCTCTTCTTTTTTCTTTTCTTATTTAAGTTTCTAACATTTTGTAGGTAGATGTGATGTTTGTATTCAGGGTTGGGGAAATAAGTCTTGGCTTCACCCAACACCTTTTTCGGTTAATTTTGTTCAATGTTTATGCTTTTTCAATGTTTATGCTGCCATTGTTCAGTGTCAATGCTTTTTTTTTTTTTTTTTTTTTTTTAAGTTTGTTTGTTTAACATAACCAAAATAAATATCTCTTAAAAGTAACTGTCCTGCATATTTACTATAGAAACTTAAAAATATTAGAAGTTTAATGTTGGAAGTACCAACTTTAAACTAATCTTTGCCTTTTCCGTTTAGCAAGAATTTTACAAATATAACAAAGTGCAGTAATCAGTAAAAATTGAGGATGCAGAGAATTTTGAACAATTCAGACAGAGGAGAAGAGTGCAGGGTAAAATGACTTTTGTAAACATATGGCAGGAAAAAAAATGGCATGGGATTGAGCAGATACTTCTTTATCACTTTGTCCAGGTGGAAGAATGTCCAGTCAGAATTAATCTATTTAGGGTAGGTGTTTGAACTATATACCCAGGAGACATTATGGCCAGTTTGAGAGGCATCAATTCTGCTGCTTGAAGGTGGGGTTTGATGTATCGATCACAAGTGTCCTCTGTATCAAACTACAGTACAGGAACTAATAAAGACAGATGGACAGAAATGTAAACGGTTTTAAGGCATCAACTATGTTGTCAGTGAGGTTCTGTGTTATACTCCACATCTCACAATGTCAGAAAGCTCAAAGCAGAGGTATTTTATCAGTGTGATATATGTGCATTTAAAGTTCAAGCTGAATTCTGAACAGCAAAAGGAATAATAAGGAGTTTATCTATATCTATATTTAAATTATACATTTATACACATCAGTTAAAGTTAAGAATTATGAAGCGTATTTTCTCATCTATAGTTCAAATGGATACAAATATTGTTACTTTTTTATTCTAAGATGAGCATTTTTAGAAAGTTCTGTTACAAACTCCATGTCAGATCGGTTTTCTTATTTTAGCCCTTACAGCTGACATTCAGGTAACTCCAGAACCTTGTGGCTTACGCCTTTATGTGAGAATAAGAAAAAGGCCAAGACAGGGCGCACACACTCATGCACACACACACACACCCATACACACATTTGGTGGTTGGATATTCTATTTATGATTTTCTTTTTAGGCCTAAAAAGAATTCTAACCTTAACTGTGATAAGAAACACATGATCCTTAACTATTAGCTGAACCAGCAATTAAACCCTAGCGCTACATCTAACAAGGAACCTAGAGGCTGTATTTCTTTACATTAGGGGAGGTCCAAATTTTTCATTAACCCCACTAATCTCTGTAAGGTTAATCAGCCGGGGAATGGTTGTGATGCAAGTACACATTTCCCTCCCCCACCGTCATCATCACCTTACAAGTAAACACTCACACAAAAACAACACAGACACACACAGCTAGTTCGTTAATCCTTTTTCCGAGAACTGGTCTGGGCAAAAATACAGTTTAATGGATTTTAATCTCACAACATCATGTTCTTATCTGCTTGGTGGAATCTTTCTGAGTTGGCCACCATTTTTTGCAATGAAGAAAAAGTACAGGACATACTTTAGTAATAATTATTTTCAATAAATAGTTAAAGAAAAATTTAAAGTAAGAAAATGTATATATTATTTTCCAAATTAATTACAATATTTAGAACAACTTGTCATTTCTGTGTTTCATAAGGGTTAGCAGTTTTTATTTATTCACATTTATTCAGATCTTTGTGTAGAACCAGGCGCTTTCCAAAAGATTTGATTATCATGGAAATGTGTATTTATTTCCACATTTCCATTAAAAAATCAACTCTAATAGAATATAGATTAAGGAATTACTGTTTTAATTGATTTTAAACACTGTATTTGTTTGAATGAATTGGGGATCCAGGCTCATAAAACACACAAAAACAGGAATTCAGAAAATTATAGCTGGATTTCGGCAAAAAATAACTGTAATAACTGTACAAACTGACTAATTAAATCTGAGAATTTATTTGCATGTTTTTGTTTGAATAGAAGTTCAAAAAAGGGATAGGATACATATTTTAGAGTAGAATGGATAACTGGACAGTAACTCCTGTGATGTCTCTTTGCAGTGTTTTACATCCAAATATAATACATGTATTCAGTAAAAAAAAATTAAAATATGTGGAAAAAATGTATGTTTCTTCACAGAAAACATCTATATCGTTGGGAAAAAAAAGATTAATGTTAAATAAATCTATTTGCTTACTTGTAGAGATTCAAATTTTGCTTTCCAAGTGTAAGTCTTTTCCAGCTATGTCATTAGAAAAAAACGGATTTCATGAAAGTGAAGCCAGTCACTGGCTGTTTAAGACAGAAGAAATTCTAAATAAAATGCCCCTATTTGGGACATTTCAATAATCCGATTCCTGTCTAGCCTTCAAACAGGATAATAAACCACAAATGTGTCTGACTTTTTAACCACTAAGTTTTTTCTAGAGGCATACAAGAGGTTAGATGTGCCACATCTGTTTTTCCCCTCTCCCCTGCAGTCATTGTAAAAGGACCTCTTTCTGACGGCTATTCGTAAAATTTGTAGATGGGGACTTTGGAGAGTCAAAATGAGATTTAGAAATACACGCACACACAAGCAAACACACAATCAGACCTAAATCTACCTGGAAACAGCAGCGCACCTGTGAAGTCACATTTACAGCATTGAGCAGCCAGCTGGAAATAAATCCTCAGCAGAGGAGCGCGTGCCCTGTTCGACAATGTCAGAAGCTGTGCGTCTCTAACTCACTCTACAGAAGTCCCCTACTCACACCACAATCACACTGCCACAGGGACTTTTTTCTATCTCTTTTATTATACAGAATGGGTAATAATATTAAACTTTTTGAAAGTATAGGGGTGCTAGCAGTTACAAGTTCTTAATGAAGTTTAAAAAATATCAAAGGGAGGTTAAAAAGAAAACCCCTATCAAAAACAATAATGACTAAAAATGACTGACCCAAGTAACAGAATATTTCTACGCAAAGGCCATGCCTGCCACTATGTACATTTTGCACATTTTCCATGTATGCAATTTTGGTCTTCCATGATATTTCATTATGTGTGATAAATATATATAATACATAAGTGTTTGTCATTTATCGATGTGCGCAGATGTCTGTTAAGGGTTTTAACTGACGGGCCTTTATGTGAATTTTTGGTTGAGAATTACACAGTTTCATTCAATTCAATTCAATTCAATTCAATTTTATTTGTATAGCCCAAAATCACAACAACAGTCGTCTCGATGGGCTTCGAAGTAAAACATGAACTCAAAAGGATCATGAATACAAAGAGTTCAATAGGAAAATACAAAAATGGACTAACAAACTGACTAAGCTATACTGGCATCCCCATCATCGCAATTGTGTGTGGTGTTTGTAAGATGCATACCCAAATTTGTGGCTTTCCACAACTATCCAAATTTGTCTAACAGACATGGATTTACCACCGATGAATAAATTTTATCTCGCATACACAGTGCCCATATGACATTTAAAGTACATATTTGATGCACAAATCACTAATGAATAGCATATAAATGGCTAAATAATCGAGCACAGTTCATGTTCTACGTTGATTTCCGTGTCCCTTTTTTTTTTTTTTTTAACTTGTCCTGTCCAACAGCTGGGCAGACAGATGAGAGCTGAAGGCCTCTTGTGACATATTTTACTTTAACGACAGGGGTTATGAATCTTCTGACAAACCAGAGGTATGTCTGAATAAACCCCTATTGTAATCGAGGCCAAACTTTATTCATTCTGATCGTTTTTGAAAATCTTTTGTGTTGGACCGGACGGGAAAGGAAAGAAAGGAAGAAGAGAGAGGGATGTTAGAGAGGGGGGGTAGGAGGGTGATCATAGAAGGGGGGGGGGGTAAAACCATGAAGCGGCTTAGAGAAACAAGCTGCTGGGTGTTTATCATTACGGTAAGATTCAGATGTAATACAAATCTCAAAGGAGCTGGGCCTGTCCACACACACTCAAAATGTTATAAGCACACCTGTTAGCTGCAAAAATGTCCACAAGTCAACATGTACGCAATACAGATAGTGTTCACACACGCACACTTGTGACTTCAAACCAACTAGTGTGAAATATTTCATTCAATCACGGAAACTATTAGTGCAAAGGTGAGCTTACACCTGTGCTCAAGTGAGTGTTCATGTTCTTCTAAAATGGATGGTGGAATGTGAAAAGAAGGAGGGACAGTGACCAGCCACCCTCACACCAAGACCTCCACCGCCGCAGCAGCGACAGCCAGAACCCCCCAACCCCACCAACGCCACACGGCAGGAGGTAGAGAACAACCGCCACCCCGGGCGATCACATCCGCCACCCAAGCCTTGGAAAGAGAGTGCCGCCCCAGCCCCAGAAGAGCAGCCCCCCCGCAGCGCCAGGAGGGCCCAACGCCGGGCCCCACATGAGAGGGGCGCCCACAGCCCCAGACGAGCACCTCGTCACCACCCAGTAGTTCTGGGCATCCCCTCGCCCCAACCCCAGGTACGAGCCAGGACCCCCCAAGGGAGACCCGCTCCGCGCTTCAGGCAGCCACCCACCAGGCCCCGGGTTGGTACAGAAACGACAAGACAGCCGCCCCGGCCCAGGAAGGGGGCACCCCGGGGAGAAGGGGGCCCACGAGGGTTGTTGTAAACGTGGCCCAACCAGGCTCGGCCACTGTTGGAAATTTGGCGAGGACAAGCACCCGGGGGCAAGGACCAGAACCAACCCACAGGGACACAGACACCCCCGGCTCAGGTGTAATGCGATCCCCGGCTTGTGACCTTGCCAAAAAAGGCTCAGGGATCCCTCTCCCTGCGTGGAGAGAGCACCGCCAGGCCCAGGAAACCGGCACCCGGGGGACACGGCCGCCGTTGCCAAGGGCCCAGTACCCCCTACCAGGGATGGGGTAGGGGACAGATGGATTTCCGTGTTCTTTGTGTGGTTTATTCGTACTTCTTCTGTGTTTTTTTATGTGGTTTATTTGTGATACATCTGTGAAAATTTCATGTAAGTACCACAACTTTTTTCACTTTTTGTCTCATATATTGAATGACCAATGGATGACCAATTTTCATCTGGGCAATATGCACAAAATCTTTGTTGTGGCTGTGTGACATGCCTGTAAGATAGTTTTGGTAAAGAAATCATACAGCTTCCTTATACCTTATGTTCCTAAAATTTGTCATTAAATCTCACTAATATTTACTGTATATCCTTTTATAGATCATTGCTTCTGATTATTCTTAAAACAGAAAATCTTGAAAGCTCCAATATTCAGCAAACCCTTTAAAGGAAACATAGCTGAGGCACCTGTGGGTTATTACCCATATCACCTCCTCATGCTGATCTTGGACGGCGACGTTGGGTTTTTCTAAGAGGAAACAGCAGAGCACATTATGGGGGTTGCTGAGAGAAAAACCTTTTCCTACTGGTTTGCATGTAAACATTCTAAAGGAAAGCAAAACTTCCCTTTAAAGCACAAAAAGGTAGAAGAAAAACTCTGACAGACAGTGACCTATAAACCCTAACACAATGAACAAAATGAGTCGTAAAAACAAAAAAGGGCTGCGAAACAGCGGTACTACGAAGGATGAACCACAAAAGCAAGGGACCAATGTCTTGAAAGGCTGCGTTTTAAGTTTTGTGGTTCAACAAAGTAAACATAACTATTCATTGGACCAGTTAGTTTTATTCTGCAGTGGTTCGTTGAAGTAAACTGTTTAATTTATTTTATTCAGGTCCAAATTTACTTCACATCAAAATTAAAAGTAAGCCCTAGAGTATACTGTATGAGTATCTAATGGAAAAAAAATCCAGCTATTGTTTTACCTAAATTACCGGAATAAACTGTAAATGAATACCCAATAATGCTTTGCAACTTGAAACTCTAGCTGTCTGGCTACAGCATGCAAGTGGTGTTGTTTTCAGTAAGTTGCTGGAAAACTGGAATTGAATGTTTCAGTTATATTGTAGAAATTATTGATCATGATGGGAATTAGTTTAGACTTTACAAAATGTGAATATGTATCTCATTCATAAAAAGTACAGAAAAAAACATTTTGCTGTCATGCATTCACCTCAAAGAGGCGTTTTAAACAACTGTCATCTGGTCTCATCTTCATAACAGGACTTTTCCTTTAAACTTTATGCACAGCTGCACGTACAGATCCTCTCACTGGCAAAAAAAATAATCTAGCATTGAAAGACAGAATGTTTTTACTGATCCTTGACAAGTGTCACCATAGTTACCACAGTGCAAATCAAAACACACACAGATTAAAATGAATTGAGTATGTGGATATAGACAGACCTGTAAACCAGAGTGTCATCCCCAGAGCTGTTGTACTGGACCTGGAACATTCTGACTCCAGATGTTGGGGTTTGACTGCTCCATCTAATGAGGGCAGAGTTTCCTGTCAGTTCCACCAATGACACCCTCCTGTCTGCCCCTCTTGTCTCGTTGTTGGGCAGTGAAACCTTTGAGGAGGTCAGGATGTCAGAGAGAGCAGGCTCAGAAGAAGGATCTCGGCTGCGGCTGGTGCTGTTTGCCAGATGAGGCACTGCAGTGACAACCACTTCCACTCTTCCTGTGGATTCGCCTGCAGCGTTGGAGGCGATACAAGTAAAGTTTCCAGAATCCTTTTGCGATGTGACATTGATCTCCAGACTTCCATTAGGGAAAACTAAAGTCCTGTTGAGTTGAATAAAAAAACAGAAATAACTGATTAAACACCTGTTTTGTTCTTCGTTTCATTCTCTTTGATTATTTTTCTTTTTTTTCTGATGTGGTCTCAAGAGGTCAAAAGTATTTTAAAAATCAGCTGAAACTGATAAAACCAATTTTGTTCTTCACAGTGGAATGCCATGGCAGCTCTATTACACAGTGTGATCCACCATTAAAAGGTTTATAATAGAAAACAAAGCCAATGATGTCTGGTTGTAACCTAATAAAAATCATTTTCTGAAATGTTTTTCTACCAAAAAGACTGTTACAAAATGGTAATGCCAAATTTGTGTTATTCAAAGTTGACTTACTAATGAATTAACACATGCAGGTCTTAAAAAAGATCAACTGTGGCACTGGTTCCACAAATGTATACATCCTGTATTAATAAACAACGATGTTATGGTTTGTAATCTATTGACCCAAACAAAAATGTCATAACAAATAATGCAGAGAAAAAGACATAATCCATCATCCATTTATTTACCACACATGGCGGTAAGAGTTGGTGACAAAGGAAGGCATATTCCAGCGATAGTTGAAAAAAATGAAGGCCAAACTTTGGACAAGCTGTCAGCCAAGTGACTTTATATTTCCTGATATCTATCATAGTATTTGGGTGCTCTCTTCTAACTTACGGTGTATTCAGACTGGAAAAGTCAGTTGGTTGGATCGAGTCCTGAACGTTGCGCTTGGTCTGTATTCAGACTGCCTTCAAACCAGACATTTCTGTTTCGAACCAAAGCTTGTAAACAAAAGCACATCACTAAAGATCTCTTCAGTCATTGGCCAGGAATGACGAGGGTGGGGCAAAGCAACGAGAGAAAATATGAATACCATGGTATCTGCCCTTTAAGTGAGCTAAATGTGTCCAGTCTGAATACACCCTTAAAGTACTAAAAGGTTTGGGAATGTTTTTTTTCTTCTCCGGATGACCCATGTTTAGTAAATGCAAACTAGCACTTTGAGTTGGGTTACCTTATGTTAAGTTACAGGGCCTATACCATGCTATTCCTAAGCCTTTTATAGTAAACAATATCCAACAATAATATATTACCTGTGGCACTCAAAAGAACACATTTTATTATTTTCCTAAGTATTTTCCAACCCAGAAGTAAGACGACTCGATCTCTGAGGCACCGGACTTTGCTCTTTGTGGATGCCGTCCATTTTATGAAGTCAAGTTAGAGCTGACCTCGGCAGCATGTCTGCATCTCCCCCATGAAAACAAATATCATCCAAACTTTTGCAAAAATGGATGTCCATATTGTGCATATAAAAGGAAAGCGTAGAGTAGCTGATTGCAGCTGCCTCCACAGAGAAAGTGGGCGTTTCTGTTAGTCTAGGGGTGGTGCTGGCAGCCCAGACACTTCCTGAAAGGGTCTGTTCTCACTGGTCAACGTCAGCTTTTGAGAACCTGCTCGTTTTCGTGGATTTGGAGGGGCTGGTGGTCAGAGCGCAGGTTTTTAGAGAACAACACAGAAAATAGGTGATCAGATCAAAGCACTGCTTTGGGGGTTTCTTTCCATGAGGAGTACACATTACAATACACTTAAAAGATAAAAAAGTTGATTTTGCATGGTATAAGCCCTTTATGTCATGTTTTCTAGCAAAAAATTCCCTCTCATCAAATTATATACATTGCAAAACTTAGTTTCGCATCAAGCTTATACCTCGAGCCATTAGATATTAGGCGTCCTTCGGGGCTTATCCAGTGGACTTCCGGTTCTGGGTCGCCATTTGCTTTGCACTTCAGACTTGCAGGCTGGCCTTCCATAATAATGGTAAGAGGTGATCTTCGAGTAAGAACTGGTGGGTCACAGATAAACTCCTAAAAAAAACAACACAGAAAAGGGGAAAAGTTTGGCTGCTCAGTGAAAAAAAATCACTTTGGCACCTCTGAAACCTTTATTTAAAAAGCTCAAACCTCTTCAGGAATTGTCCAGAAATACTTGGCACTGAGGTCTGACGGCGAAGCACATGTCTCAAGGTCATCTTCTCTGGTTAGTCTCCTTAACCACAGTAGCTCACAGTTACAGTGAAGTGGGTTGCCACCGAAACTCAACACAAGGGAAGAAAGAGGGGAACCTTTGGACTTGGCATACACTGGTATTCTTAGAAACAAGGGGTCTGGAGGAATTTTCTTTAACTTGTTGGACGTCATATCTAGCCTGATAAAGAAATTAAACAAGACAAACATGTAAAATTATTTAGGAAATATGGCAGGTTTTCTGTTTTCCAATTCTTCAAAAAAGACCATCTGCTTTTATCTTACCTGGCTAATTTATGCAGATTGGTGAATACCCCCTGTGGAACATTTTCTATGAGGTTGTGATCCATATTTAGGGTATTGACATTGGTTAGGTGCCCTATAGTTTCCCATGGAACCTGAATAAGGTTGTTGTAGCTAAGATCTAGATCTTCCAGTGTTGACAAGAAGTCATCAAAAGCGTGGGGAGATATAGAGTGTAGTTGGTTATTGGCCAAGATCAGATGGCGAAGGTTTGTGAGACCTTTGAAATGTTCATCCTGTTTGTTGGTGCAATAAAGAAGAAAAAAACACTGTCAGTTTTCACCTATGTTCTGTATATTATTGAGTAAATAGTACAAATTGAGTTGTCTAAGCATCCATTCCACTTTACAATTTTTACTCTGGGCTTTTAACTCACCTTTATCACGGTTATTCTGTTGGAGTCTAGGTGAAGTGCTCTAAGCCGCCGCAGGTCACTGAAAGCTGAAGGAAGGATCTGACTGATGGTGTTTTTTGACAGCGTCAGATGTAACAAGCTGGTCATGTTGGCAAAATCTTTTCTTCGGACAGCTGAAAAGAAAAGAAAACAAACTTAACTAAGAACCAAGTAAGAACTAGTAATTTATTTATTTATTTATTTTTTTTCAAATTTATTTTTATGTTAAATCTTGGCAGTTGTATACTCTGTAAACACATTGGGAGCATCTTCATTGCATGTTGGCCATGCCAACTCTTTGAACTCTGGATGCGCTGAAACGCAAAACCTGCCAATGTTACAAGTTACAATGTTAATGTATTAATGAAGCATGAGCTTCATTAATACATTTCACAAATAAGAAATGCATTTGTACTGATTATCTTTATTAATCAAGCTCTTCATCAGAAAACAGAATGCATGTTAATGGTGCTTAAAATAACAACAATAATAATAATAATTATTATAAAAAAGAGCAGTTTTGAAGTGTACCTTTCTAAAAGTCGATTTAGGTTTGAAATACTCTTAAGCATGCCTATACATCTAAACACACTGTATACCCACTTAACTCGTGCTATTGTGTTCAAGTGGCTGGTTTCTTAACATATTAGTGGCTTTCTTCTTCCTACCCAGAGAGGATCAATCCATGGCTATCACCTTGACATTTCATAGAGCCCCTGACTTCAAAAACCAGAAAAGGTGTATTTAATTTAAGTGGCTTGTAAACTAAATGCTGACTTAAGAAAAAAATTAGACAAGATTTAAAGGAACGGGAACTTCTGGGATTTGGTATCTGATGGCTATGACTAAACTTCATAGCTTTGAGTGGTGAAAAAATCGATTAGGGTTTATTAATCAAGTGACAAGGAAATATAATATATCAATAATATATGACTATACTGTATGAGGTACCTGTGATGAAGTTCTCTTGAAGGCGAAGCTCCACTGTGCGTCGATCAATGGCAGTGGGAACAAAGAGCAGGCCTGTCTTAGAGCAGAGGATCGCTAGCGATGGAGAAAGGCTCTGGCACATACAGCGCTTTGGACATGGTTGCCCCCTGCATACTGCTGCCAGCAACAGCAAGGAGAACCACAGCCGTTCCATTGTCCTCCACCGGGAACGGGGCAACTGAAGATAGGAAGAATGTAAAAATGAGTGAAAAGGGAAAAAATAGTGACATGATATGGTTGCTCACAAGTAATAGTTAGGTGAACTTGTTTTAACCTTTATTTTTTTACATCATATATTTGTTTATTTTCAATCAGAAATTTGTGCTTTAGACTGTTCAAGTGCAGGTTTGATTTCCAACCTTAGCCAGGTGGTTTTGGGTTACTTCTAATGAGATGGCCAGGTTGACTGGATTCAAATGGGCCATAAAAGTTATTTCATTTCTCCCCAGATTAAATTTGTCTTTACACAGCAAACGTTTTTTTTTTTTTTTTTTTGCAACGCAAAAGACTCCTGTAGATGCAACAAGTGCTCACATAGGGGTGGAAAACAATACCTGACTAGAAAACAAACACAAGCCCAAAAAGATAATCTAGCCATGACAGTCTCTTGGTCATAATGTAAGTGCTTGTACCTTTTCACCAGACATCCTTTTATCCTTCTACCCCAGTCTGACAGGATAAGGGAGAGTGCTTAAATGTGCCTAAGATACTTTATTTCACTCTTTCTGGCAGTTTTTATGTAGTGCTACATCTCTGTTTCTACACACGCTGAAGTAAACGATGTTGGTCCTTTTTTTGGAGAATTGTACACGTCTCAACCATCGAGTCGCTGAATTAGAATCTTTCGCTGTAAAGTACAGCATTTCACTCGTTTAGCCTTTAGCATTTTGACTGAAGCTTTGCACACCCTTACCCGCTGTTACATGAGCCTGCCCACAACTGCTGGCTAAAAATTTTCAGCAAAGCTGAAAAAAATACAAGTGATTGATATGTCTAAAACAAAGCACCAACATGAAGCACCAACATCCATGTTTTTATACGGTAACGGTAGTTCTGTAAAAACTAAAACTGAGTTGAACACTCAATGGCCACTATATTGGGCACACCTGTTCAACTGCTTGCCAACACAATCACAATCTAATCAGCCAATCACAGGGCAGCAACTCAATGCAGGTATAAATGTAGACATGTAGACATTGAAGTGACTTTGAATGTGGCATTGTTGTTGGTGCCAGGCGGGCTGATCTGGCTTTTTCAGAAACTGCTGATCTACTAGGATTTTCATGCATAAACATCTCTAGGGTTTATAGAGAATAGTACGAAAAAGAAAAAATATCCACACGATAAAAAAAAGTAGGGTCAGAATTAAGCATCAACAACATAAAAACATGGATCCATCCTGTTTTGTATCGATGGTATAGGCAGATGGTGGTGCTGTAATGGTTATTGGGGATATTTTCTTGGCAGACTTTGGACCTTTCCTACCGATTGAGCACCATTACAACACCACAGCCTGGTGAGTATGGTTGTGAACCATCATGTCAAAATGGACCAAACTCTTTGAGGAATGTTTCCAGTACCTTGTCGAATCTAAGCCAGCAAAGATTAAGGCAGTTCTGAAGGCAAAAAGGGGGTCTTCCTGTAAGTGCTCAGTTGCTGGTAAGCCTGTGTTTGAAGGAGGGTTGATGTGTTTGTCGGGATGGCAGGTTTTTAAATCTGCTGCATTCCGACACTACACACATGCACTTTGTATTGTATGCTTGTTGCAGCCGTGGTGCAGCAGTAGGGCGGTCAACCTCTGATCAGAATATTACAGGTTTGATTCCTGCAAAGTGTCCTTTTTCAAGAAGCTGAACCCCATCTTGCCTCTGGTAGAAAGTTGATGCCAGTGTTAGGCAGTGGAGCCAAACACATCAGTGTGTGAATGTGTGTTAATGGGTTTGTGACTGTAAATCGCTTTGGGCCTTTGAGGAAGGTAGAAACGCGCTATACAAGTATACGCCATTTACCATTTAAAAGAAAAATTTCTGCTTGTGTGCCTGCTAATGTGCCTATACATGAGCCTATAAATCTTCAGTTGTGTTGCTCAATGAAATCTTATGCTTTAGAGAAAAAAATAAAGATAAAGGTAAAGGTAGCAAAAAAAAAAAAAAAAATGGGAGAAATAAGTTAAATCTGGTGGAAATCTTGAAAAAGTGTAAAAGTTAGTGACAGAAGAGCTGAGACAACAAGAGATGAAGCTTAAGCAAAAACAAAGTGCTCCAAGAAAATGGGGTTTCTGTCAAAAGCAGGGGTGAGGGCAAAGCCTAGATTGGCTGCTGAAGAAAAAAAAAACTTGATGGGGGCTTGTAACTTAGCAACAGCCAATGAAATGAGGATGGTAACAGTAAGGAAGTGGGAAGAGTGTGTGCGTCTGTCATGGTTGTGGGGGTGTAGTGTGAGTCTGTGTACGGTACTATGAAAAAGTGTAAGATTGGTCTGTAAATCTGACAAGAAATGAATCTGGATCATTGCTGTCATCACTACACAGGGGAGAAAACGGTGGCGTTTCAGAGAATGAATGCAGAGGAGCTTTAATATTGATATCTAATAAATCCATTTTCAGTCAAAAGTACACATTGCATGAATGTTTTCTTAACTATTCTGACTTCTTGGTTTTTTTTTTTTTGTTTTGTTTTTTTAAATATATTTCCCAATCGCAAACCATTAAACTTAGATGAACCTATCAGACTACACCCCCACCCCCAATTTCTCATCCCATGGTAGCATAGCAGAAAGCATGCTTTCTCACTACGTCAAAACCTATGTCTGTGGGAATCATGTCAAATACAGACATTTCTTTGGAGAAATCAAAAAGAAAAAGAAAAAAAAGACTTGTCTTACTGAATTCTATTTAAATTGTTCAGCTCCTTCTTCCTCCTTTTCGCAAGATTGAAATAGAACATCACAATATGTCTTTGCCTGGGCCTCCACTGTGACAAAGTAGTACATTTCAGCCTAGCAACACATCAAGACAGTCGATTTACAATTTCTTCATCAAATGAAACCAGAACAAATACTCAGCCTGGGTGACAAAACTCTATCTCCATGACAACCACGCAGGAAAAAATCTCAACATTAGTCACCATTAGGCATGAAAATAAAATGGTCATAGAGGTGAGAAAACTGTTTCTAAATTAAGCTGGTAGATATTTTATACATTTGTTTTATAGTAATGGCAGTTGATACCCATAAAATAGATTTATTTTATATAAACATACAATACAGTATTCAAAGTAGAAAATTCTAATGTTTTTTTTATATAAGGAGAAAACATAGAAGCAGTTTATTCATTTGTATAACTTAGCCGGTAAAACACCTAGAAAAGTTTCTTGATGAAGTCATGAGAGTAACCACTGTGGCACTAAGGATCTACTGTGCTGCAGTGACATACCACATCTTATACAGTTTCTGGCACAGATCTGGAATGGAAGAGAATAAGAGATAAAGCATCTACTCTTTAGGGATCATAGAAAACACAGACTTGACTGAGCTGAGCTTTCCACCCCCTAAAATCAGTGAGGAAAACTATACCCTTTGTTTTCACTGATATGGCAGCGCAGCTGCTTCAGCTCCAGCCTCAAATCACAGCTGGATGGTATCTTTTTAAATCACACAAAGTCTTACTCATTACAATGAACTTGAATTGTAGATCTTTGTTCTTTTATCAATTCAGAAATGTTCTCATTTGTCTTTGTGGAATTTTAATGACATCAATCTGAACACAGTTTGCTTTTTGGTGACTTTGCTTGATTAGTCTGACTTCTTTTCTAACTGCTCTAAATAAAGTTATACATAAGCTGATTTCCTCCTACCACAATTATCTTTGATACAATGTCTCATTCTGACTCAGTGCAGTGAGTCACAACTGAAACATCTATTCCAGGTGGTTGTAAATTTTTCATAGGTGTGAGAATGCTTGACTGTTTGTGTCTCTTTTTGGCCCTGTGGAGGAGGGAAACCATCTCAGGTGTACTCTGCCTCTGTTTGAACAGTTAGACCAGGTTCAGGCAGATATAATTTCAGATTCTGTCAATGACTCATTGATGAGAGGAAGACTCAACCCATTCCTGTGGACATCTGTCAAATAACCATATTTTCAAGTTGAAGAAAGAATTACTGCATTGACTTTGTGGCGTCTGTCTTGAAAAATATGGGTGTACTTAAATACATGCAATTTTAAGATTAACTGTAAACCTTAATTTACTAACTGGACATGGCAAAGACTTTGTCTGTTAAATTGGCAAAATGATTAATTATAATAATAAACCATTTTTTGGCAGAAAGTACAACATTTGAATGAGAAACCGAGCATTGTGGACTTTCTTTCTTTAACTAAGGGTACCAAAAATTTTGTCCACCACTGTATATAGGCTATTTTTTGTGTTTGTGGATCTGTTGTTGGAGGATTCCTTAACCCCTATCTTTCTCTAACTATTGAATTCTTTTTATTTTTTCAGCTGTTTCCATTGACTCAGATTAAGTTTGCTCTTTTAGGTCAAATGACCCTGTATGTGCCCCCTCTCACACTGGCCTTTGCTTTATCTGTCCCCCATTCTCTTTTTTTGCTTACCAAGGTGAATATTTCAGTCAGACAACTGGTGCCGTAATAATAATATTTATTTTCACATCTTCTGTTTTTCTTTTTCACATTCTTTGTTTTGCATTAAGATTCCTTTAACTTTGCATTTCACATTCCTTTAACTTTGCATTTCACATTCCTCTAGTTGGCATTTCACATTCCTTTAGTTGGCATTTCACCTTCCTTTATAATTGGCATTTCACATTCTTTTAGTTTGACATGAGACTCTGTGCAATTCCATGAGACAAATTTCCATAAACCTTTGGGTAATAACTACCCCTAACGGAGCTCACAGGTTGAAGCCGAGGAGGAGGGTGGGGCGACAAACACAGCGCTGCAGTAAAGAAGGATGAACAGCTTACACACCTGTTCTTAATGTAGGACGCTGAACAGGTGAGTTGATTAACTGAACCGCCCTAGGGGAGTACCCGAAGCAAACGCACTGCCTGAGTTATCTGCACGAAATTGCTCCCAAGGTCGCTCACTGCTGCCAGGTCATGGTATTGAAGCGTTATGAGTTTTTTTCAACACTTTGGTATGTGGCAAACAACCCCAAGCACAAATAAAAACATTGCTGTTGTTCTCTATCATTTTTTTCATGCTTATAACACTATGTAATCCTGACAAATGGAACGGACCATCAAAAGATGTCATACAATTACAAAAGTACAAAAGTAAAGCCTAAAATAAATCTCTGATCAAAAAAGAGTAACAGAAGAGGTAAAATATATTTCTTATTATACCTGGGCACCTAATAAATTTATAGCAACATTGTCTTCCTCTTTGGAGTGTTTTCCTTGGTTTGTGCTTATTTGTCATCATGTCCTTTCTGTGGTTCTTTTCCACTCTTCATTCCAATAGAAAGTCTTTTTGCATTTGCCCTCTAACTTTGTTCCCTTTTGTGCTTTCACACCTGACTAACTGTACATTTAGGAGAATTAACTGCTCCAACTGAATAAAAAAGGTTGTGTAAAGTTACTCTTTGTTATTATGGCTAACATGGAGAATTCATTGTTGGGTTGAAGGTCGCAGACCCCTATTTTAAATAGTTAGTGTAATGTGTAAGTCATCTTGACTATCCCTAAACTGTGCATCTTAATGCTCCTATCTCACAGTTTATTAAAAAAATTCCTAAAATGTTCCTTTTCATGTAGCATTATTTACATTATTGTACATAAAATCATACTGTGTGTGTGGCAGCAAGAGAAAGGAAGGAGGATTAAGCAATACACGATGATCCACCATACCACTGAAGAGAACATGCACACCTAGCGCTGTTTTATACCCTTGAACAAGCTCAGCTAACCTTACTCTGGAATACTTTACAGAGTAGACATCAAGATGTTTTCATTAATATTTCACTAACAGCAGAAGATGGAGGAAGGAAAGCATCTACTCTCCATTTATGCTTTCACTTCTATATCTGAGACGGTCTTATGCTTGAACCAGCCATTAGAAGGTGGCCGATACTGCAGCCTACGGACTGAAAATAAAAAGACACAGAAAAAAGGGGGATTCATCCTATGCCTTTCTCCATCTTTTCTGTTCATATATTTCAAAAGCTTACTAGATAATAGGGCTCTCACACTAAACATAGGACTGAATTAAACATTTGAGTATAGATATTTTCATCTATGCTGACACTCCTGGCTTATCATTTTTACCCCATCATGTTTTTACTCTTCAGTTATTTCTCCATATTTCTTCCTTTTTCTGATAAATTTCTCATCCACCTATTTTTCCCTCCCTCTTTCTCTTTTCATCATCTGCTCATATTTAGTGATTTCTACGGGTTTCGTTCTGACAGATGGACCTCATTTTGCAGAGCAGTGGCAAACAGTTTTAATTTGATAATGATGGTGATTTGCAAAAAAACAAAAAAAAAAACAATAGAGCTGATAAAAAAAAGAACAAGAAGCAAGAAATGGAGCAAGTAAATAACAGAGGAGATAAGATGCAAGGAGGTAGAAGACAACACAAACACGAGGAAAGAAGAGATTGATCTTTACTCACAGACGACAAACAAGACAAGGAGAGCACAAGAAAATGATGAGCAGAGAGGCAGTGAATCAGGCTAAGGAAACCTGTGTGTCAGTTGGAAGTCATCACATAAAAGGTTTCTACACTCGGAAGCTTGTTGTGCAGCTGTTGCTTTAGGGAACTGATTACACACACACACATGGTAAAACAAGCATAGGCTTGCATGCAAACCTACGAGCTTCGTTTTCCTGTCTCACACACCAGTATATGCACAAGCTTCCGGTTCTGCTTTGAACTGATCCATGCACCTGGGGGGACACGCTGTGAGAGCTCATAGATAATGTTATTATCCTTTGGCCTTCATATGGTAATACATTTTTTTATTGCTGAGAAAAAAAATAGAATATTATGGCTTTCAGAAGCAATTTAAGGAATTAAATGGCTGTCAAGGCTTTTCTGCTTCAAGAGGATTGTGGCATTCTGTTTATTTAAGGTCTAAGAAAAATGATCTGTTTTGCTATTTACCTTTACCACGGTGTCTGCAGGCATGTTGTGCGATCATACCATTAGGACTGAAAAGGCATGCATTGGATTGAAGCTTACACCAAAAGGCCCTGTACATTTCTGGACTTGAAATCAAATGATAAACCCAGCTTTTGTCTCTCCTTAAGCTGCATTCACACCAAACACCATTTGAGCGGAAGAGGCGTCCAATTTCAATGCAGAGTCAGTGAACAGACACAATCAGAGCTTCTGCGGTGCAATTTGAGCGTCGGGGGTGCATGCATGCAGTGGATCAAGCTTATTTATAAACACATTTTTGGACAAGTGTCGAGCAGCGAATTTATCGCACATCAAAAAAAAACAGCCGAATCGAATTTGACGCATAAATTACAGCATTACTGGAAAGCGTACAGTAAGCTTAATGACCATCATCTTATTCCACTTTTTTATTTTATTAATAGCTGGAATAGCAAGCAATAGGCTCCCATGACTCCAAAAAAGATGAAAAAGATCAGGCCACTGGTTGCATGGATGTTTTGTCTATTAATCTCATGCTTGAAGCTTCTGTTGACAAAACCACTGTTGCTAGATCTTTTTGACATTCAAAAATACTTCTTTCATAGGTATTTGCTATTAATGCCTGGCTTCAGCTCATGAATGTAATAATTTTCCTTCTCTTCTTTTGCTAGTTTTTTAATAGCTACTCCATACTGTTGTGAAGTAATAAAATCATTGTGGAAATAGCTGACAATGTTCCCTACTGAATGTTAATTAACTGAATAATTTTAGGTGCTGATTAAATTTATCAGATTTTCATCAAACAGTAACAAGAAGGACTTGAACCTAAAAAAACAAGACAGGAGTAATCCATGGGTTATTACTTTGCATTGTAATATTCTTGATCAGGCCAAATTCAAATCAAGCATGCAGAAAAAATAAATATTCAACTTAGTTGAGAATTCTCACCAAATCTGCTTTTCTGTTATGCAACCCTCAAAAAAATCTTGTTTTTTCTTTTTTTCTTAATGAGCTTGTTGGCTTATCAGTAAAATAAGGTCAGTAGCTCTTCCAGCAGTAGTGTTCCTGCTTCAACCCTAATCAAGGTTTTAGGTTTCATTTTACTCTAACAGTTTATATTAAGCTGTTGTGCGTGAACGATTGGGTATTTTTATTGCCCGTTTGCTTACAGTCATAATTTGCAGTTGGTCTATTTCTAAACAAGATTTTTGGTCAAAATAATGATCAGCTTTGTTCACAGACGTGTAAATACAGTCATTAATGCATTCAAGAGAGTTATTCTAAACAAGGAGTCACTAAGACTGTGTTTAAAGATAAAATCTCTGCATTTTATTATTAGAGATTTTGGCTTAAATCGGTTTTCTCACAGTGTGGCAACAATAAATATACTCTTACTTAATTTCTTTGTGTGCTTTGGTTTTACATAATACTGAAACTTACTTTAAACGGTATCAAATTTTAAAATGAATATGCAAAAGTTTAAACTGCATCAAGAGGAAGATTCTCATGCACCTTTTGCCCCATTGTCCCACACCATGTAGCTCTTTTCTAAAATCAATTTCATTTAAAAATAATTTTCTGTTGATGATTCACATTCCGAATGGGTAAACATAATGACTTCACTTGGTGAAATGTAATTTTTGCCAAATTATACAGTGGTCCCTCGCTATATCACGGTTCACATCGCGCTGCCTCATTGTTGTTCAATGCTATTTTGCATTCTTTCTTTGTACAGGACATTGTGTTCTGCATTTTGACAGGCTGTTGACCTTGTCAATTAATTTCCTCCATGCCTATCTCCTGTAGAGAATGCGTCCAGCTTTGCCACATTAACATAAATATTTGATTGTGATCAGATCTTTATTTTCATTCTATAACACTGAACTTATTTTTCTATGAAGCTTTGAACTTTAAGCGTTTAAACAAGAGAAATACATGAAAAATGTTTGTGTGTGTCTGAGATGAGTGGACAAAGTGTCTAGTGAGGGTGTTTCACTGCCTTCAAATATCTCTCATCCTATTTTTAGAACATAACCCCTGCGATAAATGAGGGAGCAGTGTATTTACATCTGCAGTTCCTTTATTCTGCATGTGCGCGTGTCTGCTGGATGAAACCTGTGCTGACCATCCCGTGGTCTTCAAAGTATACATCAGACTCTTGATCAAGTCTCCTGGCACATACAGAACTGCATATGGGCTGGAAGCATTCCTAAAGCTGCCACACACTTAAAAGTAATTCAATCTGCTGCTCACCTCCAGCTACAAAATATGTGGATTTCACATTTCTAAATGTATTCTTCACACTAAAATGTTACATGCATTGGTCAGCTCACTTTTTTTTTTATAAGTTTGAGGGTAGTTTGATTGGGAGCTGAGAACTCTCTTCACATGTTGCTAAGATTCACGTGGCTAAAATTCATTTAACTAAATAGAAAGGTTCATTTCCACTTTTTGGCAGAAATTTGCAATATAAGAAGGCTCAACTCAGACTTAATTTTGCTTTGGAAATGTATACTCCCAGAGTATAAATACAATCAGTAGTTTTAAAAAGTGAGGATATCATCGTCTTACCTTACAGAACAAAACTCAACTATACTGCGGGTATACTTTAGGATCTTAAATGTGAAGGAAAAAGGTAGTAAAAGACTAAAAACATTTTTATGTTAATCCGTAATGTCAAGTCCATAGATTCTCGTACGTTCAAAGGCAGGGAAAAAAAAGGACCAGTATAATACAATGACCTACATGCAAGCATCCATGTGTGTTTAACCACAAACTAATCTACAAGTTTCCCTCAGTCTGGTATTTTAAATTTTAGATTTCTAATCTTCAAAAGAGTTTCATATCTGCATGTTAGAGATAGGAAATAAAGAAATATTGGTAAAAGAAATGATCTCCCAGATAAAGATTGGTTATCAGATTGTGTGACTTCAGAAGGTTGTTTTCAGTTTATTTAAATAATTCTCATTTCAGAAGATGAATCCATGCTGGAATTTTGTGTCAAGATAACGACAATGATAAACTGCTTGTCCTGCAGCGGGTACAAACCAAAAACAATGTGAAGAAAACCAAAAAGGCTTGCATGTAAGATGAAAGTGGGCTGGTGTTGCAAATTGTTCCACAACCACTGACATGAAATCACTTTCTTACCCCACTTGCAAGGCGGGATGTGAGCCAGAGTTAATATGCTGTAATAGGTTGGCTAGAGAGAGCCGCTTTGGCAGAATTGCAGACGGATCTCTTTTTGCTTCACTGTCATTCAGTACGCACACAGCTAAAATCTGCCACGTGTTCAATTTCAGACAAAGATCTTCTTTTGGTTGCTTTTAGCTTTAGTTTGATACCCCAAATCTAAAATTCCCCAATTTTCAGCCTAATTTTTCACAGGTTATATTTTTTGTAAGAGTTAAAGATAGTAAATTTTCTAATTTCCTCCAGATTTATTCTGCAGCTTCGAACCCCTAAGCCCTTAGAATAACTAAAACCACAAAAAAAAAAGATTGCAAAAAGTCGACTACATGTTTATCTCTGAATAAACGTCATGGTCTTACGTTGAATAATTTAAATATTTGGATTTATTTTGACTCTTTCGTTCAGCTCTACAGTGGCACCAAACTGCAAAGTTTAAGGATTTTAAAGTTTTTTTTTTGTATCTTATGAGAAACAGCAGTGTGTAAAGCAGTAAGGACCAAGTGAGCACACCTTAAGAATTGCTAGAGTACTGTACAAGGCAAGTATGACAGCAACACCTGTACATCATAAAGCGCGTGTAACTTACAACATACATTCTCCTTACAAATACTTCACATTACTATAACCACAAGCATGGTCATTTTTTTTATCTTCATGACGTCCCTTAGGATGGCTGCACGAGCCACAAGGGGACTACAAGACTCACCTGTTCTTCCTTTTCAGATGCGGCAACACAACCCAAAAACCTGCAACACCCATACGGTCAACCCTCCGTACGCATGTGGCCAAGGCTTAAGGCCTAATGTGTTTATTTTCTGCACTGTGTTGAGATTGCTCCTATTTCTAGGACACATTCAACTTCCCAAGTAGGAATTCAACTCACCAACCACAAAAGTCAAACAAGATTACTTTTATTTGATATATTTTAATGTGATTTTGCCTAAAGCAAAGCGGAAATTGTCCCAGCTTGTCCTGCCTTTGCTTGCGCTTTGCTTGGAGCTTTTTTGTGCTCTCACACGTTCGTAGCTGTCACTCATATCAGGGCAGACTTAGATATATTTAATGTCATTTATTTACATATAATTAAATGCAATTAATTATATACATTTAATTATGTAGATGTGATCTCACTTTAACCCCAGAATTCAGACAAAGTTAAAGGGTAAACAAATCTGTTTTATCCTGTCTCTGTTTTATCCATGTTTGTGAACAGTTGCCTGCCTAAGTGCACCGCTTGCAAGTTTTACATATTCGAAAGAAGATACATTATACATGTGAGTGCCTTTATGAAAGCATAACATACGTGTTACATTTCTCAAAGGGGATAATTAAACAGTTAACTGGCAATAACTCAATGAAATGCTATTTTGTGATTTAATTAGAAAAATGATGTACGAGTTTCTAGCAGTTTATTTTGCAGCCTCATTTAAGACATTTTAACCCTTGTGCTATCCTAGGCACTTTAACATTGGGAGTTGGGTCATCTAGACCCACTAGACAGTGCGCTGAAGCTTTTTTCATCAATAATTTGTGATCTTCACTGGTGTCCATGGATTACATGAAATCCTCTTTACCTTTATCCACCTTTGTCATAGTAGGGATAACACGCCAATGTAAGGGTGGGGTCATAGGATAGCACAAGGGTTAACGTGCATATCTAGCAGAAAAAGGTCAGCATTACATGAAAAGGCCTACCTCTATCTGGTGTATTGTGTTTTCTTGAGACTCAGCATGAAGGTAGGCTGTGGTGACACAGAGAAGAGAGAGATGGACAGGAATCCAAAACCTGTAGAGCAGAAAAAGAGGACAATTGCTTTTTAGGAGTTGGATGGCTCAGTTGGCTGGGTGTCGGAGTGGCGCATGGGGTTTGTTTCCCATGGGGCGCAATAAGCTTAATCCAGTGTGGGTCCTTAGGCAAGACCCTTAACACTACTGCCTACCTATGTAGCCACAAGGGGGCCCGCGTCTGGGTCTCCCTGTGCCGGTCACCAGCCCGCATGAAACACAGGGTTGTGTCAGGAAGGGCTTCAAACATAAACAACCAAATATGTGAATCAGTGAAAGCTGATTTGATGTGGCTAACCTTCTGAACTTATCTGGTCTTGGTATGGAAACTGGTGGTGGTAGCTTATGGGACCTGGTGGTCTCCCATTAAAGGACTAACAAGGCTAAATCCTGTTTGACTTCTGATCTTTGACTAAGTTAGGTGTGTCCAGGGTGGCATGGCTGTAAATATTAGCATTTTAAAACATCAATACACATACAATCTATTCAATTGTCAAAGAAAGAAACTGGTAAAGCAAAAAAATTAAAGTGTCGGGATTTTAACATCCCTCATGGTTCAAAAGAGCTAAATATTTCTCATGAACATCTAACGTATTGGTGTAAAATCTGCTCGTGAATTTTCTAGCTATATTCACTCCTCTAATAGAGGTAGACCTTCCTGTCAATCTGCACAATGTGAAGCAGATGAAATAAATCACTGGTAGCCTGTGCCATCTTTCACTGCAGATAAGGAAACCCAAAGTAAAATGCTGAACTGCCACAGCTCACGCTCATCAGATGTGGAAATGTGGAGCTGTCAACCGACAGTGCACACTGTCTAAACCTATTAAAACCCATTTAAATCCAGTTTCAAAACCACTAACACTAACAGCATAGAAAAGCTGACTTTAGAGCTTTATTCAAAGAAGAAATCCTGTAATGATTGCTTTTTTTGTTGTTTTTCTTATTTCAAAGAGCTTTTAGTAAGAATATATCAAGATTTCTTTTTTGTTCTGGGCAAAAACCTGGAAGTCAGACTGTTACACACCTTCACTATAAGACAGGAACTACTTTAAGAACCTTAGAATGTGAACAATGATGCAAAATGTATGTAATTTAAAAAAAGGTTTCACTCAATATTGATCAAAGTGCCGTCAAAATAAAACTGACAGTTTGTTCTTGTGAATTTCAGTGAAGGCAATAAGGGGAGTTGCACATCAAACAGGGTGCTAGCATTTTGGCATTCAGTTTCCACTCCAGGTGAGCTAACAAGCTGTGGATTATTAGAAAGTCATCACTCAGCTAAGGACTGGTGACCAGACTCACATTTAATTTCTGATTTGCAATCTGCTGACAATAAACTTTGAAAAAAACTTTTTGTTTTAGAATTTGATAGCAAACTTTGCATGCTTTAATTTGCAAAGGGATTTGTTATTCCCACAATCCACAAACTGATCACAAAGAAAAGTGACTAGTAACATTGTGCAAGTTATCTCCATTCTGTAATACAAAACCATTTGTTTGTTTTTTAAGAGTAATCTCTCATCTTAAAACATTAGAAACAAATATCAGACAGTAGCTGTAAACTGCATTGGCTCGTTTATGTTGGATTATATATATTATATACACACTTTTCCCCTTTTTGAATTTTTTTGTTTTTGTTCAGATGTTCAATACACAAAATTTCAATGCCTTATGGGAGCTTGATAGCTTATGCTTTTGCAGATCAATTGGAGGTCTGACCCTCAGTTTCAGCCAGTTTAGTCCAAAAACAAACACAATAGCAAAACATAGTCCATATATTTACCCAAAACAAATGAATGGAAAACACAATATAGAACCAAAAATGTCTCGTTCAAATAGAATATAGAGCCAAAGTGGAAGCCAATCAAAATTAACTCTCTTAGCTTACAACAACGAGACAAAGAGTTATAACAAGTTGTAAAACATGACGATCCCATGAACCCAGACATGGAGGTATGTTTACCAATGCTTTTGTAGAGCTCCTCAAAAAAACAAACAAACTGATCTCTCAACACCATCCATGTCGTCTGAATGGTTTATGAGATATACAACTACACAATAAATTAGGGGTGTAACTGTTAATCGATGTTTAGCCTCATAGGGTCAAAGAACTTACGCAGAAAGTATCAGGAGAATCTCAATTGTGCGAATGCTTCATAGTATTGACACAATGAAAGTCAAGAACACATTGGCACAACCCCAAATGGCTGATTTGTTTGATTACCATTTCAGTTGGTTGACCACAACAATAGTTGAAATATTTAATGTTGACAGTTTGCTAATGGGAATGATGAGTGAAAATGAGATTACACTGCCTGAGTAGTGTGCAACGGATGGCTTCATCTCAAGACTTAAAAGAATTTGATCTGACGGCACAGACGGACAGTGCCTGATGATAGGAAAGATAAAACGCAAGGCAGGAGGGGGGGTAGATGGATTGGAAGAACTTACAAGCCATAGGAAGGTTTGGATGAATTGATAAAAAAGCTGGAAAACTGGGATAAAAGAAAAGATTAGATGAAGAAAAATGAAGTCTGGTTAATGTATGATTCAAGTGGGATGTCAAGATAGGAGGAAGAGATGGTTTATTAGATAAAGACAGTATGGCTATGGAGTACCATATCTGAAACACTTATCCTTCTGTAGTGTACCACTTTGGATGGATAAATGGAAATGACAAAAGACTTGAGAGTTGGGGTAGAATCAAGACAAACAGTAGCTGAGTGATTAGCTGGATTTAGCCAAGTGATGGGAGGATGTAATCTAGTATTTAAAAAATACGTAATACAGTTCATCTCTAGATTGAGCTGTGTTTCTGCTCTAAAACCTCAATTACATACAATAAAATAATGTAAAGAGAGACCTTGAGTAAATTGTTCCTTTTTCTTCTTGCAACAAGAAGCTTTCTGTATTGATCAATCAATTAATAAAACCAAAGCCCAATTATGTTGTCAAGACAGCAATCTTTCAGAGTTGAATACTGACAAAAACTACTACATAAACAAAAGACAAAAAAACTATGATGTGTTCCATACTTTTCAAATAAGCAGTCTATCCTCAGTGCAATGCACTCATGTCTGCTCTGAGTATATTTTTATAACTCTTTTTTTATTTAGAAATGAATAAAACAAAGTAAACTATGTTAAATAGCTTAGGCGAGGGGTTTAAAATGTGTCAAGAGTGAAGAACTCTACTTCTGCTAAAAAAGCCCCTGCAGGCTAATTAAAGGTTTTACAACAGCAGTCATGGTGCAGAACATTCCCTAGCTCTCAGCTACGCTAAATCTGCCAAGTCAAAACTAACCTAATGACCACTTTGTTCCATCCATTTTATTCCACTGATCTAGGACAGGGTCGTGGGGGCAGAAGTCTACGCAAAGATGCCCAGACTTTCATCTGGGTCCCCACCTCCATCTCCAGTCACTAGGGGGACTCTGAGGCATTCCCATGGCAGTTATGTCTCCAGTGTGTCTCCTTGGTCTTCCCTGGGGTCTCCCCATAGTGGGACATGCCTGGAACACCACACCAGGGAGGCGTCCAGACCAGATGTCCGAGCCAGCTTAACAGGCGCCCTTCAATAGGAAGGAGCAATGGCTCTACTCTGAGCTCTCTCCAGGTGACTGAGCTTCTCACACTATCACCAAAGGGAGTCACCCTGGAGAGGAACAAAGATCGACCAGTAAATTAAGAGCTTTGCTTTCTAACTCCGCTCTCCCTTTACCACAACAGACTGGCACAGTGACCACATACCAGCAGATGGCAGTTCAATCTGCCAGTAAATTTCACGCTGCGATCTTCCCTCACTTGTGAGCAAGATCCCAAATTACTTATAAGAACCAATCGGTCGGTCTAATATATATATATTATATACAAAACTAAAAAGTATATATATATATACTTTTTTGTTTTGTATATAATTCCACATGTGTTAATTCTTAGTTTGTTTTGATGCCTTCAGTGTAAATCTACAATTTTCATAGTCATGAAAATAAAGAAGACTCTTTGAATGAGAAGGTGTGTCCAAACTTTTGGTCTGTTCTGTATATATATATATATATATATATATATCAATTCAGTTCAATTCAATCTTACATAGCCCAATATACAACAGAAGTTGTCTCAATCGGCTTCATAATAGTAATTCCTTGCCCTAAGACCATCCCAAACAGGAGAAATACCAGGGAGTCAGAGAAAAACTGGAAAAAGCATGGACGGTGAAGGTGATAGTGGCGCCCGTGGTAATTGGAGCACTCGGGGCAGTAACCCCCAAATTGGAGGAGTGGCTACAGCAGATCCCTGGAAAGACCTTAGACATTTCAGTCCAGAAGTGCACATCTAGGAACAGCTAAGAAACTGCACAGAACCCCAAAGCTCCCAGGCCTCTGCAGAGGACACGAGCTAAATAGAAACCACCAAGGGTGAGGGTGTTTTTTTATTTATTCTTTTAGCCTCTTGCTCTAAGGCAGGGGGTTTAATACATCTCATCACTGCACCCATCCTGATAAACCTATGAGAGACAACGAGAACATGTCATGCTGACTCCCAAACAAGGTCTGCATTACGTGTTGGGGAAAGTGGGCTGCTGGAATAAGGCAAAAATAAGGCAAAAATAGACTAGGTGTGGAAACACAGTTTTGTTTAAATGTTTATATTCTAGTAATTCTACTCGGAGGGGTTACATGCAGAACAGATGCTTCAAAACCACAATGAAAGCTTGTTGCCAAAGTGACCAGCTCACTGTCCCAACATTTACAAAACAACAATCACATCACAGTTTTAGAATGAAGAGGTAAAAACACAAATGCGCCAATTTCATGGGAGTACCATTACACTGATCTAAAGATGCAAAGATGGCTAGAATAAAGCCAGGGCAACCCCAACAACAAGAACAACATTAGAAAATACAATCTGAAAGTCTACCGAAACTGTCAATGAAGCACAGCAATTCCTGACTTTGAACAATCGCTGAAACCAATAAACCAATATTAATTTCAGGTAGTATCCCAGACATAAAATATTATAAAGCACGCAGAGATAAAAACAATACATAGAAGCAATGGTTGGAGGCTAAAATCGTGAGGCAGCTCAGAAGTGGTCAACTGTCAGAGGCTCAAAGAGGTGCAATGAAAAGCAAGTGTCCAAGAGATACAGGTAGATGCCTGCATACTCTGAAGCATTGGTGGAAACGGACAAACAAAGGCTCGTGGCCTCAACCAGCAGCAAATGATGTACACAGAGACAATGAAGCCAGACAGATAAACAGGCTGTTCATAACTCAACCTGCAAAAGTAAAAGTGCTCAGGGGCAAGGTCATAACACCAGAGCAGACCCAACAAGGCTGGAAACTGAACAGTACTCGAAAAGTATATGGGAGAAAGAGACAGCACATAACAGCAATAGTCAATGACTGGTTTCAGAGAAAAGAGATAATGACTTCCCCGAGCAGAATCTAGTGACCATCACAGTGGCAGGCATCCAAGATAGGACCAGGTATTAAGAACTGACAGCGGGCTCTGACATAACACGCAAGCCTACCGGCTGAAGAAACTCACTGCACTTCATGAGTTCCCACAGCACAAACAGCACAAATGTGTCCTACACAATGTGTGTGTTGAGCTAAAGAGGCACCTGAAACAATCCAGCATATAACTGCAGGGTGTAAGATTCTGCTAGGGTAAGCATATGTGGAGTGCCACAACCAAGTGGCTGAAATAGTGTACAGAAATACGTGTGCAGAATATGGACTGGAAAACTGCTTCCAAAAAGTAGAATAAAAGCAACATCTGTGGGACATCCAGATACAAATGGAACAGGTTGGTATTTGGCAAACACCACAAAACAGACATTACTTTTGTGGATAAAGAACATAGAAAACCATCGTGGATGTTGTAATCAAGCGATAGCAACATATAGAACATGTGGTGTCAAACTCTAGGCCTCAGATCCGTGTCCTGGATGTTTTCTAATCAATCTGCCATTGAAGCACCTTATTGGCTAATCACACCTGATCCAGGTAACCCACAGCAGATTAGTTGGGCTGGCGTCCCTTAAATTGGCTGTTAATATGTTTGGCGTCAACCATCGGATGCATCGATGACATCGTAGGGGTTAGTATTTTTACATTTTTCTCGGCTATATAATCATATTCGCGTTTTGCTTTTAACATTTTATTTCCCAACTAATGACTAACTCATGATGATCCAGTATAAACTGAGGGAAGTGACTTTAACAAAAAAGTAACAAACAAAATAGAAAGAAGTAGTTTGCTCCCGCACTGAATTCAGCTAAGGACCGGCGGAGTGCGGATTTGCAGCTTTGTGTTTGATGGGAAGGGGGGGTACATGAGCGGTATGTGTGGGAGATTTAAGACTGCGATCCGTCCCGCAGCTCTAGTAGTACTAGCTACCGAACTCAGAACCGAGTCTAAAAGTGTGTCTGAGCACAGCTCGATAGTCGCAGTCAATAATAATGCCAAAGTGTTTGAGCTTCAGCAGAAATGTCGCTCAGTCCTTAGAAAACATTCAAACAATCACGTGGATTTGTGTTTCCAGTCGTGTCCCGACTAAATAAAGGTTGATGTTATTCTTACATGTTTACGTGCAGCCAGCAAGCAGCACCACCCAAAGCTACTGTTGTTAGCCTGCTAGCATACTGCTAATCCTGGCTTCGTTTCAGAAAAAGTACTGACCAGTTGATTAAAAATTCAAATGATGAGCGAACAGGTGTTTCATAATAACCGAACATTATTAAAAGCACGCTTAGAAGATCATTCGCATTTTACCGAGTTGACACATATATAATGGCCAAGCGCTGTTTAACATTGTTTTGTATTGAACTGTTACATTCAATTAAGTTTGAAAAAAAAAAGCCGCTCGGCGGAATTTATCTTTCCGTTTTCAAACTCTACTGCGCATGCGAATGATTTATCTGATTAGAAAGTGTGACCTTAGTGAACGTTTACATTCTGAGAAACATTTTTCGCCTATGTACACGCTTTTTGATTCTAATCCGACCATTGATCCCATCAAGATATTTTAAGATATGTAACCCGCTGGCTTATGGTGTTGACCAAGCAACGTGGCGGGGCGTGGCATCACGGATGGTGGTCTTCTCCATCGGGATAAGTCAGTCACCCATCACGATGATATCGTCCATCGGGCACAACCTCACAGCAGATGAGGCAGGATTTCTGAAAAACCAGCAGGAGGTCGGCCCTCGAGGCCTGGAGTTTGACACCCCTGATATAGAAGAAGGAACATGAGACACTGGAGAAATACAGTACCAGGAACTGGTAAAAGCTTGAAGACAAAGGTGACAGTTGTGCCTATGGTAATTGCTTGAGGCAGTAACCCCCAAACTGGAGGATCTGTGAAAATGGAAGTGCTAGAACAACAAAGGCTTTCTAAAGGTCTTAGGTCAAATCTGCCCTACATGTTAACACAGGCTATCTGAGGCAAAATGAGCAATCATGTATGACACACAGGTGGCTGCAGGAATATCAAACTATTACACCAGTTCAGTAAGTTCAAGAGGACGAAATGTAGCATGGACTTTTTTTATAACCATGCTGAGAGGGACAAGTTGTAGCAAACACAGATTTTTCATTATTTAATCCGCAAAAAGCCTGCCCCACTGCGCAAGGGGCCTGTCAGGTCTGTTCTACAACCCTCCACGAGCTGGACAACTCAAAAACCCACAGCACATGTGCGGGCCAACACCACCATAGAGGTCAGTCTGACTCAGGCTACAGGATTAGGTTGGGCTACGTCCCCTAAATTACCGTTGGACGATGTTGTTGTCAACCATCGGATGGACGGCATGACATCGCCGGGTATTTTTACATTTTTCGCTCTTATATAACTGGTGTTATTCGTTATTTTGCATTTTTTATTTATTTCCCAAATTAATGTCTGAATCTGCGATGATCCAGTATAAACTGAGGGAAGTGACTTCAATAAAAAGTAACAAACAAAATAGAAAGAAGGGAACCGCTTCCGCAATTTAACTATTATGAATAAGGAGCGCGGATTTACAGCTTTGTGTTTGGCGGGGAAGGGGGTACATGAGCGTATGTGGAGATTTAAGACTTATCCGGTCCCGCAGCTCTTAGTACAAGGCAACCAACTGAACCGGTCTCAAAGTGTGTGTCGATACATTCGATCAGCACACACAGCGGTTTGAGCTTCAAAGGTGAAATGTCGCTTCTCAGTCTCTTAGGAAAACATTCAAACAATCACGTGGATTTGTGTTTTGTGGGTCGTGTCCCGGAATAAATAAAGGCTGATGTTATTCACAGCATGCAGCGCCACCCAAAAGCTAATGTTATAGTCTGCAGCACATACTGCTAACTTGCTTGCTCAGAAAAAGCCTTGACCACACGGACAAAACTAAATGATGAGCGAACAGGTGTTTATAATAAATCGTGAACATTATTAAAAGAATGCTTAGAAGATCATCTGTATTTTACCGATGACATGTCATCGTATATAGCCGCTGTTTAACATTGTTTTGTGCTGAATTGTTACATTCAATAAAGTTTGCAATGCCAAGTGAATTTATATCCTTCCGGGTTTGTCAACCCTACTGCATGTGCGAATATTTATTCCGAAACTGTGACCTGGTGAACGCTTAGCCCTTGACATTTTCTGGGCCCATCTACACGTTGATTCTAATCCGACCATTGATCCCATCAAGATATTTTGCGGGCTACGTAACCATCGCTTATGGTGCTGACTGCAACGCGATGGGGCGTGGGTATCGATGGTGGTCTCCATCGGGATGTCAGTCACCATCACCCATGACTCCATGATATCGTCCATCGCACAACCCCTACCACAGATACTACGCACGACCCACAAGTTCCCAGACCATTGATACAGGACCCAAGCTTGTTTGAGAAGGGATTTTATTTTAAACTAAAAAAAAGTCAATTTTCCTTGTGAAGATTATCAGCAACAATGTCAACATTTTATACAATGCATTGATCCAGAGGCCTCTATAAATGAAATGTAAATGAGTATTTATTTGGATATTGATTTTTTTCCTGTTTTAAGCCAAATAAATTTTATTTTTTTAAAAGAATCACAAATACTTTAATGTGATATGCATTAGAAGATATTCATGTAAAAAAATCAAAGCAATAACAAGTAACCTGGATGATGTAGTTTACTATGTAGTGTACTTTTTTTGTTTTTTAGCATTTTAACCATATGACTTTCGCTTCTGTAAAAGACCATTTTGCACCAACACACCACTTTTTTGTGCTGTGAGACTGGAAAGTTTGATATTCCGCTTAACCCGCTTATATTTTAGCGGCTGGTTTCTTTGCAAATCTAGTGTTTCAAGGGTAAGAAAATGTATGTCAGTGAGCGACAATATTTACGTGCTTTCATTCAGCCAAAAAAAAAAATAATAATAATAATATTAATAATAATATTAATTAATGATATAATTAATAACAATAGGTATATTAGCATCGATCATTTGATGTATTGTCTTCATGTTTTTACTTTCTAACTATAACAGAACAAGTGATAGAATCTGTCTGTGGAAATATCTCTTTGTGATTGATCTATAAAACAACAAAATAAGATTCAAATGTGTCTCTCTTTACTCCAACTTAACCAGATTCTTTGAAATTGTAGCTGTTGTTTGCGCATTTAAAAGTTTTTTTTTTTTTTTCTGAACTATGCAAACGATGATCATTTTAGTTTCGGCAAAAGGTGCCAAAAAAACTCTCAAATTTGGCAGGGGATTTTAAAATACAGTCAATTGTATCTTAACAAGGGAAACTTAAAAAAGAAAAGGAATATTTAATTTTTATATAATTTGTTGTAAGCAAATGCCAAAAATCTCTTTGTAGCAAAACCTATTTTTTCAAAAGTAAAAAAATGAAAGTCAAAATACTAATATAGATGCTAGCAATCAAAATATTTAGTCAGGGTTCAATAATTTTTATGCAATGGTTTACCAATACATACTATCTATTCTAATCTATTAAGAAACCCAAATGTTAATCTAACCAATGTACATTCAGATATTCATAATAGGATAAGGTCACAAATTGATGGAATTCAAAAGAAATAAAAAAGAATTACTGCATAGAGAAACACAATTAGCTCAGTGTGATTTGCCTGTGTTTATCTATGGCAGAGTTTGATCCTCCTGCTGCGAATAATGGTCATGACTGATTTTTTTCAGTTTTAATTTAATTTCATCACATTTACTTGTCATTCTGGCACCAAGTTCCTTCCCTTTGCTTTCAGTCACTATATTATTTCACACTCTTTTCTTCTTGATTTATCTTACATTAAAAGTTGTTCATGGAACTTTTTAAGGATATGATGGAAGCACTGGGATTATGTCACCTTGTAAAATATAACTATATAGTAACTCTTTATAAAGATAGTGTCTAAAATTAGAAAAAGTTGATATCATATATTTTATTCAAATAGATTACTAATGATTACAGAGAGAAATGTTGTAACAAAGATCAAAGCAATACAAGCAGCTTCTTTTTTTTATCAGATGATGAATCGTATGATCTTAAAGAGGACCTTTAAATTGTTTTTGGACCCTTTTCTTTGCAGTGAAAACTCCTCAAATTTTGCTAAAAGACAAATAAGAGTAAAAAGACAGATTTACTTTTTAAAGTCAGATTTTCTTTCAAAGAAGATAGTATAGTTTCCTGTTTTATGCTCAAACAATTCATCCATTGTATTTGTTCAGATTTATATAAATAGCATTGCTTTTTCTCCTCTATAGTATTCAAAAGCTTTCTAAATTCTTTTTAAATAAAGACAATTAGTTCAGTAAGCAATAATTTAATTTTCTGGTGAGATTCAACTTTATTTTTCGTGTCATGTTTTCTCTTAATTTTAATAAAACTAACTTGGAACCGGTATTTTACCATTTCTCTGAGAAAATGCTTAGTTTTCCGATCCAAACAGTACACCAGAAAAAACATGGCATTATGAACCTCAGCGTCAGCACCTGCTTTCCGCTTCCATTTTCGCAAACTCTCTGTCCTACACTGCACCACTTAAAAGCCAGCCGAAGTGACCGGAGCATATCAGTGCTGGACTGTAGTAATTGCGTTGAGAAATGGCTAATTTCTCTCGCTTATCCAACAGGAGAAGCTGTAAAGTTACTGAGCACCTTGTGCTTTCTGTGATTTCGCTATGGCATGGTATTTTAAATACACTCCTAGATTCTTCTACAGTCAACGTAAATGTTTTTGTGTCTAATGCTAACATCTAAAACTGCATACAATATACACACCCATTTACTTAGGGACAGGACATGTGGCATTTAGCATGCATATAAAGCAGTTTGGAGAAAGAATTTGTCCTTTTTGTAATGCAGATTGTTCACATCAGATATTTTTAACCACATTGCCAGCCATCTGGGCTGACCTCCAAAACCACGGTGCCAGTGTCGAGATGTTTCAGATTTCATTCACAACTGCTTCATCAACTGTTGGCTGGTGACCTTCAATCTATCAACACCACTTTTCCACTTATCACAGATAGATGCAGTCATATCAACTAAAAATCGGTTCTCAATTAAATTCTTTCGCTCAACCTTGGCTGTTCAAAGTTTTAGTCCAGTGTTACTGTTTTTACCATCGTAACTCTTCAACCACTGACGCAATGAATGGATTCTGAACAGAGTAAAGCAGCCTTGTGCTGATATGCAACACTTTATGTGTTGTGCAGTTAATATAAAACAGCTGATTCTGTCACAGAAAAAGAAGCTTTAGATGTTTTGCGTTGCTACACTTACTTTCATAGATTTAAACAATGCATTGCCAATATGAAATACCGCTTTTCCTTGTTAGAATGAGCTGATTCATGAACGAATGGTCAAAGATTACTGTATGTCATGTATTGTGTGTCATTTAGTAAAGCTATGAGGTGCCAGTGTAGACATTATTCAGAATTAGCATTCATAAACACATGTGAAATCTCTCACACACACCAGAAATGCTTGTATACATACAACTGAAAATGGTCATCACATATATGAAATCTCTCACATACACATGTGAAATCTCTCACATACACTACTGAAAATGCTCTCACACACACATGTGAAAATCCTCTCACATACACATGTGAAAATCCTCTCACATACACATGTGAAATGCTCTCACATACACATGTGAAAATCTCTCACATACACATGTGAAAATCTCTCTTCACATACACATGTGAAAATCCTCTGTAGATACACCATTGAAAATCCTCTTCACATACACATGTGAAAATCCTCCTCACATACACATGCGGAAAATTGCCTCCTCACACACTAATGAAATTCCTCTCACATACACATGGAAAACTCTCTCACATACACACATAGAAACTTCAGATACACTACTGAAAATCCTTCCTCACATACACATGAAAATCCTTCACATACACACATGTAAAAATCCTCTCACATACACATGTGAAAATAAAGCCTCACACACTATCCAAAATGCTTCTCACATACATGAAATCAATAGAAACGGAAGGCATTTTTCAGTAGGCGAGATTTTTTTACTTCTCCTTTATTGTTTTGGGGAAACGAAGTTATTCACTGAAGTATTTCAGTGGAAATAGAACCCGTGTCCCGTAATTCCTGCCCTGATCCCTAACTACAAAACCTCTATAGCAGAACCATATAGTTCTACATAGTCTTCGAATTTAAAAGCAATTCAGACACCTCGTACTCAAATTTTTTTGGGTGTTGTTCATAACGCTGACACGAAACAGTGATACGCATTATCACACCACCTGGTCTGAGGCTAACTACTCCTATTTAATGCGAATGACACTTATTTGTCAGAGTAAAACATAATAAATATAAACATTTTTACAAAGACTATTTATGAATCTGCTGTCTTCGGGATCATGGAAAACGTGACTGATTTATAACAATAAATTACAAACCCTTTGCGTGATTTAATGTATTTGTTCATAAATAAACCCCCAAAGTTATTTTTTCTTCATGCCAATATTTATTTTGTTTTTTGTGCCGCTTGAACGATTAACGGGGTCTTGCAAGTAGTGTTACTTTTTTGTAGCTTACACATTACTGAAAAAATGGCTTTGAAAATGAATCTGTCCGTGTTCCTGGCAATAATTCAACAGTTTTAGGAGATCAAAACTAGAAAACGGTAGATATGCAGCATCACAGATTAGTGGGGTTGACAGGGCAGACATCTCAGAAGATTTCTCTGACGTTCCTGATCAGACAGAATAACTTCCATAGAGTTAAACTTAAAGCTTTTTTTAGTTAAACTTAAACTTTAACTAAACTTGTTACTAATCAGCTCAAGGTTTCATGTCAATTGCTGGGCAAGAGTTTGTCTGATTTTCTTCAAGTGAGTTGTAGTTCAATTACATGAAATGACTTTAGAGTTCAAAGTTTAGAATTTTTTATTCAGAGTCAAAACTTCATACTACTTGTTTTAAACAAAAACAAAACAAAAACTTTCATTTTAAAAGTTTAATGAAAAATCCAAAAACCCACAAATAAAAACCACGAGATTTTCCAGAATTAATAAATACTATAATCTAAAAATGTAGACATCAAATAAATAGAAACATTAAAAATGTGATTTAATTTCCTCAATGAAATAATAATGTTGCATTTTCCAGGGTCTTCCACGCCCTACTGCTTTACCAACACAAAAGGTGTCTGTCCTGGCCTCTTTACGCTTGACGGTCAGTCCGACACAAGACTGATTTTTCGGTTGGACCACAGGATCATCGCAGCATCTTGGCAACGGGATGTTCCCAGCTATCGCCGGGTTCCTCACACACTCTGGGGGTCGCCAGGAGACCGGACGCCCTGGTGCTTCTTTTTCTGGCTGGCGTGTGGCACATCTTACAGTGTGGTAGCCAGAAGTCTTTTGACATGACACTGTCCACCGTGAGCGATGTTGTCCACAGGACGGCAGACCGCATCCTCCAGCTGATGAGCAGGGTCACCCAGCTTCCCAGTGGGAATGAACTACCATAAGTCGCCTGGATTTAGTAGCTCGCTGGTCTTTCTTCTCTCTTCCAAAGGGTCACAAGGAGCATTGATGGTTGCCACATAGAATAAAGGCCCTAAAAGAAAAATGCAGCTTGTTATTTTAACAGGAAGCTTTTTATTCCATTAAAATGCATGCTGCAAGGGACTCTAATGCCAAATTTATAGATATTTTGTTGGGGAATCCAGATCAATCCATGATTCACGGGTTCTTACCGAAAGTCACTTAGGTAAATCAAACAACCCACCTGAAGGATCCTTTTGGGTGATGGTGGGTATCCTGCATTGCACATCCCATCATGCTGCTGACCCATGAGGAATGCCATTGAGGCAGTGTTACAATCCAGAACCACCCAGAACAATGCGCTCAGTTAGAAGAGAGCATTTGGCATGATAAAGACAGTGAGGAGAGCAATATTTCTGGGGCGCTGGAAGTAAAACCAACCTTGCAATGAAAATCATTGCTCAGAAGTTCATTCTGCACATTCTGTGCATCAGCAAAGGCGATTGCTTATTCACAGATGCTGAGCCACAGCAGGACAAACACCAGGAACATGGTGACTCAGCAGATCACGTCCGGCCTGCAAGGACAAATCTGTTTTCCTTTCTTTCTCAGCCCACTGGTGACACACACACATGACTCTAGAAGACCAGATTACTGCTAACATGTATAAAATAAATATTAACACATAAAACGAAATTCTAAATATGTACATCTGATATTTATATGAAAACTTTGAGATTGTTAAAAATAGCTCATGATTTAAACAATAATAAGCATAAATTATTCATTTTGTTCATACATTTATTAAACAAATTGGAAAACAATGGCTGCATTAAATTTTAAACAATAATTTCAACTCAGGGGAACTTAACAGACTCTCCTGTTGCTGTTCCTCCTTCTAATTTTTCTCTTCTGGCTCTTTTTAACATAAACCTTAACTCCAGTACATATCAACAATCCATTAACCGCTTATTAAATAGTCAAATTCAATCATGTGTCTCTACCCATCTGGCACGAAAGCCAGTTTGGAAAAACAAACAAGCATTCTTTCCATCTCAGCAAATGGATCGGATTTTCCTCATCCCTCGCTCGTCCTCACATATGAACACTTTTAAACATGTTAATAACTTATCTCACGTGTTAGAAGTCACTGCTTTTTTGATGTAAGATCATGCTTGTTTTTAGCCTTCGCGCTAATTAAGTAGCGTGGCTGTAGCATTACTGAAATTGGATGAATAAAACAATCTAGGTTGTTGATTTGAGGAATATAACATATTAAACAGCATCATCTAAGTGGCATTTACAAACATATTTTACAACAGATACTGGATATTTTAATATACTTGCTAATGCTTTCGGTGGTTTTCTTGCGCAGCCCGCTGCCATTTTCGAAGATTCAGACTAATGACATCTCACGATAATCAGCCAATCTCCGCTACCGAAATGCCTTCCTAGTTTGCCTAAAATTTCAGCAGTGTATGTGAGAGCATTTTGATAGTAAAAAAGGGAGAGGATTTTTCATATGTGTATGTGGAGGATTTTCACTACGTGTATGTGAGGATTGTAGTGTGTGTGAGAGCATTCACATGTGTATGTGAGGATTTTCACATGTATGTGGAGGATTTCACATGTGTATGGGAGAGGATTTTCACATGTGTATGTGAGAGCATTTTTCAGTAGTGTGTGTGAGAGCATTTTCATGTGTATGTGAGAGATTTTCACATGTGTATGTGAGAGCATTTTCACATGTATGTGATAGGATTTTCATGTAGGTGAGAGCATTTTCAGGTAGTGTGTGTGAGAGCGTTTTTGATAGTGTGTGTGAGAGGATTTTCACATGTGTATGTGAGAGGATTTTCACATGTGTATGTGAGAGGATTTTCACATGTGTATGTGAGAGGATTTTCACATGTGTATGTGAGAGGATTTTCATATGTGTATGTGAGAGGATTTTCACATGTATGTGAGGAGATTTTCACATGTGTATGTGGGGAGATTTTTCACATGTGTATGAGAGGATTTTCAGTAGTGTGTGTACATTTTCACATGTAAGGTGAGATTTTCATGTGTACAGAATGAATACATTTTCAGTTGTATATATGTTATTTCAATTAGTGTGTGTGAGATTTCATATGTGTTTGTGAATGCTAATTCTGAATTATGTCCTACACACTCCTCATAGTAGCTGCCAGCAAATATCCAGGTCATAGGGTTGATTTAGCTGTCCTCTCTAAACGTTTTAATATTGCTGTCATTCGATTCATCTTCATGGCTGGTAATTAATTAATCGAAATAACCTAATTTAACTCCAACCGGCTCAGAAAAGCTAATTTTCAAGGTATTTTATTTCAATTTTTAGTATCTATGGTGCAGTTAAAGATTATACAGCTAAAAAGTGGTTTAATGATTTTTTTTCCTTAATAGACATCCAACCTTTACTTTTACACAACCAATGGATTTTTTTTCCAATCTCTAACAATTAGGTAAAACAAAAACAGGTTTAGTGCCCGGTTTAAAATAAAATAAAAAACAGTAGGAACATTTTCCTAAAAATCCAATAAGTATTGACCACAAATTTCTTTTGTAATACAGTTGTAGTATGTTGACACTTTATCCCAGTTTATTAAGATTGTCAAATTCTTTTAAAAGTCTGAGCATCTGAGTTCTCATCTAACCCTACTTTAGATGACTCCCACCCTTACACTCACGTGTTCTCTACCATGACAAAGGTGGATAAAGGTAGGAAAGATTTCATGTAACTATGGACACCAGAAGATCACAAATCATTGAAGAAAAAGGTCTGGGTGCACTGTTCAGTGCAGGTATGCAACGTTTGACACCAAGAGCGAATTTTTCACTGTGAGAGTCAAAGAGCCACACCACACACTGACCTGCCAAGACGCACACACACACGCACAATTAAAGCCGTATTATTGTCCATAACACACTCCTCTCCCTACACCAGAACAGCAAGTATTGCACAGGTTATTTCAAGGAAAGGTCCACCCTCACATACATCAATGCAGCTTTTAGCTAGAGTTAACACAGAGATTACCCTAGGCTGATGGTCTCCACACACACTTTCCGCTTTCATACACACTTTCTCTCTCATCTCATTCTTTCTCTGCCCCTCTGACAATAACCACTCAGTGACGGCAGAAAGGTTGATGTTGGTGAGAATGTGACTTCTGAAGTCAATGATTTGCGATGATAAACCGGAATATTTCATCGTTTATCCAACATCATTTAATCCGGTAATTTTTGTATCTCAAGATTTCTTTTCAATGATACTTTCACACCAACAAATACACAAACATCTAACAGAGATCTTCTGGTGTCTGAGTCATTCACATATTCAATAACACATTAAATACATTACATTTCAGTTGAGGCAATTTAAATTACTTTTGACCCTCATTAGAATATCTTGCTTTTATGTTTTTTATTCAAACAGGCGACTGACATTTGCATCAAAAGCAAATATTTTATTAAATATTACATTGGGTAATGAATCAGTTTATACTAAGGAGCAATATTCCAACAAGTGCTGATTTATAATTTAACTGACTGCCATTCTCGTCCTCCTTCCTGCTCACATTAGAACCCGTAACTTCGATACACACTATTCAGCCAAACGGCATGGAGCTCAATTCTGCTAACAGCTACCTGGCTCATGGTTTTACACCGGTAAACCCTTCCCATGAGTCTTAGGGGCTGATGGGGCTAACCCCCAGGCCAGTTGTAGCCTCTCTGATCAGTTCCTTTACGTGAGTGTCGGTCAGAACGGACCGATGTCTGTTCTTCTAAATTATAATTAGGGCCTTCTTTCAGCAGATTTCTTGCTCATTATCTTTGCTTTCGCTACCTCATCAAAGACCAGCGGGGATCTCATCATCCGCTTCTGCATTAGAGAGGATCTATGAGAAAAAGTGATTCGCGGTTGTTTCCGTTCAGTTGCGCAAGCAAAGCCACGTTCTGGGCGCCTATTCATTCTGATTGCAGCTGCTGTGAGTCTTCGCAAAGAAGGAAAGGGGGATGATCGTTGCTTTGAATGTGCACTTTGGAAAAGCTTCAACTTGTTAATAAAGGAGACAATGGTGTCAGACCAGGAAGTTTTTCATTTTCTCCGATACGGTTGCCATGACCAATGTTACTGCTTCCAAAGCTCATAATAATAAAACATCGACGCCACTCTCTGTTCAGTAAAATAGCACCTTTCCGTTCTTCCAGAAACATCTCTGTGTTTATCTTTATACTCTGAATTTCACCATTTTGACCATGAGGGTAACGGTCTGCACGCACATCAATCTTGCCTACGTATTCGCAGTGGGCTTAACTCGCGAAATGATTACGGTCACGATGTGTTCAGGAGCAGAATCAAACACACAATACTGTCAAATTACTTTATTACCTATTTTAATACCTCTGATGGTTTTAGTGTAGTTTAAGAGGGAAAAATTATGAAATGAGGCACAGGATATGAAAATATGACGACGCAAAGAGCCGCACGCCATTGTCCAAGAGTCGCGATGGCAAGCTCAGAGAGCCGCTGCGGTTCGCCACCCTGGTCAGTGTGTCTAGATGACCCAACCTCAACGCAGCAAGTGCCTAGGACAGCACAAGTTAACCTGTTAGTGAATTGGGTACCTTTGAAGACTAGGACAGTAGACGAGAAAAGAGATAAGAATATATGGAGAAAGTGAGACATGCAGTCAGAGGTACACTTTCCCTCTGAAATTATGCTTTGTATCACATATGCCGTCCAGCATATCTAGGCCTTCTACTTCTCTCCGCTGCCGTAGAGTGGTGTCGTAGTAGGCTCCATAGCGGTTATCATGATGCATCGTACCATATATCAAATATACAGCTTTTTGTGAAAAATAATTTAAACTTAAAAATATAACAAAGTTGATAATAATCGATTAATTTTTTTTTGTAAGTGGAACATTGCCCGTTGAGGTGTCCATTATCAGAAATGAATGGAGTTTGCCAAAGCAACTGTCTCCGACGATCAGCCCTCTGTCGTTAATAAATATATGATAACGAACACCTCGTTGGGCATCCTCCCTTACATAGTAGATCATCATTTGGCAGTATTTTCTGCAGACATATAATTTTAGTCTTGCTAATGACTCTGTCTTCGAGCCTTTGCTAGCCCAGGTGCTAATATTTATGTGGTTAATTGGCACCCTGTTGTTCCCCCTGAGACTCCATGAATCCAAATACTGTCTATGACGGCTTGAATCAAGGGCCAAAATGAAAAGAAGATGCCAGGAATCATATGCTGATTATTAGGAAGCAAGACTCATTGATGGGCAGTGAGATGCTGTAGCTCATTAGGGAAACTACTTGGGTTGTGCAGCTCATATCAAAGATATTCTGCACAATGACAACACTAACTATCGACAGTGTGAAAGACTGTCACTGGGATTTGCATTAAACAGAAAAAAGGTTTTTATGCGTGAAATGACTAACTGAATATAGATACCCCAAGTGTGCAATGATTGGAAGTTTCTCAGCTTTTTAGTGGCTGCTGTTTTGCTTGGGGAGAATATTAACAAAACCCAACTTCTCAGGAAATGGAAAACTGAAGGACAAACAGTAACACCAGTTGGAAGCAATGACTATACCTAAATTAAACAAAATTTATGGCACAACGGGAGAGTAACTGAACATGTACATTAAGGCTCTTGTATATTTTAGGGTGAAAAACCAAATGGCCATGCTGTGATTTGAGTACAAACTGAGGTTTACAAAATTTCAACCAAAGTAAAACCTAATCAGAAAATATTTTAAACCAGAGTTATATTATTTGCTACGTTCTCCTTGAGTAACTGACTGGTTTTGTCTTAAAAGCCACTTGGGATTTGTACACTGTACTGACTGACTCCTGTTATTTTATAGTGTTTTCTCCTGGGCTTAACTCTCAATTCCACCATCTACACAAATGTGAACTCCTTCAAATGTAAACAATGCAAACAGTCTTTTTCAGCCATCATGGTTCACACAGCGAGCATCATATAGTAGATATGAAAATTCTTGCAGAGAAGCAGGCTTACACATACATCCTGACTCTCACACAAAATGCATGAGGCCCTGAAGCTGCAGTGGGATTAGAGATTAGCACAATGGTAGGGACGAATCTATCTCAAACTCAGTAGCATATTAAAATTTACTATCCTAACATTTATCATGCATATCAGTAGATACATTGACTGTTTGAACTACGTGTGTTCACCTAAAGATTATACCTTGCCCAGTTTACGTATTGGTTGTATTGTTACATGTGCAGCCTGACTCATGTGAGGTCTTTCTGTTAATGTCACCTTTTTTTTCCTGTCTAATTTAGTCTTTACTATTACTTTAATTTACAGCATTACATAATAGGATGGGGAAGGGCATCCTGTTCAGAGTTCGTTTTGCCTGCCTGATGGCAGCTGGATAGACTCTAGCAACCCATGAACCTGAACAGGTCATATGTGGACAATGAATAGATAATGTAATATGTATTTTCTATAATCAATATTACAGTAAAGGGAGAGCCATTCATCTCATCAAAAAATCAGCTATGATGAAGTAGTAGGTGTTTCTTTAATGAAATTCTAGAATCTCCAATCCTGACAATTAATTGGTCTAATCCTTTTATGAAATGACATTGGAGTTATACACCTGTAAAGGTTTTACAGCTATTACAGTAATATTGTCACAAGAACAGGCAGACGGCTGGTTCCAATTGCAGCAGGTTTGTTAGCTCAGCTAAAAGTCCACAAAGCAATCAAGGTCATGCAGGCAGGGCTAAATCACAAGCATGAGAGCATAAGCAAAGTAACAGGGGTAGATAGAATCCAGGCGAGGGAAACAGAGTCCGAGGCAAAATAGGGTCAGGAACAGATGATCGTATCCAGGTATAATGTTTGATAATGCAGGCAAAGTGGCACAAACAATACTTCATTCTGAGTGAGGCTCAAAGCCAATGCTATGTTGTGTTGATTGAGTGAAAGAGAGTCAGGTGTGCCGCATTCAGGAAGCTTGCGCTAGGGTTTCTGGGAGATGTAGTGGGATTAGAACTCTGGAGATGGTTCCTGCTGGAGACCAGAAGGGGAGACAGAGCTCTGACTTCTGACAACAATGAACTATTTTGAATTTCAGCCAAATAATGCCAACTGTAAAAGCAAAATGGAGGCCACTGCACAGAAAGATGATATTGCTCTTCATACATATATATATATATATATATATATATATATATATATATATATATATATATATATATATATATATATATATATGTCTGTATATGTATGTGTATATATACATGTATATATGTATGTATGTTACCTTAAAAAATGCTGCAACTGAAGACAACACAACAATCTTTTTTTATTTTATTTCATACATCTGTTATCCTCAGGTGCATTCAATGAAATTATAGCTTTCATGAAATGATCACAACAGGTCTGAGTAACAAAACCAACAGAATCTTTGATATAAACATATTTTCACTATACTGTGTATTTGCGTGTGATTGTATAAAGGTCAGTACAGAAGACAGTTGAAATCCTGAAACATAATTACTGTCGATCTGTGAGCAGGGCCACAGGTGGAATGAAAGCTCGCCATTTATTTGTTTTATCAATTCCTGACTATTTCATTTTGTCTCAAGAGTGGGCTACCTATCTTTTATTTTCCTTTCCACGTATAAAATTAAGTTTGTATGCCTGTAATATCACAGTAGTGTGCTGTTGCACACCTTAAGTAATAAAATTTACAGAACAAACCATCTTTCTCAAATCAAAGTCAAACCACTGCACATTTGAAATAAATACAATTTTAACTTCTTCTCTTACAGCTGTGGCATTCTGGAGACTTAACTTTCTAAATTTATTGAGACTAAGAAACAGCAGATATATCCAGGTTTTCTGAAGTGCCTCTTTCATTATAGTCGTTCAGTTGACAACCTGTTTTACACTTTTTTTTTGCAACAAGTTTTGAAAAGAAGATGCTGTATGATGATTTTGATCTTTGACCAGGCCGTTTCCCTCTTGATCCCACCACCACTTTAGACGGTTATTTCTTTCTATCCACTCTGCCCACTCCACACCACCGAGACACCGGGCTTCCTCTGAGAAAATGTGTGTGTCATTGTGTTTTCCATCAGAGTGAGTTGATGGATTGTGATAGGTCCGAGGGAAAAAGCTAGACCATTGCAGTTAACACTGACCTCTCCGTGCTTTCTCTCCAACTCCCACGCAGCCTCACAACCTGTCTTTCCTCCTCTCAGTGTACTACATCTATCAGTCATTCACTCACTGTCGTATCAGGTTTTGTTTCACAGTAATTTTGGCCACCAGAAACAAAATGACCAACTCTTTTCACTTCTGACTCTGAGATAAAGGAAACTATTGTAGTTTGTGCTGGAAAGCATGTCAAACTGAGCTTTAAAATATCCTGCATCCAGAAACCTGCTCTACTTGTTCCCTACCGTAATTCATTTGTGTCTCTCACATTAACATTTCTTATGGTCCTTCACCAGTTTCCTTTACATTGAAATATTTTTCTTCCCTATCCTCATTAAATATTCTTTTCTGTCTCTGTCTTGAATTTCAAAAGTCAATGAGACAATATTATTGAGACTCAACAACAATTGTTTTTCCTTTACATGATATTGTTACACCTCACATCATACAATTTTATCAGTTTAGCATAATTTACACACTCCTACCACCCCTTATCATTCATTTTGTTAGATTATTTCTTCTTATTCAAGTATAGCAAAAACGTTTTAGATAATTTTTCCCCAAACATAATTTTTTCCATAAAGCATTTGCGGTCTCAGCTGCATTCAACCACTTCCACTAATTCCCAGATTTCCCCTGGTGATAAAGGTTTCTTCTACAGGCCAGCAGTAACTGCTCACTCATTTATAGTTTTATCCATGGCATGCTAGTTTACACCGGGCTGTTTTAGGATTTATAGTGAGAGGACTGGTCAATCAAAATATGTAATATCAATGCTCACTAACAAAGAAAACTCTTTTTTTACCCCCCATATCCCCCCATTACACACAAGAACATTATTTCCACCTCCCTCCAGACCCCATTACACCTCATATTTAATGGGGATACATTTCAAAAATAACTCACAATAATAAGGCAATCCACAAAGTAGTGGGCTAGAAATGTTTTAGGCTGTAAAACCCCTCACTACACACTCTCAATATTCAAACACTCGTAGAGAAATAATTCCAATATTATAGATTGAAAACAAAGATTTGATCGTGATCAAATATGTAGATTTCCACATATCTGGAGACACAGCACAGAGGAGATTGATTAATAAGGTCTCCAGCCAATCAGGATGCAGATCAGGGTGTTTCGCTAAAACAAAAAATGCATACAAAATCGCACTGCATAATTTCAGACAAAGGTGAACAGTGGTATAGCGAAAGAACACTATATTTTATGAAAAAAGGTGTTTACCAAATATCAATTTGATCTTTTGATAGGTCTGTTTGTCTTACCTCTTTGTTTACCCTACTTTTTCCAAATTGGTAACCTTGTGAGAAGAAGTAGAAATCGATGTATGTAGTCCAGCAAAATCGAGATTAAAAGATTTTTCTGGCAGATAGCTGGGTGCTTTGTCGGACTGTTCATTATTATATTTGTGTCTTATTCAAACCCAGTCAACTGTGGGAAGCTGCTGATTACCCAAAATATTGCAACGGAAACCTCTCCCTTTGACTGTTTATGTCACACTTTCTCTTTTTCTTTTTAACTCCTAATTATTTCACTGAATTTGTTCCAGGATTTTACCAAGTATTTCATTCAAGACTGTGATTCACATACATGATGGGGATTTCTTAAAACGCAGCTTTCCACCAGCTTTTCTGCATGAAAGATGCCTTTTCACACAGGAAAGTGTGACTTTTCTGATGCTACAACATACTACTTTTTTCAGATTTCTGCTTTTATGTTTTCGTTATTCACAACATATGCAGTATTTAATACGCTTTTTAAAGTAATCTTCCTGAAAAACTAAAATCTTTGATGGATCTCATCATTTCTACCAATACTAAAAAACATGAGTTGAAAATGACACACACAGTTGCAGCAGCTACATGCTTGTGTTGATTATATGCTTCTTTTATTCTCATATGTACTTTTTGTAAATGATATCTTAAAGTCAAAATGACCTTTTATAAGATTGTACTTGTTTCAGGTTTCAGAGTCCCCCAGTTCAATTATGGTTTATCATCTCAGTAGTGAGACGGCACAGAAACAGGAAGCAGAAGGCATGGTTGCACGGATGTTGGGGCTGGCATGCTTGTGCCACATTCAGAGCAGCTGCCCCTTTCCTCTTCCTCACGAATGCCAGGTCCCTAATGGGACTCCAGCTCACCATCAACAACATGATGAGGAAAATGCTGTGCACTAGTAATTTCAGAATCCTGACTTCATTAATCTACTCCAGTCTTGGCTACTGAGCAAACATGGAACACTGCACTAGTCCAGGACAGAAGTATGAACCCCAACAAGATCAGGATGTGGGATTTATGGCTTTGAAATGCAGGCTCATTTACTCCCGGGGAGTTTACTTTATTCTAGTGTCGCTCTTCAGCATACAACCAAATGCAAATGTTAGTATGACTATCAAACAAACTTCACTGAAGCATTATCCTGAGCATGTGCTGATCAGAAGGTGATTTTAATTCATATAGATCTAACAGCAGTGCACCCAAGATTCCACCAGAGTATTATAGCAAACCACTAGACAGTGTGGATACTACTATGCAGGTCTAAAGAGCTAGCACACGTGACATGATCTGACCTCTTGTCCTTGTTTTTAATCCTGTAAGTGTCCACATCTGTAAACCAGCTGAGACCACTAAACTGGTGGCTCTCAACAACAACAGGGCTACTTCAACAGGGATGTGTTTAAAAACCAGAAGCTGGATATTTTCACATAAAGACTTACTGTCACAGAGGACAAAAACATCCAGGTTTAGTCCAACTTAAAGCCCTGGATGACCTGGAACGTCCATCCTGGACATGCTCCTAGAGAGAAACAAACCTTCAGATTTGGGAATTGGACTCACTACAGCGCAGGTCACTGGAAGAGAGGATTGGGAGGTAAAACTGGAATACAGGAAAAGATTATTCCTTTTCAACAGTAATAACAGCAGGCAGGTGTGTCAGGCTATTTGACCAACCGCAGAACCATCATATCTACAATCCACCAATATTGTGCCATATCAAAAGATCCCACATCTCCAACCTGAACCACTACTGTCTAGTTGCACTTACTTCAGTAGTGATGAAGTGTTTGAGAAACTGGTCTGGAGTCACATCGCTCCCAAGCCTCTCAAATTTGGATTTTCTCCAGTTTACCCAATCGAGTCAAAGAGAATGCTGCAACGTCATGTTGCACCCTACCACTCTGAGTAACACGGGAGCTACGTCTGAATGCTCTTTGAGGACTACAAGTCGGTATATCACACCATCCTCCCTTAAAAACAAATGAAGAAACTTTTGGGCTTGGAGCTTTCTACAGGTGATACACCGCTTCCTATGACTCAGACTTAGGGTGAGATTGTACCACAGTGGTGGGGTTGATCTCCTGGAGGGAGATCAGTTCAGTAGAGGAAGGAAGTAGATGATATAGGGAGAACATAAAGTAACAACACAAATTATGAGCAAGCGGTGATAACAGGAGAAGGAAATATTAATGACACTTATACTTATCCAATATTCATTAATCAGGACTGTGTAGCTGATATCTGATTTCTGGGATTTTGGTTAAAGCGAGCCCTGATAACATTAACATTTATAAGCAGACGAAAAAGGTCTAGCAGAGACCCTATTTCCTCAGGGCATTGAAGAAATAGAATACATCTAAGAGACCCGTTGACCTCTTTACTGGTGCCTATAGAGAGAATGCCAACATATTGACTGCATTGGTGTTTGGTTCATCAGTGCCTCAGAGGAAAGTGTCTGAGGGTAATAAACATGGCCCAGATGATTGTTACAAGTTGCCTCTTTCTCTGCTCTGGGAGTAAGTTCACTGCATCTAAAATTGTTATCTATCCTAAAGACACATCACACCTTGGACACTTTCTTCTTTGAATCACTATCAGGTGGATGAACAGGCACAGACCAATAGGCTAAAACATATTTTTTATCTGACAGCCAAAACTGAACTAAACATCTAACAATTTGCTGCTCAGGAGGGAGTGTATAACAAGTGTTAATATGTGACAAAATGAATGCTCTCTTGAGTATTTTGTTTCGGTTTTATTATTTAAAATTGTGTCTATTTAAGTTTGAATGAATGATGGACACTTTTAAAATTGTGTTGGACATTTAACATGTTGTTTTGAAGACAATGTCTTATCCTTCAGCTAAAAGCTACCTTACCTGAAATTATACTTCAATACCGCGAATGACTGCACATTCCCATAGCATCCAGCCAGCACCTGTACTGTTTGTACCTGGATAAAATGTTCAGCCAATTTAGCTGCATGTTACACACCTGTAAGACAATCTATTTGACAATCTAAATACCCGTGCAGGCAGCAACTTTCTCTTTGTCTTGGAGTAAAACATACAGGTAACTGGAGTTTGAAAGGCATCTTGGGAAATTATTTGCAACAGAAGGTTGTTTTTATATCCTTAGTTAGATCTAAGACAGAAGAGAACAACGACATTTTATTGATTTTCTTTTACTTTTCTACTGCACTTTTCTAATCCGTGTTTGTAATACTGCGGTCCCTTGCTATATTGCATTTCAGCTTTCTCTGTCTTGCTGTTGCACATATTTTCTTCAGTGGAACTTTGCATGCTTTTTTTTAAAACAGCATTGTGCTCAACCTTCTGCTTGGCTTTTGATGTTCTCAATCTCTTCTGTGCCGTGTATTCTACAGAAATGGCAGTGCAACTACCCAAGTTACAAATTCTTTGATTGTTAGCAGATCTTTGTTTTCATTCCATAATATGTCGGGCCTTGCGCCCAAGGTCACCTTAAAGCACAAACAAGGCATGATCTAACGATATAAGAGATTGCAAGCCGAAATTCATATATTTTAGAAATTGTTCATTAATGTTTGGAACAAATTAGGAGTTCAACAGATCACCAAGTGCGCATCTGTCCGTTCACACCGAATACAATTCCAGCATCAAATTAGACTGTCTTTGTTTTATCATGCGTCAAAGTTGCTGATTGACATTTGCCCAAAAGAGGAGTAATGTGCGAAGCCCAAAGCCATATGGAGGAGCTTCTGTTAAAAGGACGCAGATGATAAGAATTATTCATTTTGTGTTGTAGAGCTCTACAAAAGCATCAATGAGCAGTGCACGTCTTCATTTGTGAGTTCATGATTCTCCCTGTGAGGAGCAGCAGCTGCCCCGCTCTGTGTCAGAAGAAATCCGCTGCTCCTCTGTAACCAGTGGGAGGGGGTTTATATCAGCAGTGAATGAATTTAAAGTAAATTCTGACATCCTATGATTCTCTTACTTTTTACAAATATATATATATATATATATATATATATATATATATATATATATATATATATATATATATATTTCATTCTCCATTTTTTATATGAGGGTTAGTGAAAATCCAGAAAAATACTGAAGCTTCGTTTAGAGCTGCACATTTTTTGATAAAGAACAAGAAAGCCAGTTAGGTCTCTATGTAGTCCTCCCACCAACATGGTAAATGATCAGACAAATAACAGAGACTATTGATAAAATTAACAGTATTAAGTAGAAAATGTTGCACAAAATGTCAAGTTTTCATTCATTAAGTGTTCAAAAAACTACAAAACTTGTTCTGACAAGAAGATTGATGATTTCCTTGACTTTAAATTTTTAGATAGGATCTTTTTTTTCCCACCACCAATACAACTGGTGTCGTTCCAGACTTTCAAATGTTTGAGCAGATAAACATTTAAAAATCAAGCTTCGAAGTTTATACATGTTTTCTTGCCCATACGGTTGTGTTAATCATTGATTAGAATTGTGAAAAATAAAACTATTTATCTGTGATCAATTTATTCATACTTCAAAGTTAAAATAACTAATGTTAATTATTGTTATCATTACTATCAATTATACTAGTCTGTATTTTTCGTTTTGGGGAAATTTGCAGTAAACAGGTCCTGTGTAGCCCTTCAAACTACTCAGACCCCATTAAAAAACCCCTATCCTCAAAAAGGCAGATCCCGATAGAGGGTACTTTTGAGGTTGAAGCCTTAAAGCATCTATAACTCTACCAAACGGATTTCACCTGTCGAGGGTTATTTATGGAACTATCATCCGCAATAAACAAGGGGATTAGTCTTAATACTCAATCAAAATCACTAAAAGTTAGATCGTTAATTTTTCATTTGAGGGATATTCTAAAAAAATACTGTTTTGGTTATCACAACACTGATAGGTTGGTATACAGACTGAGAAAATTGTTTGGTCTGGACCCAGTCTGCCTAAATTGGTCCGGGTCAAGTCCAGAACCTTTTGTTTGGGCTGTAGTCAGATTGCCGTCAAGGACTTTCCTGTTCCAGACTAAAGCTTGTAAACAAACCATGAGATCAAAGATCTCTTCACTCATGGATCAAGAATTAGAGTGCAAGAAAGCAACAAGATGCAGAAATTTTGGAAGTCCTGCGCTTTAGCTATTCATTTATTTCACAATTTTTAAATGTCTGTATCAACGTCAGGCTCAATACTTTTTACTTTTTTTTTTTTTTGGTCCAGTGGAGGCATGGGGCAGGATGGTTACTGGCAAGAAGAAAGCTAAGAAGGTACGCTGATAAGTGTTTATCAAATATAGATTGTCGGGAAAACAGTGAGAACCAATGTGTATCACGTTAAAAGTTGTTTTGATGAGTCTGAATTTCTTCTGAAATCACATTGCAACGAGTTGCTGTGTCTCATTGTTGTGCTGGTATGGCATAGTACTGAGACAGATCTGTTATGGAACTACGAGGTTGCTTTCAGGCAGACAACTCATGCAATAAAGAAGATTTCTTTCCATTTTTCTTTGGGTCAGCATAAGGTCTGCTCAGACACATAAAATAAAAGATTCCATAGAAAGTTTTATATTACTGTAAACTACCCTAACGGAGTCGCCACAGGTGGAAGTCAGAGTGAGGGTGGGGTGATGAACGCAGAGCTCGCGGAAATGGAAAAAGAGGGATTGGACCGCACACCTAGAACTTAAGTAGGACGCTGAACAGGTGACTTAATTAGACTGAACCGCCCGCAGGGAGGAGTAACCAGGTAAACGCACTGCCTGGGTTGCTTACCTGAAATACTCCCCAGGGTCGCTCATTTTAGAAGACGCCACAACACACCTGGCTTATGCTGTGCAACAAGAGACAGAAAAGCATGTAAGAAGTGTTTTAGGTGTTAAATAAAATAACGAGCAACAGTTGGACCCTTTTTTCTGTTTGATAACACAACAATCGCTTATGTTTGTCCACCCGCAGGTTGCTTAATTCCACTCTGTTTATGTTGGCTATGCATGCAAGTTGTTTTAGTTTAGTTGCTCCACTTCGGGAAACGGATTGTATTCAGACTTCTTAGAGGTAACTGAAGTTTAAAACCGAGACCACTTCGAAAAGTAAGTCAATAGTTGGGTGTTTTAGAACGAAAGTTTGTTCTGGATTTTGAAGGGGAAATGAACTCTAGTTCACCTTGTAACAAAATAACTTTGTTTATCTTCTCCGTTCTCCAGCAGTAGAAAGTCCATTTACCGTTTTACATAAGATTTAGACCATCAATTTTCAGAAAAAATGGACTGTAGGGAAAAGAGAAGCCTTCTCTTATTAAGTCAAAGTGTGACATTAAAATTGGCAAAGATTTAAAACATCTTTTCCTGCCGGGCGATTGCACAACTGAGTGCATGGCCATGGTGACATAGCCTCAAGAATTTTAGAAACACATTTTCATCCAAGTGTGAAAGAAATTAAATTATTTTTGATAATAAAGCTGCTACAGCATTTTTATTATTATTTTCTTTTGGGGTTGAAGAATACAAAGCTCTATTGCTGCAGCCGTGAGTTCAAAGGAATAATAGTGAAGTGAGCATATTTTGATTTACTTTTTATTTTTTAGATTTTCATCGAAAGAAAATTAATACTGATATCCCTCCTCTCTAAAAGTTATGCAGGGTTGCGCCTCGTTAGACCTTGACTGGGTCACTGCAATCACATCGGGGCACTTTCCAGTTTTGCCATGTGCTAGTCCCAAGTCCAGGTAAATGCAGAGTTGAGTCTGGAAAGGCATTGCTGTACGACTAATGTTGAATATGGTTATATTGTACAGGGATTTCTTTGAAAAAAATGGCTAAAAGGAAAAGTTGTAAGCAGAAGCTTATCTGTGTCAATTGCTACACCTACTGGTTGAAAAATCTTTAGGCAATGTCACATAGCCACTAATGTACATTTTGTGCATAATTTTATAGTTGTATTGCGGATGAACATGAAAACTATGGAAGAATTACGACAACCATGCAAAGAACACGTAAGTCTATGGTGCGCTGAATACAATTTAAAAGTACACCCCTGGCACATTGGCTGTATGAAAAGTCTGTTAAACATACATGTATGTACATACTTTGAGTGGTGATGAGAAGTTACACATTTGTCAGAATATTCTCGCAAAAATCGCTACACAATTGTGTAAGATTTATGTAATTATTGCATATAAATTACGTAAAATATGAATAAACTGCGTATAGTTCAACCGAACAAAAGTTTTGAACAGCTCAAAACCGAATTCACGTAAAGACCATTGTCTGAACCCTTGACGGACACCTGTGCACTTTGACGAATGACAAACGCAAGAGACACTTACGAATTAAATTAGACATGTAAAGTATCATAAATGACCAAAATTTCTCATCTAGAATAAAAAGAAATGTATATAGTGACTGTATGAACCGGCCTTTAAGGACAGATTATCTAAAAATTTTAAATAGGTTTGTTATCAGGTTTTTCACAGCAGTATTTAGGATCTTGAAACCCTGTGCATTCACCTTTTTTGCTAAACATGGAAAATACCACCACATTTTTCTGTTTTCTCTAGCAGATGCGTTAAGTGCATCACATATCAATGACTCACCGTATCTCCTTGCTGCTTTCGGTTTGTCTAAGGCTTGTGGCTATTAGAGTGACTTCCACAGCTTTCATTGCCTCACTGCCCAGTTACAGTGCATAGTAATTTTGTAAATTCAAAAGGGGTGAAGGTATTCTGAGTTGGGTCTGGATCGGAACTGTATTCATTTGTATTTACAAGCAGCCCAGTGTATGTAAACATACAGACAGAAAACATAGGTATTAATACTGCATTTGGCAATTGTTCAATTACTATCTGGATTCCTCGTCACAGAGATCCATACATGAGCCACAATAACCGCAGGAAAGCGATTTGTTCCAGCTGAGTAATTGCAGAAGCGTTTACCAGATAGAAACTGGTAATATTTGGTAATGTAAGCATGAGTGACTCATATTTTCACATCTTAGCTCGCTTCAACAATATCTGAACAGGCTGTACTTTCAGAGCAACATGTTAGCAAGGAGATTATAGCAGGGACTTGAGCTCAGCTAGACACAAAGTCAGAATAAATGCTACAAATAGACAAAGTGAGAGAATTACAATGATACCTACATTTTGCAGCCTTTACCTTACATTTTGCCATAGAAAGTAACACATTTCTCAGCTTTAAGTCAACTAAGTGGCTGGATAGCTCAGTTGGTTAAGGGTTCAATTCCAAGGGTACAATGAGCCAGATACAGTGTGGATCCTTGGGTAAGACCTTTAGTACTACTGCTCAACTATAGCCATAGGAGACCCAGACTTGGGCTTGCTTGTGTCCACATGAAAGTCTCTGCCAAACCAAGTGTAAACTAGGTGCCAAAGAGATGAGTCTGTATTTGAAAAGACAAAAACATTTTGTAGCAAGTAATTTACAGAAATCAAAATGAACTGTTAAAACCTTCCTTGACCTACTGATAAGAGAAGGGCAAAGGTAGTAAGGGTAGGTACTCTGGGGGACAACCCATACTGGATATAAAACATCCAATGAGTGCTGTCCCATAGTATACTCTACTTTTTCTGGTTTCTCATTGTGTTAATGTTTTTCAAGGTTTTGGTTTCTGAATTTGGTTTTGTTTTCGTGTAATGTTTTTTAACATTTGTTTGCTTAGTTGCTGTGATCTTAATAATGTGTATTTCATGCTGGAGGCTGTGATTTGCACTTCAGCCACCGTGAGCTACCACATGCTACCACAAATCAATCAATTTTCTGTACAAGTAAGACCTATTTTTTTGTAGCTTCTTTAGTTTTCAAAAATTGTGAATGAGTTTTCTTGTTGCCCTTTTTTGGGAATTGCTTGTTATACAGATAAAAAGAGTTGAGGATGGATGGATGGATGGATGGATGGATGGATGGATGGATGGATGGATGGATGGATGGATGGATGGATGACAGATGGATGGATGAGATAGACAGAACAAGACAGCGATAAGAGCTGTCTTTCATGACTTCCTGTTGCTTGCAACATTGGCTTTTTTAACGTGAGCTATGTCAGTTCTGTTCTCTCACAGAATATTAGTTTTTCATTCCTCTGTAGACCTCATCTTTCAGCAGCACTCCTAATTAAACCACCAGCCTCACTATGCTCCCTTTGTGCAGCTTCCTCTGTAACAGAAATCCCATTTCCAAGGACTTAAACCTTTCATTCCATCCCCTACCATCACTACCATCTCATCTGCCCCCTCACCTGGTTTTTATTATTTATTTTACTGTTGAGTTATAGCTCACCATCTTTACAGTGTACTTTTCTAAACTGTCAATAGCTTTGAATTTACAGTATATGATTTAATGACAGATACATTGCCAAACAATTTTTTAGCTAGTAAGCAGACAACATAGACAACAAACATTTTCATTGGTTAGATTTGAAATAGACATTTAAATACACTGAGCAAATTAGAAAGTTTTATGGGTAAAAATTAAAGTATGGAAGCAGAATGCCCTTTTAACAACCATGTTGGCCTCTCTTCTGTTTTCTTCAAGTGAGTTTGCCTCTAATAAATTTCAAACACAAGTGTGGGGGCTATCTTAACCTACCACATGGAGGTTTATGACCAATGTGAGCTGTTCAAGAGTGGGTTTAATGAGAGAAGTGCACAGTACTGGAAAGTTGACTAATCCCACATGCAATGTTTATCAGGTATAAGAATTTGACTGGGGGTTTCTGTTCAAATAGAAATTTTTTCCAGATTAGGAAATTACCTAAATATATAATACATAGTTTACAATATCATTTATAAGAAAGTTTGACACTAATAAAAAATATAAATATATTTCTAAAAATACTTATGTGAAAGAAATATGATTTTAAAAAAAGTCAGGAAAACTAAATTCTTTAAACATGTTATTGTTTTTTAGCTGTCAACATTTCTCTTACCCTGACAATTTCCCACACTTTGTTCTACCCTTGGGTTAGTCAAAAAATGTAATTAGCATAGCAAAATTAAAAATCTTTTTTACATGTAGTTGCATGTAAAGATAACAATGCAAACAACTATAAAAAAAGATAGGGTTCCATTCCAATAACTGCTCTGCTGGCAGTTATTGAAAGCAAAACAACAACAATATATGTATAGATTTCAGATAGGGTGAGATAGCCCCAGGCCTGCATTCACTTATGCTGAAATCCTATAGGGCATTTTGTCCTCTTCTCGTTCATTGGTTTGTCACAGCTGTTTTTTCGATTACTTTTAGAGGCAAAAAAGCTTCCAGTGTCTGTAACCTTTGTCCTGTCTCTTCCTGTCAACCTTTCCAGACACGCCTACAATAAATAAAGCACACACACATTATTAGCAGGGCCTATTGTCTGTAATAGTACGCTTTTCCAGACGTACTAGAAATTGTTAAATTTAAAATCAGCTGCAGATCCAGATATTCCGTAATAATAGTAGCCTCTGATGTTAACGTGACAAAGGTTTGCCCCTTTTTTTTATATTTGTAACATAATAGAGCTCAAAGTCTTTGAAAATGAGAACCAATTAGTGCATCTGAAGCCAGGGCACCATGGAGTTCTGTTCAGCCCTCACTCCGTGTTTGGCCAAAGCGTTCAGCTAGCTACTGCACGTTCTGCTTCAAACATCAACCTCAATTAGAATCCTTATACAGCTGATCTTAATCAGATGCTTTGTTCATATTTTTGATCTGGGTGTCCAGTTAGTTAGGTTTTGTTCTCGTTACTAGTTTTTTTTCTTGTTATTGATGTGATGAAGAAATACCACTTCATCAATCCCATCAAAATGTCCTTGTACATTCATTTCAGTCACTCTGTCCTCACCAAACATCAGAGATTTTGTTTTATGTTTAAAGTTAGTCTATATATCTGCCTTCTGAAATCCTTTTTTTTTAACCACATATTTAGAAAGCCTTTTGGATTTCTAAAAATATGGCAAACATTACCGAAAAAACAGAAGATCAATCTTTTTTTCTTTCACCAGCAGTCTTGGCAAAGTTTTTAAAAATCTGCATAACAGAAACCAGGTCAATTTAAGATTAAACCGTGTGAAGCATGTGAGATGAATTTAGCTCATAGCAGCTCTCTTCCACAGCTGGAAGGGCTAAAGTTACAGAACATTAAATTTTATATTCACCGTACCAAAAGATGTGATTAGAAAGGCGAATGTCCCTTGTGGTGAATATTCTAATGAGCTATTGGGCTAAGTAAATAAAATAAAATAAATTGGAATTAAACAGGGTAAAATAAATACATAAAAATATTAGCATTAGTATCCCTCTTTCAGCTACATATTAAAGACATATCATGCAATTACAAAAATAACTCTTTAAAAGCAAATAGCCAAATTCTACTTGAACAATTTATGTCTTTATTCATTTATTTCAATATTTTTATTTTCCTCAGTTTGAACTAATTTTTTTTGGAGAATTTCTTACTAAACTCTGTTCACAACATACGTATTCAATAATTAGAAATGTTGAGGGGATGGATGTCATATGGTGGGTGCTTCTATTTACTTCACAATACCGATAAAATAGGATAGAATGACAATACAAGGGTGATATCATCGTTGCACTTTCGTGTTTTGAACAAAATAGTTTACCTGTGTATAGTCTTACTTATAAGCAAAAGCATTATATAATTTCTAAAAGAAAATTATTTTCAATGTCATCATTATCAACACACTAAAAACAAAATTTTGCCAAGTCATTCCAAGTTTATCATTCAAACAGCAATGAACACATGATGCAAACCAGTACCGCCAACTGGCCATGGCACGCATTGGGGTTGGTAGTACATTCCTAACTCAGTGACATCATAGAACCCATCATCATCCCCCAATTCCACCAGCACACCCCCAACTTTCTCTTTAGAGATACTAAGGCTCCATCTTATCGTGCCAGAATAGTTACTGCTTGACTTAAGGAAGTGGGAGTGCCTGATATGGTATCGCCAGCAATATGACCTGAACCCCATAGAGCACGTCTGGGACCAGCTGAAGCAGAGACTGGATAATTGCACTCCACCGCCAGCAACTGCAGAATTGTATGTAGAATTGTGGAAGACTGGATTGCCTGGCTTCGGACAACATCATGAGGTTATTGACGATAATGCGAAGATTATTGCAGTCAAATTGTCATTTCAGGTCGGTGAAAATATCCAAGTATGGATGTGGTCAATTTTTGATAAATATATAGCTATCTTTGTCATTGTCTTCATTCTTTGGGATAATAAATATCAAACTAATGAAAATGTTGTCATTCATTGTTAATAATTTAAAAGAAAACGTTTACGTGTTTCATTAAAAATCAGACCAAATAGTAATTAGCATTGTAAATACCAATATCCATAACTTGTTGTGAGGAGTGTAAGAAGACTTAAGTGTCTTTGACTCAAAGCTTTTGCCATTTTAACCTGTGCCATGTAAACAGCTTAAGACAATAAGCCTAAGAAAGGCAAACAGTCAATTACTTTCAGCAACACTGTTAGGGAAGGCCACACCTGATTGAGGGAGGAGGGGAGAGAGTAAGTACTGGTAGGATGCAGGAGAAAATCATTAGCCAAAGCTAAGCCAAAGCTCTCCTACTGCACCTTTGCAGCCATTCTGTGTGTGTGTTGTGTTTGTGTGAGCGTGCATGTGTGTGTTTTACAGAGCAAACATAGCTGCATGTGAGGTGAAACAGACCTGCCAGACCAGCTTTATTGTTCAACCTGCATAAGAGACATACAACCCTCCACTGTATAAATAATAAATGGGTTTTACATTATATATTCACACTACAAAGGCCCCTTTCCTCATTGGTGTGGCATGAGGGCAATGTGTTCCAATAAAACCTCTATGGGTTTATGGGTAATTCAATGATTAAGTTACCGAAAACAAAATGTATCAAATTGATACACTGTATATTTGCCCTAATGTCCTTCCTGATTAAGGCGTTTGAACATCTAGTATGGCTGATTAAGCTGATTCCAGACATGTGGGCACAATACCAATGACATTTCTTTAAATGGTATGCCTGTATGTTAGTTGTTCCTTTGATACACTGGCAAGATGTCCTGATTTCTGCATGGAGAAACTGCAACTCACCCATGACCCTTTGTGGGATGTGATGGATATAGAAAATGGATAGATGGAAGGATGGTGTCTACTTTTCAGTGACTCATAAAGAAAACAAAATGTGAGTAGAAGCTGTCTCTTTCCTTTTTCACTCTCCTGTCACTATAGTTGTTCTCTCTTGTCCATCCTCTCCTCCTCCTCCTCCTCATTTCTGCCATGTATACATACACACATAAGCTGTTCTATCCTTTCAAGGAAAATATTTAGTAATTTGACTTTTTAACAACAGAGGCAAATGATTTATTGACAAAGACATTGAGAAATTATTGCAATTCATGACTACTATCAATGCTTGTCAGGCTGCACTCAGTTATCCATAGCAATATTGCAAATCAGCCATCTTAGTCTAGGCTCCTTTTCCCCGCTATGACATAAACAGGGAGAGACGTAAAAATATGCAAGCGAAGCTGTTTGCCCACTGATGGCACATGTTGTTAAAGGGAAAGGACTGGAACACATTTTGATAATGTTTCTCATCAAGGAATCTGCTACTGAGTGTTTTGTAGCAATACTACCACTGTTCACAAGCTAAAGAATTCTTACCAATAACTACTGCATAGCAAAAGGCAACACAAAGCCAACTGAGCTAATTTGCTGTCTATGTTTTTGAATTTTAGATTAAAGATGGCTGTTGAGAGGCCAGGAAATTACTTCTTATGTGTTGTCAGTTGTCTTATACTGCTATGACGTACACAAGGTTTAAGAGTGCTGAACTAACTTCCCTAGTTGAAGGAAACCACTGCTTTAATGTTTAAATCTGAGGAGGATATGTATCAGGGGAGTCTAGAGAAGTGTTTGTTATTTCTGCATGGAAGGAGCTTTCATGCCCGCATCACAGACTGGCTCTTTCACAGATCTAACATTTTAATATAGTAGGCTGGAAGCTATATGTCACTGGTTTTGACAAGCTTTGTCTATAAATGAATGTGGCCTGTATAATATAATTAAACTCCTGTTGAATTAAGTGATTTTTTTCCCCACCTCTATGTCTCATTTGCAATTTCATCTTTAATGCTTTCCTCCTGATAATTAGCTTGTTTTTTTAATTCAAAAAGTCCAGTACTTTCAGTTCTGTCAACACATCATAAAAGCAGCTATGTGGAATATAAGCTTTTAAAAAAAAGTGTTGTGATCTACAAGAAATAATGTAAAATAAAAAAAGAATTAAAACAAAATAATCAACAAACATTATAAAGCAGGATTATTTGGTTATATCAAGATAATAAAACAGTTCTACATACATTAAGGTTTAATCAAAACTATGATAATATTTAACACTGCTTGAATGAATTATGATGCTTTAAATTTTGCGAATTTTGCAATTGCTAATTAATTTCTTTATGCATGTGTCTGATCAAGTGGAACATCAATCAAAAACAGCCTTTTGTTAAAAAAAAAAAAAAAAAAAAAATCCCAAAGCTTCTTTATTTACTATTAACAAATTGGCATTTGGGATTTCACCACTACCTATTATTGGAGGATAGAGGAGCATTGAATCAGTAAATAAAAAAGAAACAACTGGCTGTTAAGGAAACTATCAGACCAAACAGAAAGCTGGAAAACAGGAGAAAAATATCAGATTCACCAGAACAGAGGGAAATGGATAAAAAGAGAGGAAATCTCAGCACTGATAGTATCCACATGTAGTTCAATCTACCCCAGCTTCTCCACACCAGCCATCTTTCACTTTATGTCCTAGTGCAATGCTCGGCATACACCTTCTGCTTTAATTATTCATTTATTTTTGCCATGTGAGGAAGTTCATTTTTCTGAGTAGTCCATTTCTATTTTGTAGTCCCTTTAAAACAAAACAAAAAAAGGCAACTGTTCAGAATGAATACTTACTGGGTTTTTATGTGGTACTTACATGGTACCTGTGTGTTACCTATTTACGTTGTACCTACAAGAGATCGACTGGCTATTTACTTGATACTTGTGAAGGTATTTACATGACACCTACATTTTACCTACGTGCTACTTACATGCTACCTACTGGGTATTTAAGAGATACTTGCACAGTACGTTAACCTGTCTCTTGGTGGTTGGTATTTATGGATTACTTAAGTAGAGCTATAGTTCTTTTTTCATGAAATTTATGTGGCTTTCATGGTACTTACGATGTGTAAGAGGACAGTAGTCACAAAGAAATTACCTTTTAAGTGAGGCATAACTGTAAATGATGTATACGTGAGTACCACATACCCAGTGGGTACTTCATAGCTACAATGTAGGTATTACATAGGTGCCACATGAATACACAGTATGTAGCATACTGTAAAAGGAAGCGTTACCAAGACGTTTACATCAAAACACAAATTACTCCTATGAGATTTTGTTTAATTTCTGTAATGGCATGGTGTCTTTTGTTCAACCATAACTTAATAATAATAATAATAATAATAATTCATTGTATTTGTTTAGCGCCGTTCTCAGAACCTAAGGTTGTCACAAATTTATGTACAGCAAAATTTGGGTTTTGAGAAAGGAGCCAAAGAAACACAATTGATAATTATTATTAGATTCTCCAGAAGAAGGCGAAAAGGCAGTTCCTATCTACGCTGTCCAGCCCTAGCATACAAAAGACTACGGTACATAAAAAGGTTTTCTGAGGGTCAAAATTCAAGTTGAAAAATTGAACTTCTTGCTTACATAATAAGTATGATGAATAAATGACAGGAGATGTTTTCTGTAACAAAAAAAAAATATTTTACATTGTAATTTTCTGAAATTATGAGCTTGCTAAAGAGTGGAACGTCAAGTTTCATCCACAGATCCTCATTTATCTCTTACCTAAACTCAGTCTCAATACTCCAATTTTATTTTTCTCTCTTTTTATTAGAAAGAACACTCCCCTGCTCTGCTTTCCATATCTACTCCTCTGTCTATGTGCTCCATCTCTTAGCCGAGTGTGTTGGCTTTTTCGTCCATCAGAGCACTTCATCCCCAAAGAGCTTTTATCTGTCTGTCCCATCTATGTTCCCTTCCATTACTTCTGTCTTTGTGCCTGCACATGTACGCCTCTGCTAGAACAGAGCTGTAAGGAAGGGACGGCTCTTTCTGTCTGCTTCTTAAACAAATTCCAGGATTCATGCATATGGATTATTTTATGATCATCAAAATTAAAATAGCAGAGGTTAACAGTGATGTTTATTATGAGACTCAATCATCAGAAATGGTTATTTATGAGGTAGAAAATGAGGGCATCGATGCTGGGGAGAGTGGGTGGGGAAATAGCAGTAGGAGGAACGTATGAGTGAGAAAAGAAGATGCTGAAGAAGATGATACAGTGAAAAAAAAGACAGAGCAAAATGTTCGAGAGAATCAAGACTAAGGGATTTGTTGTGATTAAAACCTATGTGGTTTCCCACAAGTATTTGCATGATATATAACAATGTGTGCCTGTCAGCATGTGGTGGATGAAAGGTAGTGTGTTTGCACAGAGGTTTATGATTGTTTTACAGTATTTGTCTTTAAATCCAAGAGAACATCTTATTAATCCTTTATGACATAATTTCCATACAATATTGAATGTTGAAAAGTAAATATGTGGTTATAATGGTTAGGACAGAAGGCGCTGGTTTGAATCCCAGCTGGGACCCTTATGTGTGCATGTTCTCCCTGTGCATATGTTGCTTTTCTCTGGACACTCTGACTTCCTCCCACAGTCCAAAAACGTGCTTCGTAGGTTAAAGGGATTCATCAAGTTCTGAAGATGAATGGATGGATGAATAGGTAGCTGAATGGATAAGTGAATACCTGCCTTTGCCTATATTCCTCCTGTTTTAGTAGTACTTTATTTTTCAAAAAAGGAATCGAAAACGTATCCACATTCTGAATGGAAATAGAGATAGTAAAAAAGAAAGTGTTCCAGCCTGATCTGACTGAGTGCATAATGGAGGAGGCGATACCACAAAAGAGCATGAACAAGGCAGCAAGAGAGAACAAAGACTTATCTGAGAGTGCGGCTCTTCTGGGGTTGCATAGATGCAAACATAAGAGTAAAATGGAAAAGTTCACAAGACAGGTATGGTTGTGCATTCATATTTTTTATCTTTTTCTTTCACAAGGCCTGCTGCAGCAGCAACCTGCAGTCTTTTAGTAAGCTGATTGGTTCAGTCTGTTTAACATGATTCTTCCAGATGATCTTGAAGCTTGAGGCCCGTCTTTGTAATCTCTGACTTCTTCTAGGTGATTAATTTGTAGCTGAGCTTCCAAGGTGTTCCAGTTCAGATGTTACTTTTTGGTTCAAAAGGAAATTTCATTCAAAATTAGTTTTGCTCAATTTCCCAATGTGAAATGGGTGTTTCAGAGAGAGTACACTACATAACCTTGATTAACTAAAACTGGAAGAAAAAAACTAGGAAGTACAAGTTTGTTACCAGAAAAATTCAAAAAAAAGACTGGATAAGAATTTGATGTTGATCCAAGATCAGCTTTAAAAGGGGCTGTTAGATTTAAAGGGAGCTGGGGTTGTGGAACAGAAACAATAATTTGAAATATCACTTTAAAGCATTCTGTGTTTGCTCCGCCAAAAACAATTATACTGATCCTGAAACCTGATTCAGCTTGATCTGTACGAGTTTAAACTATGAAACACTAAAATTTCCCTCCCAGTTGCACCTTAACGGACTTTCTAAAGACGAATAATTTGTAAGAAACATATTACAAAACATATTACAAAGAGTACAGAGTGATTTAGCACCAGGTTCTCCACAAACATAGCATGGGAGAGGGGCGACCGCTTTTGGGCCACACCGCTGCCCCATTACGAATGGCTCTCTGCTTCGGCCAGAGCTAGCTATCCTGAAGTTCCGCAGCGCTAGGGAATCGCCACGTCTAGGCGGGATTCTGACTTAGAGGCGTTCAGTGATAATCCCACAGATGGTAGCTTCGCACCATTGGCTCCTCAGCCAAGCACACGCACCAAATGTCTGAACCTGCGGTTCCTCTCGTACTGAGCAGGATTACCATTGCAACAACACATCATCAGTAGGACAAAACTAACCTGTCTCACGACGGTCTAAACCCAGCTCACGTTCCCCATTAGTGGGTGAACAATCCAACGCTTGGTGAATTCTGCTTCACAATGACAGGAAGAGCCGACGTCACTATGAACGCTTGGTCACCACAAGCCTGTTGTCCCAGAGGTAACTTTCCTCCTACTTAAAACCCAAAAGCCAGAAGGATCGTAAGGAGTTGTTTCCGCTAAGGGTTAGAAGTTAGTGTAAAAATATAATTTATTTATAACTTATCATTCATAATGCTCAATAAAAACAATGCAAAATAGTGACTTAAATACATTTAAAATTCTATTATTTCTATTAATTTGAGGTTTTATTTTCAGTTTTTAACCTCTTTAAGACCTGCCATCTATTTGCATGAACATGACAGTTTAGGTTATATTAAAACAGCAGTAAACACAGCTTCCGCAGAGGGTTAGTTCAAATATTAGTTCGGTTAAGCAAAAATAAATAAGTTAAATAATAATCGGAAAACTATACATGCACATTTTATCTGATTGAAATTCTTTTTTTTTCTTTTGCATGTAAGAGTTAGAAATATAGTACAAATTGTCCAATCAATCATCTACCAAGCCAATACAATTCCTATTACCTAAACAGTCTGGTGTAATATTGTTTGTTTTTTAACTCATCATTTGCCCTTTCCTTGGTAATCCTACCCTTTGCAGATCATACTACTTGTGTTCTGTCAGCAAATAGAAGTAATTCAGTTAAAGCCACCTTCTTCCTTACTCTCCTCCCAGGCAAGAAAATAACTGTCTCTTAGAGAAAGAAAATAATAAGAGCAGGAAGCCAATCACTTTCCCATAATAAGGCTGTCTCAGCTGATTTGGTTTATTTGATTTATTTTGCTAAGGTTTGGTCTATAAGAATGGATTGGATTATATACGTAGTCACTTTCTACATTTGCTGATCAGAAAAAAAGCAATTGATCATTTTTCCTTATAGTTTCTGCCTAATACTTGTTTTTTACTCCAGCACTGCATAAAGACTGCTTGGAAAATGATCAGGAACTAGATATTGAGAACTAAAGTAAAAAAAAAAAAAGTAAAGTATATCACAAGAAAAGAAATAAAAAACAAAAATAATCTGCCCCCCTTGTGTTAAAACCAGTTGTTTTACCAGGGTGTTAAATACTGTTATTTTATCAAAGCTAGGTTAGGTCTTTTTTTAATAATACAAGTATACACTCAACCGAGAGCTTCTTTAAACACTATTTTTTAAGCTATTTGTGATTCACCAGGATTTCACTAAAGTAATACTCAGAAATGCAGTTTTATTCTTGAATTCTGTTCTACATGTCCTCCATCATGAAGTAAATGCTACAAGAACATGATAAAAACACCAAAAACACAATTTTTATTAAAGTGCGTCTTTAGATTAGGGTCCATGTAAACATACATGAAGTTCATTCAATTCCAATAATGAACACACACATATAAACATGCTCACACATACATGTCTGCAATGCCGGGATGGTTACATACACATCTGAAACATTATAACTGCATCCAATGTTACTTTTATTACTATTGCAGCAGTTAAAGTATTCTTTTGCCAGTGACTTTGTTAACGAAGGTCAGCACAAGCCTGTTTATTCGACTTGCTTGTTTTCATCATTGATGCTTGCTCTCACCAAATGACAGATGAAGTGGATAAATAGGGTTAAAGGGTTTTGTCAGTATTAGAACCTCATGAATCAGGCTGTTTTGCTAACTGAAATCCCAGAGAGTAGAGGAGCAAAGTCAAAATGTGACAAATTTTACATAATCTCAGCACTTCTTCCCAATTTCAGTGTGACTAAGCTCCCTAACCACAAGGTCACACAAGGACTGTGGGGCCGCTCAATCAAGCAGCTCATTTGTCATCTGTCCAAAATCTGTTAAGTACATACTTAATCCTAACTGTACAAGCAGAAAGCCCATGTTTTACATCAGAAGGAGGCTGAAAATGCCAGAATTCTGATTTTAAGCACAAGACTGTGTGTTACTGCTAGACACTTGAACACTGTAGAATCCTTCCAGTTTGAAAGGATTTTTTTTCCATCCTGCCCATTTTAGGCTCTGTAAATACTTACTCACACTAACTTTAATTAGAAGACCAATCTAACTGGCCAATCAGTAAAATAAATGAATAAATTTAACTCAAGCAGCTGAATAACACAACTCGGCATAAAGCCATTAAAAATTGTTAAGTACATTTTGAAAATTATTCAAATTTGCATAGCTTAAACAAATTGTTTTATTTGCATATTAAGCATTTTGAACCATTGTTATTAGAACATTTGGTTTTTTGGTCCAGTTGAAATACTAAATCTATTTCTTATTTTCATTTTTGCTTTAAAGGCATTATGTCTTTTAGTCAACATCTGGAGATGTTGTCTATGCTGATACACATAGCAGCAACTTTACACCTGTCATTTAAATGCTTCACCAGAAATGTGCAACATCTTGTAGAAAATCCGTGCACATATTGATCTCTTAATTACCTTTGGCATACTAAAGAACACATTCTATTCTGAAATATATGTTGTAATTGCTCCCTTTTTTTCTACCAGGTAGTAAGATGACTCGATCTCTGAGCTGATTTAGCCCTTTTTCATGCCGCCCATTCAATGAAGTTGACCAAGAGCTGGCCTCGGCAGCATTTCTGCGCTTCATCCACGAAAACAAACAACATCCAAAGTTTTGCAAAGACGGATGTGCATATTGTGCATATAAAGGGGCTGGTGCTCAGAGAGCAGTTTTTACTCAGAAATGGGTGAATGGATCACAGTACCACTTTGGGGTTGTTTTTTGTGAGGAATTAACATTATAATATACTTAAAAGTATAAAAAGTTGATTTTGTATGATAAAGGCTCTTTAACAGTTGGGTTTAGTTAAAATCTTTATCCAAAGCTATTTCTGTTTAAGGGAAATGTCCTCAATAGTCTAAATCAGTGGTCCCTAACCCCCAAGCCACGGACCGGGCTGCAGACAGAAAAAAAAAATACATACATTAACTTAGATTATTTCTGTTTTGTTTAATTTCTGAAAACTGCCTGATTCTGTTCATCACATCCATCTATCTTGACACATCATGTGACTTTAAGCAGGCACTTGGACCGCTAAGTTAACAGCCCAAAGCTAAAAAGCTGCTATTTACAGACAAACTGGAAGTTTCCCTCGACATTCAACTTTACTGAGACATGTGTTCCCACGTACCAGAAGCCGCTCAGCCTGCTATGGGGCGATTGACTTTTGAATGTTTCACACACGCAGATAATGAAGTTGCACACATTTTGGATTCATGTTTATTATTATGTTTAGAAAATACCCGTTTTACGATGGCTATGTTGTTTTGTTTTGTTTTTGTTGCTTTTTTTTAATCCATCACACCTTAAAAGTTGGATCCGGCTGAAGTTGGTGTCCGGGTATTCGTCTCAACTTTGATGTTAGGGGAAAATCGTCATCACAAAGTTTACGTTTAAACCAGCCGCAAGCATTTGAAAGGAAATGAAGATTTCTATTAATTAAATTTGCTGACTTGTGTAAAAGGACATTTTATGAATTTTCCTTCAGGAAGGTTGAGTTAGACAGGCATCTGTTAAGAAACCTGAGCACAGAAAATGTTCCTCTGTTAAACCAGCCCATGGCCTGAAAACAGGTTGGAGACCACTGGTCTCAATCATTTTAGTTTTCTTGGTCTTCCATTTTCTTACGTCACTAATTCGTTTTTGTCATGTTAACTACTAATTACAACATCAAAAGCTGTGAAAACACTAAAAAAGGGTCTGCTGTCTTGCATTTCAGAAGCAGTTTGACCAAAGTGAGTCACATATTTGATTTAAATTAGTTTGAGTGTGTGCTTCTGTCAACAGTGTGTCATGCTAGTTTTAACAATATTACATCTAAAGCATACATTTGTGACAAGCTTCAATTATGATTTCATATATCTTTAAACAGCAGTATTCTAACATAATGTTTGTAATGTACATGGGGATGACAGCTTTAAAGCCCACTTTCAAACAATTTGTTTGAGTGTGTGTGCTTTGTGCATGTATACAACTCCCTTGATCAATTATAAACCATTTACATTTTATGCACAGCAGCACACGACTGGTTATTGTGCTGCCAGAGCACATGGACTTTGTAAAAGTCCATGTAAAAAACTCTTTTAAGCCTAAGTACTGAGAGCTCACACTTTGAGATAAATCACTCTACACAGCATAATATAGTGAGCAGGGGGCAGACCAGTAAAACGAGAAACTGTATGAACGTAATCCTTAAGTATTTAAGACTTAGTGGCGAAAGCATATGCAAGGAATATTAAAAGCAATCATTTCTTTGCATTAAATTACAGGAGCAACAGAAAAGAGCCCAGAGCCTCTGGTGGTGTGGTTCATAAGAATGCAATAGTTTATGATGCGTTTATTGCAGGGGAGCCTTTGAGCCTTAAATAAAAGCATGTTTTTTTCACCTATGCAACAATATAAAATATGAACTAAAATTTTCAACGCTTCATATGCATGTTTACAAAGTACATACAGTACAGACCAAAAGTTTGGACACACCTTCTCATTCAAATGAACGGCAAGTTGTGTCCAAACATTTGGTCTGTACTGTATATACTTGCAGTAGGTATCATGCATGGCACTCAACTTAACTTTGAGACCTATAGGTTAAAGGGCAACTGTTTGATCTGAAAAATCCATTGAAATAAAAAAATAAAAATTCTCATTTTTTTTTTTTTTCAAATCAATGTTGACTGGGATTCCATTAGAACAATGATCTTGCTTTAAATGTAATTTCTTTACTGTCACTGTCTCCTGTCTCCTAACATTTTAGGCTGGTCAGGAAATGTTGTCTATGCTGATACACATCACCAGCAGCAACTTTTCACCTGTCAGTGAAAAGCTTCCCCAGAAATGTGCAACATATGCCATGGCTCAAGCTGTCCCTCTGGATATCGCATGCTCCATCGATCTGATTCTTATATGGAGTTTTCAGTTGAGGTTTGGATTTTGGAACAAACATTGTCTGAATTTGGTTGTCACAAAAATGGACCTAGGAAAGACTAACCAAAATGATTCAAACAGAAAATGGTTAGATTGAGTCTATCTTTTTTAAAACTGATGCACCACGTTTTGGATCATTTACATTAAATGCGGGGTAATTTAGATTCCAGCAAAGAAAAAGCTTTATGTTTATTTGAGTAAAGCAGTAAAATCTGTTTGTTCTTATAAGTTAAATTATTCATTATTGTTCTGCACCAGCCATCACACAGAAATACATAGATGAAAAACTAAAAAAGAACATACAATAAAATAAATAGTTAACATGCTTCCTACAAGATTAAAAAAAGGAATTATCAAATCCCATTATAAAATTGCATTCTAAAATCTTATAATAAAATCTTTTAGCGGCTGGGATAAAAGATCTACTGTACCTCTTAGTCCTGCAGTGCAGCAAGATAAGCCTGTCATTGCAGCTGCTCCTCTGTGTAGTGGGTGACTTGTGCTGTTGAGAATAGTCTTCATCCTGCTCTTCATTCTACCCTCCACCAGAGACCCCACAGAGTAAACCCCCTCGCCCAGCAGCGACAAACACTTCCTGATCAATTTCTTCAGCCGATAACTGTCCCTCATCGTGATGTCGTTGCCCCAACAGACCACATCATTAAAAAAAACAGCACAGGCCACAACTGACTGATAAAAAATGTGTTGCATTTCATTGCAATACATTTTTGATGTGTGTTGTTGCCCATCCAACAAGTCAATGAAAGTCTACCCATAGGGTGCAGTCTATGTTTTAACTTAACATTGAGAAACAATGTCCGCAGACATTACCATGCTGACATGAAGCTTCAGGCTCTTTCATAATAACTACAAGTCTGGACAGGCTCTTGCTAGACAAGCTAAGGTCGATTGAAGTGAAAAACCTTTATTGAGACATATATGCAGCTGTTAACAAGGTGAAGACTGAAAATGACCAGTTTCCCTGCTGACATGAAGCCATCCCCTTAGCATCCGCCTTCCAATGACAGTTGTTACAGAATGTTTTCCTACAGTAAAGAGGCTTTTAGAAAAAAAGAAGGGTATTGATAGAAAGAGGAGGCATCCATTAGTTGTAGTAGGAAAGAAGGCAAACAGAGAAAGGTAAAAAACGTACCTACTGACAGAGCCACCCACATGACCTATTTGCCATTAAACAGCTGTCTGAAGCGACAAATGTGCATGTCCTGATGACAGTTTAGTCAGATTTTGCCAAGTTTTATAATATTGCCTGCATATTGATCACCTTTATGCACACAAAAGTGCTATATGTGTCATTTAAAAGCATCCAGCCACCTATATTTAGAACCTACTGTAACAATTTTAGATTCCCAGGGCTGGCGCGGAGCCAACCCAGATACTGTTGGGCAAAGGTGGAGTACAACCCAAACAGGTCCCCAGTCCACTACAGGGGCTTACACAATCACACACACACTCTCACGAGCACAACTAAAGGCAATTTAGATAAATCAATGTACCTATGAAGCATTTTTATAGGTTCATAGGTCTACTGGTATCGCTAAACCTAAAAAGACTATTTTAGGGAACATTTCTTTATTAGGCCACGCCTTATAGAAGAGCCATGCCCTTACCATTGCACAGTGAGGCCATCGACTGTATATGAGAACTGGAAAGAGTGTAACGTCACATAAAAGGACTTGCTTTTGGGGCCAACTCAATGAAGTCAATTTAGTTGTCATTTTTTGCTATACAGGCATCGCCATGTTGCAACCAGGAATCCTCAGTAAGCTGTGAATCAGTCTCAGCCAACATTTCCATGGCAACCACTCTCACCAAACAGAAGTGAGTTTGTTGGAAGTCCATGCCCCTGCCACTAGAAAGGGGGGGTCAGGAGAGTCTGTCAATCAAACATTTTGAACATTCAACATGGGGGCCAACAGGCACCATTTTAAACTTTGATTGAGGCATCTGATTGGTCAGTTTAGAACTTGAATATTATAAATACCAAGACAAAAAAATAGGAATATCAAAAACATGTTATAAAAAGGTAGCAGAGCAAGAATGGTTGTTCTGACAAATAGAATGACTGAGTAATGGCGGTTTATTTCCCTATAGAAGTCTATGGGATTTCGGCTTCTTTGGACCAGCAGGTTCTTATTTGGTATGTGACAGGGGAGGGGTCACTCAGTCCAGTTCTCTACATACAGTCAATGAGTGACAAGTCCCAGTCAAAGAACATAGTTGGCTTACTTCAAGCCAAAGGTAGGTGGTTGGTGTACGGACTGCACTGCAATGTGCTTCCAGTAATGCCTATTGCTGGAATTTGCAGCGAATAAAAACACTGTTTTTATTTTTAAAATATCCATGCCTGGTTTGTCCCTGGCTAAATAAATAATAAACAGATGATTGTAAAGATGGACAAATTTCAGGCACAACAGTGTGGCAGTAAAGACTTCAAGTCTTGAGAGCTTTTCCTCTTTTCTAAACATTTATATTTAACATTTACATATTTATTTAGGATTTGAGTTTAACAATTATGTTAACTTTTTTAGCATTAAAATTAGTTTGCCTATAAGAGTCACATTCAGCATAATTGTTTGGAGTGGATAATGGCTCAAAGGTAGTAAAATGCAGCAAATATTGGAAACGTTGGCTAAGTTTTATTTGCAGGACATTAACATTCTGCACCCCAGATGGTCAGAAGATGTTAGGCTTCACACTTCTTTAAGTAATGTATATAAAAGTTTTTATTAGGACAGTCTTCTTCCATGAACATTTTCTTTAGCTTCAGCAAAGAGATAAATCACAGGGTTGGTTTTGTCAGAGAAGAGGGCAAATTCAAAGTTGCTGCCAGAGACATTTGAGCACTTAGCTTTGAAACTGCCATTTTTCTGTTTGGAGAATAGCAATGAAAAATGCCCTGTAAGCCCTCTGTGAAATGATCAAAAACAAACTGGTGGCTGGTTGTTTGTTTTTTTAGCTTTAAAAAAATCCACGTGTCCAAGCTAAATATTGAAATAATAGTAAAACAATGCATTAACAAGCATATGTGTGGCAAGACAACCATTCTTGTATTTATTTATTTTTTTTAAACAAGTGTCAAGTCCTTTAGAAGAGTGAGCAACACAATTTATTTACTTTTCCCTCATCAAAAACCCATTCCAATCGTATGTTGATCTGTTGTAAACGCGTTCCCAGTGTTCTTTAAATTACGACTGTTATTCTTTGACTTTTAGTCAATATCAACACCAGTGTTGTTTTCTAGGACATAGTTTCTGCAGAACAGCAGGAGTAGTAGTCATTGGAGTGGCCTTTAAAACTCTGAATACATATTTTTATTATTTCATTTTCTATATTTTTTTTAATCTTTTCGATGTTTCTTTTCCTCTCCTCTGTTGTACTTTTTTCACAGTCATAGCAAATTCAAGTCCTATTTATTTCTCTTATACGCACGCACACATACTTTGCACATGTGGCAGTAACAGAAGCTTGATGAGAGTAATGACAGATTAACTTGTGTCTAACACACACAGCTGACCTCTCCTTGGCCAGCTCATAAACAGCTCAACGTTTCTCCCCACGCTTTTCTGTCCTGCACAGGATTAAAATGTCCCAGTAAACCTGCAGCTATTAAACACTTTATGGTTAGTATTCCACATTTTACTTCAGCAATTCTACGAAAATGCATTTTAGAGTACAAAAATGTATATTCTGCATCAGAAGACAGAATCCTTTGACTAATGACTTTGCTCTTATTTCTTTTTTCTTTCTTTTTCTAATCTTTTGCTTTATACTTTTTAAAGCTAAAAATTAGATGCTCTGTGTCAACTTCTGGCAACATAGAGGGTGCTTACCTCTGTGTGTTAGTCAGTGTGACTGCTGAAAACTATGTCAGCCCGATGGTTCAGGCATGTATGGCTTCAGTAAAACAGCAGTAGTGCCAGCCTTCTGGTGGCATCAAGTAAAGACTAAGGAAAGCATGCTCAACCATCAAGTCTTCAATTACCATGCCCCTCAGCGGGCGCTTAAATTGTCCATTTTAACCAGTAAAGTTAGACTTTCGCAAATTAAGTTGTTTTGCTCTATTTGCAGAAAAGGTCAGAATGTGTGTTCTAGAGGAAAGAGTGAGTTATGGTAAAGCCTGGAGAAATATCTAATTTTGCCAGTTCTGCTCTATTTCTTCATTTCTCTGTGGTGTTTAATGTTGTCCTGGGAGGCCTGCAGAAACACACCACATTTGCAACACATACAGAGAATTTTTACCATTTTAGATTTACACCCAAAATAGGTCACGGGCCTTCCCTTGTGGTCCTCCACATGGCAAGAGAAGTAATGAGCTTTAATGATTCTTGTTTTTACAAAAAAAAGAAGAAGAAACTTTTGAGTTGGAGCTATAAGGAATAAAAGCGTTATCAACACCGTCAGTGTTTATATTCCAAAGATATAAACATGTTGTATGTTAAGTTTATTTACATAATTGAAAAGAAAATGTTAAAATGATAAGAATTTTAATTCATGCCCTAAAAAGCCCTTGAATCAAAGCATCACAAGGTCTATTAATAATGTGCACCACTATCGGAAAATAAATCAAATAAAACGATGAAGTTTTGTAAGTCAACAAATAAATAGTCTCTTTTAATGAAAATAAGATCAAATCTGTGGTAGGAAGAGAGGAAAAGAGGCTACATCTGGATTATTTCTCCCTACACCACAACCAGGGTTAGTGTGTCAAAGAATGTGATGAACACTGGATTAAAGCATAATGTGAACACACACAGAAGTATAAGAAGGCTATGCAAAATAGTCATAATCCATGGGGTGGGGGCTGGGATGATCCCAGAGAGGTTTGAGCCAAGGACATAAAGAAGGTAGAATTGTGTTTTGGAATTAAACACTGAATTGGTTCTCTCTCCAACTCAATCCATCTATTCAGCCACCCAGCCATTAAACCAACAGCTTACCAGATCACATGCATCCTCTGCGTTTTATTAAATGAAGAATTTATCAGCAAATTCTGACATGAGTTAATGAAACTTGCCAAGCATTCATGGATAGTAACGTTTTCAATCCCATTTTGTTCTTTTTTACAGTTCTCTTTTACGGGATCCGTTTGCCTCATTCAATAGTGACTGCAATGGAAACAGCTCAGAGAAGTGTGATAGATTCCTCACTTCAGCCAACTTTTAGACCGACAACAGTTTACAGAAATGTAGTCTTTTTACTCGAGGAGAGAAATGACAAGAAGACTGTGGGGAATAGTGGGGAAAAGAGACAAAAAGATGTATTGTTCAGGGGGCTGCGTATTATAAGATGACACTCCATGATTATTTCCAAACTTGTTTTGGTGTCACAAACATACACAGCATTTCCTACAGTTGGATTTTGTGGCCAATAACAACACCAGAGCAGCTGAGCTGGAATCACATAACTTTCCAGAAAATACCAATCAAACAGACATTTTCATAAATTATAAGATAGCATTTTTTTATCTAGTTTTGTGTGAAAATTTTTTGTCTCATTTCTTTGACTTCTAATGTTCCTGACAAGTGCACTTTAAAGGAAAAGAGTACTGGGCTCTAAACCAAGAGACTGATCTAATTTGACTAATTTTGCTATATTTCTCTTGGCCTCCGCGGTGCTTGGTGTTTTGCTGAGAATTCTGCAGGAAAGAAAGAATAAAAATGGCAGAAAAAGATCCACCATGTGGAGACATGGGACTTTTACCACTTTGGGTCGAGACTTAAAATAGGTCATTGGTTTATCCCTCGTGGTTCTACATGACAAGAGAAGCAATACGTCTTAATGAACACTACTTTCACAGCAAGAGACTAGACTTCCTAATTGGTTTCTTTAAGAAAAGCCTTCTTGAAATTCTTAGAAGAATACAGTCCAAAGCCCAAAGCACCATTAAGTAGCAGTAGTAGGAAACCATTTACACTTGTTGGGTCTGCACCATTTGAGAAACCTTTTTTTGTAATTTTTAAATTCATTTAAGGGTATCATCAAATTATGTAAAATAGATGTTAATCTATAGACTTCTCCCATTGTATAGACTACAAACTATTTTCATAGATTTAAATGCACCATTGATTTCTTAGAAGATCCTTGCTGCTCTATGATTTCCTATGATGACTGCATTGTCTATTGTACTTTAATTTGTTTTGTAACTCAACATGCTGAGATCCTTACTTAACTTAAACTTGATTGAACTTATTTTTCATCCAGCGAAGAAGAGCATTGCTTATTAAGTTTGGTTTGTTATGAAATTGAGGCAACTTCTAAACTGATTCACTGATCATTGAAAAGAATAAAAATACAACAATACATTGCTTTATATTTTATAAAGGAATTATTTTGGAAGGTATTGCTGAGCCCAATGTCCAAAGAGTGAGTCATAAACTCCCATATTTCCCTACTCATTGTCAGCGGCCGATGGTCTCTGGTGCCTATAGGGGTGGCAATGTATAAACCTGCCAGTAATCTCTGGAAGTAAGCAGTGCTGAAGAAGTGGTCTAATTGAAGCTGTCTGGCTTGTGAGAACCCTGGAACAGTTAAGAGGTATATGCAGTCCAAGCAGCAGGCCATACCGGTCGTTGTAGAGGTAAAAACTCTGGCAGGAGTTTGTGGAGGCCATGAATGACTGCTTATTAGAAATTCTAGCAAACTGTTCAGCGCCTCAGTGCTCTGCCAGTTGTCAAAAGGGTGAAAAATATTTTAAGGATCCTCGGAATCTTGCTCACAACCTTTCTGCTGATGAAACAGAGGCTGGGGACCATTGGGTGGGTCATTTTATCACCCAAACTGAAGTGAGAGTCTGTTTAAAAGCTCCTCGATGGCAAGACACCAGTTTAGACGAAGTCTGGTCTTGAGAACTGCAAATCTCTGGATGTTAGGGAGCTGTTGTGGGTGTGGCCTTTCCAATATTGTGTAGCGTCTACTCTTGATTGGCAGATTGAGTGGTCCCTTTTTTTAAGAAAAGGAACCAGAAGGTTTGTTAAAATATAAGGAGATCACATGATTACATCTTGACAGATCCTCAACCAGATCGGACTATTCTATAAACTATGCTTCTTCCATTTTTGCACATAATGCTGTAGAAATTGTTGCTCCCTTTTAAAAATGTCATGGGTCTGCAGGTATGGTTAATGTATCAAATGGTCAGTAACTGAAGTTGGTTACTTTTCAGCTTTACTGTTACTAACATGATGAGCAGGTAACTTGCAAAGAAATCAGAATATACCAACTCTTAAGTAAATGTCAAGTCAAATCTCAAGTCTTAAAACTTTTATGTAAAATGAATATTTTTTAAGAATAAACAAATGAACATTGTTTACAAAACATGGAGTCTCCAACCTTAAGTCTCGTCTTAAAGGTCTACTCTCATGAAGAAAACTGAACCTTGTCATGTTTTTTTCGGTATTACTGGCAAAAATGTCTGTATTATCAATTAAAGGAAATTACCCTTAATGTGGGTCAGCAATCATAAAAACCTTTATAACTAGGGAAGCCAAGATGAGCATGAAAGGGACCGTGTTTTAGCGGTGTAGTGCTTTCACTACGTTTGATTGGTGGATTTTTATTTATCTCCTCAAAGAGACACCAGCGTCTCAGTCAAGTGTAAAAAGCAGGGGAAAAAGGAAAATAAAATGATAAAATAGGTTTTTGGAACCTGGAGGTCTACAAAGTCCTATTTATTAACATTTTGCAGAGCCAGGTATCTGACGGACAGATAGACCCTTATAAAATTAGATAGAACAAGATAGTTTGTTGCTGCAATCTTAGACAGTGTTCAATACCTGTGGCCTTTCTCCCTAAAAAACGTTTGGCAGCATTAAAAACCTCATCAACACACATGCAAAATGTACATGTTATTTATGTTTTAAAGCTGTAGACAGTTTGATAAAAAAAAAAAAAAAAATTGATGAAATATGTAATAATAATAACAATTAAAAATTAACTAGAAAAGTTGCATTATTAAATAATGTGGTTGCAAAAGTAAATTGTTTAAATTGGTGCAGGGATTTGCTAAAAGAGCTTAAGTTATTTGCACAAAGTTAAAAACACTAAATGATTTGAATTTTTCTACAGAAACTATGTTAGACAGACTGGTAAAACAGTTTGTCTAATATTCTGAAAGGTTTGTTGAAAATGACAAACACTTGAAGGTGTTTCTTTAATTCGCTACAGGGGTTTGCTCAAAAGGCTAAACCTTTTGCTATAATTTCCAAAGCCTGAAATTAAAGCTGAAAAGATTTGCTGATAATTCGGAAGTGCTTTGCTTAAGAACAAAACTGGAGAGGGATTTCAAGTTGACTTTAGCAAACGTGGAGTAAATTAGCTAAAATAGGGTGTAAAAGCATGAAAATCCCTTGAAGGCACTGAAAAAGATGGTAAAACCATCATATCAATTCTTTAATCTGCAATAAAAAAAACTGAATGATGCCAAACAGTGGAAAATTTTCAATCAAAAAAAACTAAAAGTATGTATAAAATGGGGATCTTCGAAAGGAAGCTAGATTTAAATGGGCCTAACATGTAATCAGAAGTAAAATATTTGAAGAAATGTCTATATTAACCCTTGTCTATCTAAGATGATCCCACCCTTACATTAACGTGTTCTCCCTACCATGACAAAGGTGGATAAAGGTGAAAAGATTTCATGTAATCCATGGACACCAGTAAGGATCACAAATCATTCAAGAAAAAAGGTTCAGAGCACTGTCTAGTGGGTCTAGATGACCAAACTCCCAACGTTAAAGTGCCTATGATAGCACAAGGGTTACAGACACGAAAACAGATCCATTTCAAGAGTAAAAAACATTAACCCTCAACACTTAAATAAGACGCAGTCATACCGTAACTCTTGAACTGTTTAAACGATCAACGTTAATCAACTGGTTCTGGCGCAGAGAAAAATGGCTTTTCAAATCAGTCTTCCATCAATATGGATGGTACAAAGCCAATTTTCAGAATCAGCTGATTTATGTCAATTGCATAAGCACTTTACTACTGTAGAGTATTTCATATCAGTGCAGAGCTTCTTTTCTCTGCTTCAGAATCTGTTGGAATTAACGTTAAACATGTAAACAGTTGAAGAGTTATGGTATTAGAAAGAATGTAAACACTGAGGCTAAAGCTCAGTTTTTAAAGGGCTACACCACTGCACTACTATCCATGCAAATCTGAGAGTAGTTGATTAACATTACAGATGTAAAAGGGTACTTCAAACTTCCGAATTGATTCCATCAGTTAGGAAGGGCAAATGTGTGTCCCCTACAGAATAATACAGACTTAAATGCTGGATGAGCTCAAGTGTCTTTGAGAGGAGTAGTATGATACTAACAGATATTGTAAATGAACAAATTATGGGGTAGAACAGTGCACTTTGTGCTACTTCACCAGAATAATGGGAGTTGATGGGGATCAGTTGGTAATTTACATGCTGCACTGATTGGCAATCCATCAAGTGGTAGCTCTTACACAACTAAAAAGGCCAGACTTACTGTATCTATGCCAACAAATATTCTGCACGTGCCTAAACTATTGTGAAGAAACTGAATAGCCATTCTAAGCGATTTAAAGTAATTTGCACATGCCTATATAAGAAGGTAGTCCCTCAATGTTGGACTGTCAGAAACAGTTAGCTTTTGTCTTTTGTAGATGTGTTTTATTTTTTACTTTTCCAAAATGCTTGATTCTTAATCAGACAAGCTGATATATAGTTTTTCTTGCAACTTTGTAGTAATATACAACAAGTATTTTTACTGACCTAATCATGTTAACAGTTAGTTGGAGCTGGGGAGTAGAGAAGTTGTCTCCCAGGTAAAGGGGTTGAGTAGTGACCATTGGATTTCTATGTCTTTTGTGTCTTTGTGTCTGTAGCTAGGGGTGGCTCAAAAAGTACAATGGTAATCTGCCAATCAATTAATAGGTAGATTTTAAAGTGCCTATATCTTGCTTTTCTTCAGCCTATCAGAGAAATCTATATCCATATATATAATAATATATTACTTTTAGCACACTAAAGAAGGATTTATTTAATATAAGTCATTTTAGATGCTAATTTTCCAACCCGGAGGTAAGATGTCTGGATCTCTGAGGCACCGCCTTTTTGTCCTTGTGGGTGCCACCCATTTCATGATGTCAACCTAGAGCCAGCCTCGGCAACATGTCTGCGTTTTGCCCATGAAAACAAATAACGTCGGAACTTTTCCCAAGATGGATGGGCATATTGTGCATATACAATAAAGGTCTTTCGGGCCAAACATCGCTAGCTCTCCTTGGAGAAAGTGTGTGTTTGTGTGTGTGTGTTAGTCTGGGGGCGGTGCTGGCACTCAGACTCTTCCCCTAGAGCAGGCTTTCTCATCGTCATAATGACAATCTGCTCTTGGATTAGAGGCTAGTCTTCCAGAAAGAAGGTTTTTACAGGAATACTCAGAAATGTGTGAATGTATTAAAATACCTGCTTGGGGTTGTCTTTTGAACTATGCCAACATACTTGAAAGTCTTCCAAATGTTCAACATTTAGAGAAGGGAGCATTTGGAAAATGTCTTTATGTCACATCAAGTCTGTCACTGCCTTAAAAGAACACAAGTGACGAACCCTTTATAAAGATATATATATATATATATATATATATATATATATATATATATATATATATATATATATATATATATATATATATATTGACTTATCAACAGCCATTAGACTCATAAAATGTTGTGACAGATGTTTTAAGTATCTTAGATCTTAGATGAGGAATAAATTTACAATCCAGGATTTGTATTTTGTTGTTAGTTTTCTTTTTTGTTTTTTTTTTTATCTGAAGCAACTTATCAAGCCTTTAATTATGCAGCGTATCAGCAGCATATGTTAAGCATAAGCCACCTGTTCTCTGATCTTATTGGATTATATTTGAGCTTTTAACACACTTTATGTATTTAGCAAAAGCCGTTTGAACTAGCCTGTCAATTCTTCAGATGTTTTATTAAATGTGTTGAAATAGATGCACCTTCTTTAATGCTATATGCTCTCTGCTCTTGGGATGCACATTTTTCTAGGTGTTGTGCTGCACAAAGATTTGATTTATCAGAAAATGGCATGCAAATCATTCATGTATTTTAGTTAAAGTGTCTGCATAAAAAAGCTGATATTACTATTTTTCCCTTTATATTAACATTCGATTAAATAAAACCCCCTGCAAATGGGTATCTGGGAAAAACTAGCATAAGTGGGATTCATTTTTTTCCTCCTCACTATTAGAGTTTGTGTCAGAGCATTATTTTTAATAGATGAATGAACACCAACCAATTTAGAATGTTGAGTGGATTTTTTTTTTGTTTGATAAAAATGTAAATCTCCTTAACTTTATGGCGTTTGAAAACCTAATGAAATCTTGAAAGTAGATTGCACAGCAGAAATTTCACTGTGAAGCTAGTTTCTGTTCTGAAGTCTGTTTTTGACTACTTTACAAAACTGTAGGGGCAAAATTATTGCATCCACTGAACTTCTTTGTAGTTATTTTTTTTTTCAGTTTAATTAAATTGATATTAAACCTGTCCATAATAATTCACATGATATTCTTAAAACAAATAGCTTTTTTATGTGGTTTGTTCAAGTTTAGTCAGCAGAGGCATTTTAATGCATGTGGATTTGCATTTAAATTACATCAATATGTACTGGTTCTAAATTGAACAAATATAAAGGAAAACAAAACAAAAAAATGCTGGATGTTTACGGAGAAGCGTTTAAGCACTTATGCTTTATGTGCTATTTCCTGAAGTTTATAGTGTTCATATAACTCAAATGTTGAATTAGTTTAAAGTCAAAAAGGAAACCATTTTATTTAATTGGAGCCTTAACACGGCCACAGTCAAACAAAGTGCTGCAAATTAAAAGATCAAACACAAACATCATAATAAAAAGTATGATACAACTGCATCGTAAAATAGTTACTTACATGAAACAGTAGCAGTTAAAAAACAAAACACACCAGCGAAGTACAGTCTTGTGTTGTATCAAATTTGGATTCAACTCTTGTATATGTGTACAATGGTACCTCCAGGAGAAGTTGACCTGGGGCACCGGGCTGGAGGGAGAGAGAAAATCAGGAATGTGTGACGGTGCAATATCATTTCAAAATTTATAAACAAAAACAAACAAAAAAAGAATCTTAAAATGAACTCTGAAACGCACAGGTATTTAATTCATGTTCAATTAACAGCTATTAATCCTTAATATATAATGACCTACTGTTTGTCAGATTGACAGATACTGGTCTACAATTCTGAGGAGCAGTTTGATGTCATATATTGTTATGCATGTTTATGTGTTGTCCAGACTAAATTATCGGAGTTCCTTCTGTGCTTGGTTGACTAAAGCTTCAGTGGCAAGACTGGTTAAAAACGCAGCGGCTAGATTTACTGTGGTGCGAAGAAATTTAAGCCTGGTCACCTTGAAATAGCTGCCAGTTGAATATTTGATTTTGATAAAAAATTATTGTTTTTACATTCAAGTCACTGGCAGGTACTGCTCACTCTTATCGCTCTAGTTTGCTTTTAAAATATCCCCTCCAAAATTCCCTGAGTTCTTGGGACCAGTGTGTGCTGCTGATTCCAAGAACCGAATACAAGTTCCGGGGGGACTGTGCGCTTGTTGCGTTGGCTCCTAAACTCTGGAACATGCTGCCACCCCTACGGACCGTACCGGTCCTTGGCCAGGGGGTTGAGGACCGCTGCGCTACAATATGTTTAAAACTAAAAATACAAGTGAATGTGTGCATTTTATGCAATTTCAACACTTTTAAAGAACAATAAATATGTGGATTGTTTTTAATAACATTGTTATGCTGTTGCTAATAAATGATGAGTACTATTAAGCATCAATGCGATTTCTGGTGCTGCATGGTTTTGCTGATAGTCTGGTTGATTCGTGGTAAGTTTTAGCATCATGCAGGCATTGAGACTTTCATCCGTTAAACGTGATTGTAGGTTGGTCTTAATGTTCTTCTGATGTGAGAAAGATTGCTAACATGCAGACGTGGAGCCACACATTTTCAGTACAACAATACACGGTGCAGCGTTTGGAATGTGACTGGCAGCGTGTTCTAAGTTTTGACAATCCGTGCGCGTTTTACCTTTCTGCCAGAGCCGGATTTTTTTTCCTGCTTACACATCCCACTCACACATCCCGTCCCTGCAGCTGCGCGCTCCAGAGCTGCAAGGACGGCAATTTGAAAGTTTCCGGCTGGTAAAAACTCTGTAATATAACAGACGATAGTAAACTGATAGTGGCGGAGATTTTTTCTCTCCAAGCACCGCTACTACTGTGCGCCTCCCTGGTATCGCATCACTCCCAAGAAGGACTGGTCTAATGAAAAAATATATATATAATTAAAGATGTGGCCATCAAAAGACCCAGATATGGCTTGCGAGCCATGGGTTCCAGGCCCCTGGACTAAACCCTTGTTAGTTTGTTTTTTCAAAGTTATATACTTTTTAAAAATCAATCTCTATCTCTTTGAACCAGACAGAAGCGGGGGGGGGGGGCATCAGTACTAGAAAAAAGGAAAAGGGGGTAAAGTGGTTGTATTATGAACATATAAGAGGGGAGGGGGATTAAAGACAAAAAGAGACAAAAAATTGCTCAAGGTTTGACATTTTACATTCACATGTAGAGGTCTAAACATGGCCTGTCCACCGACATACTCGTACTTACTCCTAAATATTACAAACTTACCTACTGGCTGCAAAAAACTTCCCACACATGCCAACAAATACACAACACAAATACAGATTAACTCACACACACTTACAAACACATAAAAGCAAGCAAATATCCTGTTTGTGCAAAAGTGAGCAGTCATCTCTTCTCAGGTCAGTGTCTGTGTCGTATAGTGGATGATGATTCTGCAGAAAGTCAAAATAAAGACAGATAAATAAATCAAGGCCTAGGCTGAAAGCGAAGCAGCAGTGGCAGCCAGGCCCCCCAATACACCTGCAGATTGAGGGAATCCACCCACCAAGCAACCGATATCAACCACCCAGACCAAAGTTGGAAGGACCGCTGCAGGAGCCACCCAGTGCCAGAAAGCATGGGGCACAGGAGCATGGAGAGAGTACGCTAAGTCCCAGCCCCACCAGATAACAGTCCTCCTGCTGAGTCCAGTGCAAGGCTCCACACACATGAGAGTCCCTAGACCCCCAGAGGAGGGACTAAGCACCACTAACCTGGCACCCAAACCAGGGTCACCTAATCCAAGAAATGTCCATAACAGCTAGGTACTCCAGCTTTGGTATGGAGGTTAAGAACATGTTTTTTTGTTAAAATTGCACACTAAAACCTCAAAGAAAATTGGGACAACACTGTTGCGTGTTCCCAAGTTATAACCGTCTTAAACTGATGCATCACATGTTTTAATACATTAAGACAAAAGCACATACAAAATGAGCCGAAGCATTTTTTCAACCAAGAAAAAATATTTGAATCATTAAATTAATAAGATACAATCAATTGTTTTGACACCTGCTGTAAATAGCTTCAACTAATATATGCAAGTCTCAGCTCCTAAGTTAGATCAACAACTCACAGATCTTGTGAAGAAACATCTCACAGGTTTTTTCTGATCTTCAAAGATTATCCTGATATGACCTTTTTGAAACAGACATTTATGCTTTAACATTGTGACCTATTTCAAAGTTATATAATACGCTCGTCTGTGACTCGCTATCTCTTGGGAGTGCATGATTAAAATGTGCTATATTGGATTACAGTACTTTTAAAAGCATGATGACTGTCTCAGTCCCCACAACCACAGTGGAGTTTTAGGATATGCAACAATCCAGTGAGAATAAATAGCAGTTTTGGATATGAACTATCTGGATTTCAAATGTTTTTTTGCAGGATTATTGTCTGATGGAATGAACCAAACAACCTGACTGCAACAGCTGCCAGCTCAGTGAGCTGGCTGCAAAGCACAGCAGCTGGGGAAAGAATCTCTGCAGCTGTCACACAAGGACTCAAGTAGGGAGTCAAACTTGTAAACAGAGCGGATATTAAACAGAGGTTGTAAAATACTCTGGAGTCCTGTAATACTGAGAAGGAATTAAAATGCCCCCTGAATCTTTCCATTTGGATAATCCTGTTTTATTGTGTCCTCTTTAAGCTTTTGTACTTTAATTATTTGTCAGTAACAGTATCTGAGTATAAGTCACGTTTTTTTATTTATTGGAGTGCAACTTATGCTCAAGAGCAACTTATATATGCTTTTTCTTCTTTATTATGCATTATTTTGCTCTTGCAACTAATACTCTGGAGTGACTTATACTCTGGAAAATACGCTAAATGTCTGATTGTTCTGTTCTTTTTTTCTCAATTGGCACATCGACTGAGTTTAATTCTGCCTTTTTGCTTTATGGCTTTGCCTTTTTATTTTATGCTTCACAGTTAGCTTTTATAGTTTTTTGGTTGAATTTTTTGATGCATTAATTTGCTGTATATGTTTTTTTTACACTTTTATTTCATACTTTTAGGTCCAATTTTGGATTCTCAACTGACCCAGTTTAACCTCAGTGGGACTGAAAATAAGCATAAATCAATCAAGGTTTTATAAAACAGTTTTTGTTTAAAGGTTTATTTAAGAAATCTGTCTGTTTTAAAAAGCAATTTTATGTTTGTTGTCGTTGTTTGTTCCTAGTGACCTCAAAAAGGTGGGCCTATAATGCTCTTTCAATGCACCTGTAGCTCTGGCAAAGAAACTATTTCATTTCAGCTTTACACAATGTGAAACTCGTGACTTGTCTCTCATCTGAACAGTTCACTCTTTTATAATGTGCTGCTTTGCAAACATTGGGCTCTCATGGCTGCTAAGTAAGTTGAAGTAAATCTCAATCCAAGCAGGTTTAAGGAGAATTTTAAACTTCAGTTTTTGAAAAGATTCATTCATTCGTTTTATAAACCCATTCAGTCCTGTTCAGGGTCGAGGGAAGGGTGGAGGCTACCCAGCTGAATACACCATGGATAATTCATCAGTTTATTGGAGGACCACACAGAGACAGACAATCACAAAAACTTACATTCACACCAAGGGGAGAATTTAGAATCACCAACGAACCTATAAAAAATTTTTGGACTGTGGAAAGAAGTTGGAGTGCCTGGAGAAAACTCATGCATGCATGAGGAGAACATGGAAACTGCTCACAGAAAACACCCAGCTGGGACTTGAACCAGGGCCTTCTTGCATGAGTCCTAGTCACTACAGCACCATGCAGCCCCATTTTATGAAAAATACATTCCTTTAAATACACATATTGTATGATATATTCTAAGACTAAATATCTATTTAATGAATATAGAAAATGTGAGTGAGGACAGATGATGTGAAATAGAATACCCAGCTACATTTGCAGAAAGCAGTTTACTCATCAGCCTTTGAGAGGTTTTCAGACCTCCTTTAAATTGATCTACTCTTGTCTCTAAAGTGTAGTGCTTATCAGAAAATGTGGCTCAAGATAAATTCTGCAGGTTCTGAGGGGATATCAGTTTTTATATTACAGTGTTCTTTTCCAGGGCTGTATGGTTTTCACTCTTATTTCACAAGAAGAAGGCCCTGATTCCAATACCGAGTGGGTAGTTTCTGCGTGTATGTGTTTGTCTGTCTCTCTGTGGTCTGGTACCCCACCTCCACCAAACAGTAGCTGAGTAAACGTCACTATCCGCTGAACCCAAACAGGAATAAGCAGATACAGATGGATGTTCTTTTTTTTCCTTACAGAGAAGTAGGGTCTAGGGCAGGGATGCCCAGTTTAGTTTGGTCTGTTTAGTAAGTTTAGCAATCAGCTATTGTATCTTATAACTGATTTGTACAATCAGTGAAGTGCGTTGGGACAACTGTGTTGTAATATTGGGCTATATAAATAAAATTAAATTGAATTGAATTTTATAGAATCTGCATACTCACAAACCTGTATTGCTGAGACCAAAGAGACCATCCCTCACACGAGTAAAGTCTGATATTACTTGCGTTGTTAATTTCCTGGGAGAGTCATTCCTGGCAAAGGTAATGTGCTCCCTCTTACGCTTTTATTGTAAAGTTGGGAGAATCAAAGGGATACTTCTCAGAAGCCAGTTCATACAGAATACCTATTTAAGTGTCTATGAAGAATAAACCACTAAACTTGTTCCCGTTTGGTTTACAGCTGGTGCCTTGCTATAATTGTTTTTTTGTTTTTTCTAATCCACCATGCTCTGCTGCAGAAACTACAGTTTTGATTTGTAAAAGCAAACAAAAAAAAGGTATTGAGTTTGTGATCTAAGCATCACTAGTTTAATGTGCCCTCATATTCTATAAGTCATAATCTCATGATGTTAGCCTTAATGACCCTCGCCATCTTTAGCTTACCAGATACATACAGTAGATGATGTCATATGAACAAATGCAACTATTGTTTGAAAATTAAATCCCTCTCAACATTCTTTTGATAAAATATTAATCTATTGTTTGTTCATCCTTTATTCCTTTTTGAAATGGTTGTTGGTGCCATACGGTATTTCAAGTATTTCAAAAACTAGAATCTACTGGGAATTTCACCCACAACCATCTCTAGGGTTGACACAGAATGGTCAGAAAAAGAGATCAGAGGAGAAAGGCCAGACTGGTTCCAGCTGATAGAAAGACAACAGGAACTCAAATAACCAATGATTAAGTCTGCAGAAGAACATCTCTGAACGCACAACACATCCAATTTGAAGCAGATGGGCTACAACAGCGGAAGACCACACCAGGTGTCACTCCTGTAAGCTAAAACAGGAAACTGAGGCTTCAATTCACAAAGATTCAACAAAATTGAACAACAGAAGATTGAAAAAACGCTGCCTGCCCAGAATTTGGCATCAACACCATGGAAGCATGGATTCAGCCTGCTTTGTATCAACGGTTCAGGCTGGGGGTGGTGGTGTAATGATGTGGGGGATATTTTCTTGGCACACTTTAAGCTCCTTAGGTAGGCTGTGGCATTGTAACCATGCTCAATTGGTAGTGAGTCTTGTTGCTGACCATGTTCATCCCTTTATAACCACAGTGTACTATCTTCTGATAGCTACTTCCAGCAGGATAAGGCACCATGTCATAAAGCTGGAATCATCTCACATTGGTGTCTTGAACATGAGAACAATGAGTTCACTGGACTCAAATGGCCTCCACAGTCACCAGATATTAACCCAGTAGATCACCTTTGGGATGTGGTGGAACATTAGATTGACATCATGGAGGTTATTGTAGAAGGCAGTCAGATGTTGCATATGAACTTGGTGTGTCTTGAAGTGTCATCAGCAGACTTGCAGACACAGAACTACTGACAGTTTGTGACAGACCCAAGAGTGGAGCCCCACAAGGAAATAGCAATAGAACTTATTGTGAGGAGAACTGTACTGCCAATATTTAAATACTCAAATTCATATTGTCAGTCATCTTTGAAATACTGGTAGATGTCAAATGTCACATGCTTTAACCACAATGAGTCTCAATGGTTACACCTGTTTTTGTTTCATCTAGTGCATAAATTTGCAGACATGGACGGGATTATTATTCCCAAAGGGAATCTGAATTAATTTGCAAATCTAGAGTCGTGATGGAGGGAAGACGCACTTCGGTTGAACCTTTATGCACAAAGGCCGTATGAAAGTAGCTCATTTCTTCAATTACTCACAAGCAGTCAACTGAGATAGTAGCCCTCAATGCCACTTTGTCTTCTCGGTTGTATCATTATTTTCACAGAGGACTGGCCTTATAATGTCATTACCCACCTAAAATGGCAACAAAACAAAACTGAAAAACTGGCTTTGGATTTACTCAACACTAATAACAAATAGATGACACAGCCCCACCCTCTATCCCTGCCATTACAAAAGAATGCTTGTTTAGGTGGATAGAGGTGCCAAAATGTAACACTTGTTAAAATGTTAAATACTTCTACAATGGTGCCTCCTTTATTGTTAAAGTTGTGTTCTAAAAATGATAAAAGACATCTAAAAAGTAGTCAAGTTATTTTTTTTTACAATAATCATAGATGTTTTGAGGTTCACTACACACTTTACACACTTTTCTCTGACAGACATTAACGTGTTTACACTTTTCTTTAAACTCAAACTTCAGAAATTCACAGAAAAATAAGTCCAGCATTATATCATCAAACCAAATATATGCTAGATTTAAAGATTTGGCAAGATTAGTACATTCTGTACAGGAAATAGCACAGAGGAGGTTGGATGACAATTGTTTACGTCCATAGACATAGAACATGATGCACAGCAAAAAAGAAAAAACAACACCCCACCACCCACCACAGGAGTTCTGAGCACCCCCCCCACCCCTACCCCAGGCATGAACCAAGGCTCCCCAAGGGAGAGCTGGCTTACTCTCTAAGCAACCACCCACTTGCCCTTGAATAAATTCCAATAGAGACAGAGGCAGGCGCCATCCCCCCGCACCCAAGATGAGGGTGCCCAAGAGAACTTTGGAAAGTCGCAAGTTTTGCTCCACTTTTGAACTACAGCTGCAAAAAGAGGCACCATGTCGCAGTGCTCTGCCTTATTAATGTAACAGCATATAAACTGGATCTTGTACAATCAATTATGTAAAAGGAAAGCAGGGGGAAACCGATCGTAATGGAATAAAAATCCACTTGATGTTTAAAATGAATTGTCAGCAGCTTATTCCAAAGGAAGGGACCATAACTTCACAGAAACGCCACAGGTAAGCCAATTAGGTGTCTAAGAGAGCCTAACAAAATAGGTTATGAGAACTAATGAGCATAACAAGGTTAGTTCTGAGATTTTTTCTGACTTTTTAGGTAAAAAAGGTAATTATTTCGTATTTTTACAAGGCAAATGTACACATTTGATCTAGGGAACCTTCAGAGTGTAAGAACTTTAAGAATATACACATGAGTACTGTAAAGACGTAAGAGAAATTATATTTGGAAGTGTTTAACCTTTCAAACTGGGGGTAAATGCATTTCTTTCAGAAAACAAATAAAAAATCTATTAGAAAAATCCTTTTATTTGTTTCAAGTGCATTTGCATTTTTGTACACGTCCTTTTTTCATGTCCTTTTGTCCCTTTGCATTACATCTTTACAACATTGATCCATCTACCACAGGATTCTTGACCTTGGTGATCAGGCTACAGTTGGTAAAGTTTCTGTGAAATAAGTCACTGGGGATGTCTGGGCCATTTTCAAGAAGACATTTGTTCATGAGCCATGGCTGCACATCCTGTTCTATTTGTAGTCACGTTTGCTGCTACTTGCAATTTAAAATGGCTGTATGCCTGTAAGAGAAATCTTGACACGGCAAGTTTTCTGAACTCTCTGTTGTAATAGGAAGCTGCAGAGAAAAGGCAAAACCCTGTATCAAAATCTTAAATATAGTCTTAAATATAAGTTCAAAAAAACTTAACTATGAGCCCTTTTTAGTAGCACTCTCTTTTGGGGGTCTTCTCACATTTAACCCAACTTGAATTTACCGTTTAACTCATGTAATCAACCAGTGCTTTTCATTTGTTTTTGGCTATAAGATGGGTTCACTCTGTCTAAAGCAGTGGTCCCCAACCAATTGGCACCGGGCCGCACAGAAAGAAAAAATAATTTCCATTTTATTGTTTTTTTCGAAAAAAAAAAAAAAAGTTTTAAAGTGACCGGATTCTCTCTGTTACATCCGTCACCCTTAACGAACGTCAAAGTCGCGACACCAAACATCACGTGATACACCCCGCTAAGATTAAACCCAAACAACCAAAATGAGCAAAAAACAAACTTCTTTAGAAAGTTGCTTTGACAAGGGGAAACGGGCCAAAGAACGGACAGAAGAGGAACCTGCACCCGCTAAAAAAGGGAAATCTGCCTTTAATAGGCAGCGGTAAACGTGCCTTGCGTTGCACCTCCCATGGTTTGTTTATTAAATGTTTTATTTTCTGTCACCAAGCCTGGTCTACTGCATTTTGGGTCCTCCACCACCAGTTCCTGACAGAATGACCGGAAAATGAAGAACTGAAAACCAGAGACTTCTATACACTGAGGTCAATTAACAGAAATGACAGCTGGGGATGATTAATATGTACCTTGAGTGAGTGACTGACAGGGCGCAAGATAAAAAAAAAAATAAAAAATAAACCATAGAATCCTCACAATGGGTCCTGCATATGAAAGGGGAGAGGCCTCTGATTCATAAAACTCATCATGGCCTTAGCACCACAGTGACTGAGAGACCTGCATATTGACGAATTGCAGTTGATGCTGAGAAGAACACAAAGAAGACAGAACATAGTGTTTGCTGCACTACTCATAGAAGATGAGCAACATGCACTAGAAAGGCGAAGATGAAATTGTTGTGTGAGGCCATGGTTGCCTCAGGCCAGAGTGTTGCTTTGACGGTATAAAGACAGTTTATTAACCCCCAGACTACCGGGCATCTGGCGGCCGGATGGCACTTGATATGGATGGCCGCCATCCGTCCGCTCTCTGGCCGCTTGATTTCATAATGACGGCACATAGAAACCCCACCTGACTGCCGCCATCCACATTCATGACCACTCCAACGACTTTTAATAAAATTGGGCGGCCAAATGCACAGCTGAAGTAAACAAATCTTCCAAATAAAGTGTCAGTAAAGCTTCCCATATTCAAGTAAAACCATAGAGTGTTTGGAGCTGAAAAAAAAGAGACTGAAATTTTGTTTTCTGACATAAGTTCTGAAAAATGAATTTGCTTTAAAGCTGGAGTTTTAGCTGCAGTGTTTACATTTCTTGATTCTAGTAACTCTTCAACGTTTGACGCAATTAACATGATTCAAGTGGTTTCTGAAGCAAAGCAAAGCAGCCTCGCGCTGACATGCAGTGCTGTACAATCATAAAGTGATCATGTAATAACCGTGAATCAGCTGATTCTGCAGCAGAGAAAAGCGGCTTTTTATAAAGGCTTTACACTGATATACAATTTTTTTTTTAACATAAAGTTTGCAGAACTTTGAGGATGAAATAAGCATGGAGAAAATATTCAGGATTTCTTGTTAAATGATCCAAAAACAAACAAACAATGATGTTTGTGTTTTGTTTACTGCTGAACTTAACCAGAAGGTTAAAAATAAAAAATTGTGTTTAAAGGGGAAAAAACAGTTTTGTTGATTCTGATCTGTTCTAAATAAAGGTATTAATGAATATGAGAAAATGAGTAATTTAAACATATACTTTTACTTTTTATACATCCAGTAAAAAGATGTACATAATGCAACTGCACTAACATAATTTATTAAAAATCAAGAATCTTGGTTTGATCTGTGAATCATTAAGCTTGATTTGTAAATCGAATCAAGTAATATTCCAAAGTCGTAACAAATCATGCCAGCCCAGTAATTTAAATATTTGTGTTTGAACCTCCTGTACAAATAAATGCAACTATGCTCATGCTCTCAACAATAAATAAAATATATTAGAGCAAAAAGAGGAGAAGACTGATTTAAAAGAAATTAAGGAAGCAAGTGTCAAAGAGATCGAGAGAAACCACAGGATAAAGAATGAGTGAACGATACTGAATGGGGTAAAGCGGGTGAGATATGGATGGAAGCAGTCACGCATCAACACATCACGGAAGGCTGCCTCTGTCAGAAAATAGATGAGGGGATGTAAAGGAGAAAACTGACACTCCTCTCTGCTCTGTCACTACTCACTAGCTGGGTCTGCTTGTCAGGTTTGCTCTGTCACCCCCCAACCTAAACAATTACGGAAGGGGGCAGGCAAAAAATCAAACTGCCTTTGCTGAAACAAAAATTAACTGACCATCTCAGACAAACATTGTTCAATTCCTATGGCTCGGTCTGTATCCTAAAGTACAAGGAAGACTGCATTAAACAATCATCACCATTTTTGTTATTGCTCAAAATAAAAGTAAAATTACTTTCATGTTACTCACTACTATTTTACAAATTAAAAGATTAATAACATATGTACTGTAACCCAAAATCTTGAGGGAATTAAAGTTAACCTCTTTGACCCATCACACTATGTTTTTAACAACAAATTGAGGGTTAATAGAACCTCATTTAGGGACAAGATTGTAGTTTTATTTATTTGTTTCCCTCTATGAGGTTTAAATGTAAATCCTGAAAAAACAGTAAAAGGAGATTATCAAGAACCCCTTGATCCCTTTGGGGTCACGGGGCTGCTTGAGCCAACCCAGCAGCTGTTGCATGCACACCTAGAGAAATTTTACAATTTCGTTCAGTTAACCTTTGAACTATCAGATTCCTGAATAAAACCAAACTGTTAAAAAAAAAATTACAAGTATTGTGCACTGAAAGACTAAAATCTCCTTAAAAGCAGGCCTTCTTTTTTTTTTTTACGAAACAGCAAAGGCATCCATTAATAATACCTTTGCATAAAGAATGCTGGATAGTCATTTTTTCAGGGTATCTCTGTCTTTTGTCAAATTCATTTTTCACCACTCAATTAGAGGAGCTGATGTTCACTTCAGTTTGGAAGATGCAAGTAACATTCAGTAATCTCTGCCCCGTGTTGCATCATTCTCATAGCCACATAATATGCACACGCATGCACACACACGCACACACACACGCACTCACACACACACGCACACAAAAGCAAATAGTAATGAGTCATGAAGAAATATGTAAATAGTCGTGTTTAATTCAACTGTTTTTTTTTATTTTTGTTTTTGTTTCGGTAGAGGAGTAAAATGGGCTTTACTTAATACTTTAACAATTCATGGCAAATCAAATTAACCCTTTCCATGCCTTTAGGGTTTTTCCCCTTCTCTGGCAATAACTGAAAGACATATTATAGGAAGAAAACAGAATTGCAAATGTATGTGTCACTGATCCAAAGAAGAGCCACATACAGGATTAGAAATGGGATTTTTCAGAGGCAGAGTTTAGAGTTTGCATTGTGAATACCTGTTGTTGTAACTTGACATGTTCCACCCACATCAACCCCTACACACTCCAGGAGAATTCTCCCAAAATATCTATAATTTCTACAGTGAAGACTGGCTGCTTTTTGAGACACCATATCAAGATGTTTACATATAAACATTTTTCACAAAGAATAACACAATAAAATCTGAGAGAAGGGCCATGGCTGTCAAAGAATTCAAAATTATGCCCCAGCAATCTGTGGGAGATAAAATTACTTGGTGAACTGGTTTATCAGATGATTCTGTAAACAAAAACCTCGTAATGGTTGGAATATAGTAATCATTGATTGGGAAGTCACAAAGGTTTAAACTTCAGCTTTATAATTGCTGTATTCCTGTTAAGATTCTCAGATATCTTAGTCGTGTTTTCACAGGATCCTGTTCTTCAGGGCAAAATGACTGAAGGTTTGAGTTTTTTTAACAAATGCATAGCTGGTGTCACTCGTTAATAATGTATTGCTAATGCTTGGAAGCTGCTTTCTTTACAGTGGCATCACAATAATATAAGAGAAATCTCACCCTTGGTTTGGTTAACCGACATATTTCCCTCTTCTAAAATTTACCGTTTACAGTGTTTCACGGTCAGAACCATTAGGAGATTATATTAGCGATGAAGAACACTAACTGATACTGATCTGAACTCTTAAATACGCCAGGAACAAGTGAACTCTGGTGCAAAATGAAGGTCTCATTTAAATTGTAAATAGGGTGCAAGCGGCACTGTTTCCACATGGAGTACTCAAGGCACCAACAACCCGAAGTGAACCAAAGGAAGTTAGTAGTGTTGAAACACTTTGCATGTCAAGTGCAAAAAAAGCCTTTCGCATGAATCCAAAGAAGCGCAGAAAAGATCCCCAGCTACTCTAGAGTAGGGAGAAAGTAAAGGTGCTCATGATGTGTGATAGTCAGAGGACATGAGGTAACAGTTTTCTTTCATCAGCTTTTTCTCCTCGTTGTCAGAACTTGTTTTCTCCATTGTTACTCCCAAACCAGTAGCTTTTGAAATTGTGTGACTTTTCCAAGTAATCTTTCGTTTTATTCCATCATCATCATCCAAACATCGTCTCAACACTGATCAGGGAAACAGGGTTGATGCAGCCTATCCAGCTTCTGTCAGACGAGGTGGGAAACCCCTTGGACAGTTCACCAGTCCATCACAGGGCCACACAAAGACAAACCACCAAACTCACAATCACAACTACAGGACAATTCAGTCACCATTAAACTCAGAGTACACTACTCACAATGAGTTAGGGATACTGTTAGTTACATGACTACTTTTCTCATTTGGTCTGAATTGTAATTTTAATTGATCACCCCAATATGAAGACAGCCCCAAATAACAAAAAATTACCATGTCAATACCGAGTATTTCCAACCATTTGCCATAATTGACAGCAATATCTCACTAGCCCCACATGCAGTTCCGCCAGATTACTTGGGGGTGGGGTACAATCATCCAGTTACTGCTGGTCCCAGACATGCTCAAGCAAATCAAACCATATGAAGGTGTGAAATCTTTCAACATTCTGCACACATTTTCTCAACCGAGTCTGCAGAAATACGGTATCTTGTTGGAGTGTCAATGAGCTTGTACAGCTGCCCAATAAAAGCAACTCTGGCCAAGACCAAGAGCCCTTGTGTGAATGTGCCCTTGGATTTCAAATGTATTTCACGTGGGCACACATTTACACACAGCTCATGTGCTCACCACACACCCTTGTGAGGAAAATTAGAGCTGGATATTGGAGGCAGCAACCTTGGCTGGCAGGGCAAAGTGTCATACTTCTAAAGCTACTCAGGTATGATTCAAGGAACACAGCAGTGACCCCTATGTGTCAGCCTCACCCCAGTTTAATAGGAAAGTCTTTTCCTTCTCCTTGGCTCCACATTTGGCCTCACATTTGCTTTGGTTAAAATAAAAAGATCAATAAATTATCCGACAAAAGGAATTTCATGTGGTCCCACATGTACCTACAAAGGTTGCATACTCTACATAAAGATGACGAAATTTCATTATATATAATATAAAAGGTAACTGATTCTGACAAATTCTGAGTATATAATTATTCACCATGTTACAGGTGGAGAAGAAAAAAACAACACAAAAACAAAAGCAGCTGCTGTTGGAGAAGATAATGCTTGAAATGATGGTTTTGGCTAAACTGTCATGTCCCTCTGGCTGCCTGCTCAACACAGCTCCATTCTAATGTCATGCTGCTTGGCATTCAACACAACGCTTGCTGTCTTTCTCCTGGCACCATCCCTCCCTGCCTCTCCTCACTTCTCTGTTTTTTTTTTTTTTTTCAGAAGCATCTCTCACACATTCTCCCCCTGGTGAGGTGGGATTGCGCCACTGATCCAGCGTCTGCTGCCATGCAAATGTGCACATGTGCACACACAAATACATGCGTGTGGATGTTTGAAACCCCTACTAGAGTGGCGCTGGGTCAAAGTTTTCACAATGACGGCTTTTGGCTATTGGAACAAGAAAAGAGCAAGTCAGTTTATCACAAATTTTGATTGCAAATTGATTTAAAGATGTTACATGTTTTTTTGATTTACTCTTCTTAATGTCTATCTTGTTTTTATCATTTTCTCATGTTTTGTAGTTCCCTTTCATTTAATTTTTCTTACTCACTTAGTTTAACTTATTTTTCTTTCTTTGCTTTTGTAGTGCTTACAACAAATTGTTCTAAGAAAGTTGCTTACTCCTGAAACCATTAAGGTTTTTCTGCAGTTTTAAAATGACTACCTCCACAGGTCTCACCGCTGTTTTTCCCCCCATTTATTTGTCAAGCCAGCCCCGCTTTGAGTGTTTTTCTCGTGCCTTTTTTTGGTCCTTTACTGAACGTTGTAACTGCAGCCAACCCCAATGACATGTACCGGTAGTCTTTATTTAAGCAAATCTTTAAAATATCTAAAGACTAAAATCAATACCTTGAGTCTATGAGAAGTTTAAAAAGACCTTTTCTTGAGCATCACTTGAGCACAGTCCTATAAATTACTTCCATGGAGTGATGGAACTATTTTCTTTCTCACTCAAAAAGAAAAATTGAGTTTCTCTGTGGGGGATCCATTTTTCTCCTTACACAGTCTCACTCACACATACACATCAATCAATTAGACTTCCACTCCTTCAGAATTCAAACTTCTCCTCAGCTTCTTTATTCTGTTTAACATAGACAGGCTCAGAAATATTCTATATTTGACCAAAAATAGATGATTTCATTGTTCCAAGACAGCTCGACCAGGATTTGAATCACTGTTCTATGCCCTTTGAAAAGCCAGAATCCCACAAATAGCACCGACCCATGAAACTCAGCCTCCCTTACAACTATAATGCACTCTAGGGAGATATTTTATCCCATGCTTCTAAAATTGGCAAGTTCATTTGTGTAGAACACTGCATATACAACGGGTATTATGTTTAAGGGGGCTAAAATGATAAAAAGCTAAAATGAGAAAATCAAGGATGAAAAAAGAAATGTCATTAAATTGGTTAGTGTGAACTTGATTTGGGAAATTAACTTAGCCACAGCCATTAAATGCAATAAAACAGAAGGTATCTATGGAAACTCCCATCACTCTGTTATTACAGAACTGATCAAGCTCATTTGGAGGAAAATCCACTAAAAGCTTTCATTTTTGAAAAAAAGACCCAATCTGAAAATAAAATTTGGTCTTTTTTTATCTTGTTTGTATCTTCTTAGGCTCTGAACACAAAGATGACACACAGTCATTGGCCACATGACGAGCAGCTGTGGAAAGGACTCATTATTACCAATGGGGAAGGTCACACCAGTCACATGGCATTACATTTGTGAGGTGACCCGGGAGCAGCACCAAAAATAAATACATTTTCAATGTATATAAAGAGGATTGAGTAGGCTGGAAGTCTTTGTTGCAGCAGTGGAAAAGAGTTAGCAGACAGAATCAAGAACCACATGAGGCCGCAGACAGGACCGTGTGCCGTAATGTTTTTCAAAGCATTCTCAGTGGAGAAACAGAGGCAAGCCTCTAGTGTATGCAAAGTGCCACAGCTGTGCTCACTGTGTCAGTGTCTGAAATCGGTGCCAGGCCAGTGACATGTTCCAGGCTCCATCTTTGCTTGATTAAAAATCAAGCATAGGCCACAGTTCTGTAGCTTTATGTAGCCTTCTGAACCCTAAACGCTTAGCATGAAAGAAAACTTCCAGCTTTGATGTTACAAATCATGGTCATACTAATATTTGAAAAACTTCTGCCTGACTGTGCCTCACTTCAGAAGGATCACAACTTGGCCTGCTAACAAATCTTAAAGACAACGAAAACTGCGTTGCTAATTTAATTCAAAAACATTTTCAGTGTTTGCATTATCCCACATTGATAAGCTCTTGAGCAGAATATGAGCAAGTTTTAAGAATGTGGTCTGCTGACTGTATTGATGTCAGCCTCTAGAATCGTTTACTTAAGTAAGGCTCGAGTCATTTACGGCATATTTTCACTTTGTTTTTAATTATGGTAAAGGATAATATATAGGTGTTAGTGCATCAGTTCGCAGAGAGAGAAAAAACAAAATGGACCAAAAATCCTCTTTAGAATCTCTTCACATTACTGGATAATTGAGTCAACATGCAGGTGGTAATTTTCCGCATCTGAAAATTGAGGTACTCATCACTTAGATTTTACAGAAGCTTACCCTGGTATGTTTTCCTGTGCAAATTAGTTATCCTGAAGTGAGCATGAAAAAAAAATGAAAAAAAATAAAAAATCTATCTGATCTTAAATTATAATAGCCTGAGTTTGTACAAGCCACACTCCTGTGATGTGGGTGGAATTCCATGATTAAAAAAATGTGTTAAAAATACATCCCTTTACTTTGCTTCATCCTGAGTTCGATGAAATGAAACAGTATTGAGATAGTAATTAAGCTAAAGGAGCTCTAAGAAAAACTGTGACAGCATCAAAACATCTTCACTATTTGATTCAGACTTGGGGAGACTTTGGAACCCAGAATGAAAAGAAATTGTTGCATTTTTAGGTGCAGGGTTTTTATCAAAGAAATTTTGCAAACACTTTGAATAAACTTGGTAAATTTGTGATTTTTCTATCAGTGTAGTGTAAAAGTTAAAACCTCAGAAATCTCTTTATAAGCTGGAGGAACTTCCACTGGAAGTTCAACTCTTTATTTGGAAGAATCTAAGTTTTAATTTAAGTGAAAGGTGATAATAAAAAACAATTGAGATTCAACTCAACAACGAATACAATCAAACATACTGAAAATGACTATTCTAAAATACTATATGGAAACTATGGGTTTTTAATAATGGGAATTCTGCAAAGCTGCTCTGATCCAAGCAACATTTAGGCAAAACCTCATCATCTAGGCCAGAGTGAACCACAAAACATTGCTATGAAAGAACAAGGCTTCAGCAAAGCCAAAGACATACAAATCCAGGAAAACAAGTATCAATCCCCTTAAGACTCACTTCATTTGCATGTTTGATCCCACATGTTTTAACTTGGCTTATAATTCCAGCAAAACCCAATCAAAATGCAAATAGGGCAATGGGAGATGAGCAAATTGACCAGGTAAACTGCAGAGGAGCTGACACTGCAAACAAAATTGTTGGCTGCGGGTTTTGTGGTCTCCCCGACTCTTAGTGTTGCTCTGTCTCCACAGCACAGCCAACTACATTAGAGACCCACCCAATGGATAAAACAGAATAGTATCTACAGCAAAGATTGATAGCACTCTGTGATTTCCTTCAGCTCAATACTGTTAGATCTCCCTTCAGGGATCATTTCAGTACAAGCCACAGCACCTGCTCTCTGCATCTCTCCTCACCCCCTCTTGGTTAGCGTCCCAACAAGCAGCTCAACTTTGCCCCTCCAATATATTTCAGTCCATTACCTTCCCCTCATCCCTTACATTTTCTCCACTTATCTTTGCCTTTCTTATGCCATTACACACCCCTCTTCCTTTTATCATGCTGCCCATCTCCTCTCCCACTCTGTATTCTATCAGAGTATCCAGTCTACTGCCCACCCGCCCCCCAGCCCAACAACTCTCTTTCAGTCCCTCCTGTCTGTACTCCCCCAAACCTGAAACATTTTTTTTTCTCAAACTCAGCCATCCCTACTCTTTTCTGTCCCTCTCTCTTCAGGGAGCTTAGCAGTTTTATTTATTTATTTATTTTGGGGGGGGGGGTCATCTCCTCTGAGGAGTTACAAGAAAGAGTACTGCCTTCACCTCTGTCATTCTCTCCTTGTGTCTTTAGAGGATATCAACATCTGAGAAAACACCAGCGCCATTATCTTCCCATCTGCCATCTCTTCTGTCTCCCTGTCAGTTCAGTTAACTCCCTTAAGAAGAAATTTCAAAAATATAATATTTAGATAAAGAGAACAATCTGCATTATAACTTGAGAAAAAAAGATAAGATAAAACAGTACCTGGAGGTTAGGATGCACCACCTTTGGATAGATCCTTTTTCACAAGCCAGGTGTTGGACTGGAACAAATTAAAATAATCCTTTTTCTGATCAAACACATGTTTTCAAACCAAATAAGCGCTTACATCCACCACCACCACCACCCCTTTTGCGTCAGGCTGGGAGTGCTGCGGCGCTCAGTGAGGCACCCCGGCGACTCAGTTCAGTTCCCGTTGAGTTTGCACCAAAAGCCTCGACCACTGGTGGCAGCCTTAAACCTGCAGAAATCCACTGATTTTACACCGTTAAACCGGAACAGCGCGCCCATGCGCACGCATCTGGTCACCATTGGAGAGCTCCCATTCTAACACTTATCGATCAGATCCAAGAAAATGCCTAGCCTCCGCTGAAATCCAATGATCTGAAGAGATTCTGTACAGGTTGTGGATGAGTTAGGAATCAGGTTTTCTCAGCCTCCCCCCTTTTTCTTTTCAGATGCTCCGTCGCGCAGCTGTCACTGCTCCACGTTTCGATCTGCGTAGAAATATCAATCCTTTCAGATCAGATCGGCCGGTGTTTGTGCGCCTCAAGGTCGTCCACAGGTAAATAATACCAATACGAATGAGAATAATAAGAAAAATAAAACGTAGAGCAGAAGAATCTGCTGTAGAAAAAAAAAGTAGGGACTGACAGCTTGGTCAGCTTGTTTTTCAGAAAGTGACTTTGCCCTGACCTCCTCCCTCTCCCCGCATTGTTCTCTCCAAGTGAAGACGCTGAGCAGCAGTGCGGGCTGCCCGCTGGAAGCTCGTCTTGCAGATGCGGCACAGATCGGGAGAGGAGGCGCGCGCCTGATCCTCTCTCCCCCCTCCCCAGTTCCCGTCCCCGTCCGCTTCCACTCTGCGTGGTAGTTTTGCCTCAGGAGACGGTCGCAGCAGCCGCCCAGTCCGCGGACAAACCTGTGCTCCAGGATCAGGACGCGCGCAGCGCACAGCGGGATGCTGGGATGCTATGGGCGTTTGCCTAGTAGATGGTTGGTGGCTGATTTAGTTTAGTCTGCCCGCCTATGAGGGATTTCAGCGCGCGGGGCGGGGACCTCCACAGAGCCACATGGATACTTTAGAGTTAGAGGTAATTTGAACAATTATATTAATGAGTCCAATTAATTTAACTCTCATTTAAGATTGATCAGTTGTCAATAACTTGATGACAAAAAAGGCATTTAAAAGTGGGTTAAAAATACTAAAAATAAATGTGGCTCACTCCTATGCATGCAGAGTCGGATAAGGCATAAAGCAAGGGAGGGGGTAATGCCCCCATGAAGGCTGTGACCCATATCCCACCCCCACTCACGGCCATAAAAGTTTACAAAAACTACAGTAATAAGCGCCCCCCGCCCTGCCATCGAAAAGACCCAAAACAACAGCTCCCTCCCCAAAATAACACAACAAATATTTAAGGATGGACTGCAAAACAGGTGGAGGGGGACAGACATAAAAAGGAAAATTAAGATAAATGTTGCCTCTACAGGGCACAAACCAGTGTCCTGCATGTGCCTGTACCAAGCCCGGTTAATACAGAGGGTAGTGTCAGGAAGAACTATCAACATAAATCAAATATCAAAGGAAATATAGATATGTTTATAGATGAACTGAAATGATGATATCAGGTTTTTCTTTAGGAAGACGCTCTAAACTTTCACCACATCCAGACTTTCCATCCCTGATGTTCTACCTGCACCCCATTGCAGGGCTGGCCTAATTGGGGCCTGCTTCCCCAAACCCATATTTGCAGAGCCTTGATGTGCATTACAGGTTGCATAACTGAGAGCAAGTTTTACTTTGAAAGGAAATGACTAACCACCAATTGGGCCTTGCTCAAGCGGAAACATGCATGATACTATGAACATTGAATGCCTTTGTCTTTGTATCCATATAAAATAGATGCAACACCCATGTCCCAGAAATGCATAATTAAAAAGCACTTTTCAATATGGTATTTAAAAAATTAAGTATTCATTTATCCTCATCGCAAAGAAAAGAAAAAACCTCAAAGCCTTTGAAGCCCCAAGTGTTAAATGAAATAGATGATGAAGGTTCAGATCTACAGTCGCGGAAAATTACAAGTTACAAATATTAACTGGAATATCATCTTCTCTGCCATCCTACATTGCTACTGTATACAAAACTGTCTGCGAAACATCGAAGGACTGGATATTTATAAAACAGTGCTCAGATGTAAAAAAATAAAAAAAGAGTATTTAATATGTATTTAGTAAGAGAAATGTTGGTTTGGTTTGATCAGCTTAAAATAAGAATTGAAAATTGACTGATTTGCTGCAACCCTGACCCATCCTCATGGAGTCTCACTGGATTTGTGTGTGCAAAATACTTGATTTGTGTCTGCCTGCTTGAGTGTTACTTTGGATTTGTGTGTAATTTTTGATTTGTAACTCATACAAATTATTTTGTGCGTAACCGTGTACTTGCAGTTGTGTATTATATATGTAATGTATAAGTAGAAAATACAATGTATGCACTCACAGCTTGAAATAACAGCAGCTTAAAACCAACTCCAGATTCAAAACGACTCCTATGCATACCAATCTTTAAATAGTATGCAGCGATTGCCTGATACACACACAAAACCACATTTACACACAGTTACAGGGCATGAGGGGTTGAGACTCCTTTCACGCCTTCAGATTTATGCGTAGATGATGCATTTAAATGCTGCTAGAATGCCGGGTAATCAGAGATTTGATTTAACCAAGTATTTTGCACACACAAATTCACTGAGACTACTTTTTCTCCATACATGCTTGTTTTTTTTTTCCTAACCCCATTACGAAAGAAAGTAAACAGATACTGGCTTCGCTTACCTTCACCTGACATGAAAAATTACAAATAAAGTAAAAACGTTTATTCTTTCCCCCCAAATTAAGACATTGAACGAACAAAAAGACTTTGGCCCTAAAATATCGTTCAGGAACATATATTCTCATATAACAAAGACTAAGTTGACCTATAAAATATTTCATATTGCACTTGTTGTCAAAGTGAAGATTAAATATTAAATATTGTTTTTTTAAATATTGTATGATATTTAGGTCATTTTGCAGGTCCCCCTTTTTCTACTCATGATTAATGTTTAAGCCTTTATCATTTTTTTTCTCTGCACAACATTTGTGATTTTTAACTTGATGAGTAAAGTAGAGTGAAATGAGGATGGCAGATTATTGCCAATTTGTGACACATTTATGTCATCTATGAAGCTTTCCATAGATGGTGGAGAGGAGCAGGAATCAATTTGTGTTATCAGTAAGGCCAAATCAGTCCTCCAATTATCATAAACTGTGCTTTTTAGGAGTCCCTGGAACTAGATCAGACATGGAGTGTGTGCATGTCTCTTTCTGACACAATAACCAGTGTCTGCAGCACTTAGGTGAAGTAATGAAAGCTGCCATTAAAAATTGATGAAATAGCCAACACAGCAAGAAGATGATTGTGTTCCCTTTCCAGCTCCTGCAGGATTTCATGGATTATGGAGTGTGAGTGATCTATAATTATCTGATTAGCAAGAGACTGGATGCAATTTATGGTGCAGAGCCAAATAATTTAAGCTTGCCACAGATTATTGGAGAGGTTGGGTTAAAGGTCGATTTAAAAAAGATAAAATACAAGTGTGTATTTACAGATGTAACTGACTGACATGGTGGTGTGTATAGGGTTTTAAGAGCACAGACTGTAAATTGTCTTTGATCATTCAAAGAGTAAATAAAATATTAAGTTTTATTTTGTCAAGATAACTTTACAAATAAACCTTTTTGACACTAATATACAAAAGATGAATCGTCCCTGTTGCAAGTGAGTCAGGTTAATCCTGAAAACCATTAAAATGGACCAGATTAAAGAAAATATGTAGACCTACAAAGAGCTGGATAAGAGATTAAATCATGTTATGTCTATTTTTAGTAGCAACATAGCTAAAAAACAAATTAAGATTGACCTCATCACTTCTGCCGGGTGAGTCTCTGAGTGCCCAACATAACCGAAAAAAATGATTGAAATTCAGAACAGTGCAAACGGAAGTAAATAAGCAAGATCAAGATATTCATTCAGCAAAACAGTCTCTGAATCTCTTGTGGGGAGTCTGTTGCTTGTCTCTTCTGCTGTTTGATGCTTTGGCCACTCATTTATAAATGAATATCATAACAGAAAGATTTCAATTTTAAGTAATAAATTCTTCTAGAATCTTTAAATGAGTTGGAGGATAAAATATCTTAAACACAATAGAAGGTAAATTTAAATGAAAGAGTTTGCTCAACAGTTCATGAGATGAATACAAACTAGTTTATCGTACCTTTTTGACAGTTTAACAATATTAGTCAGTTTACACTGTATTTGTTTGTTCCTTCTCTTGTAAAAGCGTTGTTGTGAGCTGCTTAAACTGCAGCATAATTTTCTAACGCTAACGCCCGTAAAACTGACCAGGGAAGACGAGGAGCACAAAGAGGAGGGGCAGAAAAAGGGTTTCAGAGAACATTTATTAAGAGAGGGAGAGAAGAAGAGAGGAAGATAAAGAGTGGTCGTAGGCCCTGCAGCTGACTGAGCACCATGGACAAAGTCGCAGTGGGATTCATATGCACAAGCTTTATCCTCAGAGAGAAAAGCCAAAAGCTCCTCTCAACATGCTCTGATCTCATGCTCTAACTCTCTTGCACTTGTGCACACACACTTACCTCCCATTTTTGTTGTTGTTGTTTTTTTTTTTTGCTTTTGTCTTTCCTTCTCTCCCTCACACAAACACACTGACACATGCAGGCGTGCCCTTGCTTCTCCAGGACCTGCATCCCCTGCCTGCCGTCTCCTTGAACCCTCCATAGTGTGATTTTTATCATTACTTGACTGCACTTTTCCCGAAATAGCAATGTATAAAAATTAATAAAATAGTGATAGTGGCACTGATTCAAGCAATTGTATTTCAGTATTCTGGAATACAAGACAAATTGTGACGTAATCTCTGTAATATGTTCTTGAGTTTTCACATGGTTTTCAATATTTTTCCCACAAGTGTCAAGATATATAGAAATGGTGAGTTGTGGAACAGTTCACACAGGTACTTTGAATTGCCTGCATGAACCCAAGGTGCTATACAAATAAAACTGTTTTTGGTGTGCCTTCAAAAAGACACTTGGGCATTGAATCAATGGAGTGACTCAACAAACCAGTGTTTGGCCTCAACAGAAAGGCGTACCGATCAGCATGAGCAGCAAAGAAAATAAATAAAAGTGAATATAATTAATCTCAGAAAATACCCAGGGATAAGAGGACGAACTTTTGCATTTTTAAATTCAAGAATTAAAAGTGGTTCATGCATCTACCTGTCAGCTATTGCTATTTAGTTCAGCATAGAGAGCTATTTGAATGAATACTTTCCATTTTGCAAAATCCAATGACTGCACATCAAAATATTTTTCAAGGACAAGATTTGGTCCACACTTTCAAGTTCAAATCAATTAAAAAAGCAATCAAATGATCAGTGTCTAAACATATCTGCTAATTAATCTTATAATCAACGTATTGATTAACAATGAGTCATTAATGCACTAAGGACAGTAAGTGTGAGTTGCCAAAAGGCTGTAATTTGGAATTGATTCTGGTGTTGAAGCCTGGACAGTTTTTCTTAAGGGTCTTAAGTGCCATCTCATCTCTGCCAAGTCTCAAAATTAGGTAAATACAGTGCATTCAAAGTAAAATTGTCACCGTTGACATGAATGTGTCAACAGTGACAAAGTCTTTGAGCTTTGGTCTGTGTTCTTAAATTTAAGGTAAATGTCAGTAATTTTGTTTTTTTCATTTATAAGGTAGATCCCAGCCTGCAGTCTTAAAGAAGTCAAAACTTCTCCAAAAAATATGACATCTTTCTTTTATCTGACAAAAAAGGAAACTTGCTGCATAGAAATTCAACATGATAAATATTTTTCTCATTATGTATAGATCATAGATGAATCTGAAACTCTATTACTGAAAAGAAAGAGAAAGAAAGAAAAATAAAGTGGGTTTTAGGTCACAGTCTGTTTATATCTCTTAAGGACTCTTTTATACATCATCTTTTTATGCTTATTCTGGTACAACAGGTAACTCGTATCTGCTTGCTTACGGCTCACCTTTGGGGCTTTAAGAGCTATCAAAGAAGAATGATTGAATCAGCACATAAATAGTGTCAGACATTAGTCTTTTTATTTTCTTTGATCTTCTGCCGTTTTATCCCTTTCTGAGTCACGGGCTGCTGGAGCCTATCCTTGTGCCACTTGTGGGCGAAGGCAGGGGACATCCTGGACAGCTCGCCAGTCTGTCGCAGGGCCACACTCACACATCTATGCAGGCTCACATTCACACATAAACAATTTAGATTAACCAATTAACCTATGAACAGACATTAAGTATGCAGCTCAAATATCACCATTTGGAGTAACATATTTTGGTAAGTGTTCCACAAACAAGACAGACATAATGATGTTAAGTAGCCTAAAGTCTTATAAGTTTTGATCAGAAGTGTGAAATAAACTTTTAGTTTTTGGAAAAAAAATCTAATTCTCTTTGTCTATTTCAGTAATGTAGTCTAAGATCCCTTGCTGTTAAAACTGCCAGACAGCAGCGCATTCTGCGTGAGAACAACTCATTGTCAAACAGCAAACAAATTCTCAACATGATAGTTCTTTAAAAACCATCAACTCCAAGCAAAGACATTTAAATAGATGTATAAACAATGTTTGGAGTACCTAAATATTTTACTGCAGCACATTGTTTTTTGTTGTAATGAATGATTTGTGGGATTGCAAATGAATTTACTGATGAATTCATTGAAATATTTTCACTTGTTCATTACAACAGAGTAAATTCCCTAACTGTAACTGCTTAGGGCCGGGAACCGCCTAGCATGAGAGACAATCATTCATGAATTTAAAGGTGAGGACATGTTGTTCATTGGCTGAGAACAAAGGCAGGCCATTTAGTGAACACAAAGTGACATAACAACCCCTACAGACAGATTGTTGTTATAGAGAGTTGTTATATTTTGTACTTAAAGCTAAAAAGGTTTCAGGTGAATGCCTCTCCCCACAGCTACCCCACTATGACCATCCATTACTGTGCAGAATGGGGAAAAAAGACAAGGCAGGGAAAGCATAATCTACTTACTGAGTGAAAGTTAGTCAGGGAAAAATCACCTACCTGTATTTGTGGTCCTCTCCCACCATGCTGGTGCAGACGGGAAATGGAAAAAGAGACAACATGATTCGGCTGTCTGAAATGACCATATAATAGTTTCAATTACTATAGAAAGAAGAGAGAGGGGTGGAGACAAATAGTGAAAGGTAAAAATACAGTTGAATGATGTGCATGTTTAATATAGAGAACACAAAAATACAGTTTTTCAAATTTGAGGGGCATGAAAACAGCATACTCCCTTTTCTGTACACGTTCACAACCATTTTATGGAAATGTGCGTATTTCTGAATTTTGGGAATCTGTCCTTCCCCCCCCAAAAAATGTTGAGAGCCTTCAGAAAGGATTTGAACCAAGACCACGATACTTTATCAAAACTGTTCGGTAGAAAAAAACATATAGGAGTCCTTTTCGTGGAACTATAATAAGTCTTTTAGTCTCCTTCGTAAAACATCCTCAAGAAAGGCAGATCTCTGCGGGAACGAAATATGAATTTGATTACAAAAGTATTGCTGAATTACCAGGCAGTAGTGCAGTATAGTACTAAAATAAATATATACTGGTTATTCAGTGCTTTTTCTCTTCGTCAAATTTAAGCATGTGGTTGAATAAGAAATCCATTAAATAACTCTCATAACGGATGGCAAAAATCTGAGGTGTCACCAAGGATGGTGTCTCCTCACTACAAGCATCCTTTGTGTGTGCAGTTGTCTGTGCACACATTCATGTGCCTGTAAAAACCCAGATTTAATCAGTCTTCTTAATTAGTAGCAGATGTGTTGCTTCCCAAATTAGAAAGTTGTGATTAACTGTAAGTGTAGCTGCACTGTTTGTCATCAAACCTGCTGATTGACAAAAAGTCATAAAAGCAAAATCCTTGCATTTTTTCAAAATACATCGACTTAACTTCTCACAGTTTCCTAACTGACATTTACCTTCAATTGGACAACGTGAACAAAGCCTCATCTGCACGTAGTCAAGCCAAGTTTTCTTGATTTTAGGTTTCAGTAATGGGCACGAGCAAGTCTACACAACACACAGCTCTGGTGCTCATTAAATTGCACAGCATGCATTTAGAATCACTTAACATGCAGCACTAAAAGCAAAAATGTAAAACAAACATACTGCATTAGTATAATCATCTTTGTCACCAGAGCCACCTGTTTCATACTGAATCTGTGAGCTGAAACAGCAGTAAAAACATACAATTACTGCTATTGTTACACATTTTTAATCAAGAAACGTCACTCACTTGGTCTCAGCTTTTAAAATTTCAAATACCGTTATGACACTTCCATCCGTTTCCCACTGATTGTATGTTTCCAATGTTGTCAACGGTTCAATGAATACGAGGGCTGATTGTGGCCAGACTCCAAACTGCTCATTAAAGAATTTCATATTCAAAACCACTGAAGTGTGCAGAAATGAGCGCTGCAGCATCCGCAGTACACCAGAGCTCAGGTATGGCACCATGGTCCAGAGAGAAGAACAGTTCAGTTCCGCGTGATACAGATCAGACATAAAAACGATATAACTGACTGGGAAAAACAAATAAAATTTGCAAAGGAAATCGGAAGAAAAATGCACGTAATTAACATCCATAGTACTACTATTAGCACTGTACTATTAGTAATGACTATGTTTCTGTTAGAAATACAAATGGAATATGTATATTTCACAGGAAGGTGGGCATATCCCATTGGGTGGAGGCCCTGGGGATGTAATGCTGGAAAGACTACGTCAGTTAGCCTGAGAAGGCCTCAGGGTCCCCCCAGAGGAGCTGGACGAAGTAGCTGGGGAGAGGGAAGTCTGGGCATATTTGCTTAGACTGCTGCCTCCAATCCCAGATGAGCAGAAAATGATGCCCGGATATTTCACTGGATTTTACTGATCATTTTTACTTGTTAGTTTTCAATTAGTACTATGGAAATAGCTGCTAGTTTTGTCTGAAACAAAAGGTGGTAAAAATGAACTGCAACAGTTTTCATTCTGGACTTAAACTCACTCGCATGACGTCTTAAGTGTGTTAGAAACTTCTGCAGCCGGTCAAAGCCCTCGACCCTGCTGTGCTTCATGCTGAAGTATTCTGTTTCATGCCAAGTCAGACTATACACTGCTATGCTCCACCGGTGCACAACGTCAACTGCATCTGATGCAACACTTTGTCTGATTGTGTTTGAGTGAGGGAAAGGATGAATAAGTGTGAGGGAAAACTAGGCTGCAAAGGAACAGGCAGCATGAAGCCCAAAAGGTGAGGAAAGAGAGGGGATCTAACTGGGTGAGGAAAAGAAGAAATAGAAGCAGATCAGAGAAGCTAGCAGGAAAAAAGTTAAAGACGAAGAAGAAAAAAATAGAATTAAATGAGATGCTAAGACTTTATTATAGTGGAATGATTCACTCCAAGCCACCATACCTTCTAAGTGGATTAGTTTAGATAATGTGATTAGAGAGATGAGATTTGCAGAATTTTTAGATTTTTGGAATAAATTTCTCACAAGGATCACATCTCTCTAAAATACCATATTGCTTTTTTCTTTCTTTATGACTTCAATAGCACTCTTTCCCTCCTGTCTCTCTAAAGATGTTGCTTATATCCAGCAGCATTCTTTGTGATGGCAATTGCCGTATATTTAGCGCTTTTCTACCGTGCTTAAAGGCTCAAAGCGCTTCACAGTCACAGTACCCATTAACTCATGCACACACACACACATACACACACACACACACACACACACACACACACACACACACACACACACACACACGCACACACACATACGCACACACTCACACACACACACATTTACACATCTCAGATTTACAGGTCTGCTACCTTACTGGTGCCAACCTCAACCACCAGCTTTGATGATGGGGTTTAGTGACTTGGTGGTTGGTTTCTTTTCTTTACATAAGGCATATAACAAATACCAGGAGATACACAGCAATATGGCAATATATGACAATAAGAAATAAATAAATAAATAAATCAAACATTGTCCAGTCTGCTAATTTCCCTGTGTGACCAGCCAACCCTCATCTGGCTCCAGGTGTCAGGGCCTTGATATCATACTAGGCATGAATACAAGAATTGATTGGTGATTAATGACAGATGCTCTGTCCTGGATTCCCTGCCGATCTCTGTCAGCAGCTGTGTAAAAATTAGACATCGCCACGTCAGTCAATTTCAACTTCAGCTCATGGTAACAGGTGTACTCTGCAATTTTCACAGTAAGTGACAACTTTTGAGGCTTGCTGCAAACCTGTTCAAGTTAGGCTCATTACTGGCATTTTCATGGATGCCTAATTTACGTTCTTTTTCTGTGTTCAATCAGGTGTTGAGACTTTATCTTCAGGTTTTGCTTAATTGATTGCAAGCCCATAAATAGAAATCCTGGTATAATTCTGAATTTTACCAAGCAAATTCCTTCAGTTTCAGAAAAAATCATGAAAGTGAGAAAAAGTCAGTGATCTTCTAATTAGAGTATTTCTTTTTAAACTTTTTCTATCCTGCTGAAGAAGGCTTCTTGTTTTGGACTGATTTTACCGTTACAATAGTAGGTTAAGAATCTTCTGACACATGAGATGTGTATATTTGTATAAACCGCTTTTGTATTTGGGGCTAAACTTCAAGTTTTAAAGAAAAATAAGCTGTTTACATGCAGAAATATTTTAAACACAACCAGCAGATTTTATTTGTTTAACCCCTCATTAGACCTTTTTCAGCTATCAGATAAACTGCTTTTCTGTCAGTCTACTGAAACTGAAACTTGCACTCAAGTTTCAGGTGCTATAAAAACTAGCTTTTAATGTAGAGGGTATGAACATAAACCTGAAGCTAACAGTTTAATAGCTTTTCTCTTAAATACTTGGATATTACATGGTCTCAGTAAAGCTTTCTAGTATTGCAATGCTAATGTCATGAGGGAACCATGACAAGAGTTTTATTTGTCCATATTATTTGGCAAAGATCTACTGCTCCCTAAAATTATCAATACAAAAAAAGCTCAGAATTACTTTTTATTTATATTTTTTGTACCTTTTGCTTTCATTGAGTTGTTCCCTCCAGTAGAGAAGATGCCTGTTGCTATGGCGATACATCATAACTAATTAAAAAAAAAAGATTCTAAAGGCTCAACAGACATCAGAAAATGACATTGAATTAAAAAAAGAATGTGACTTCCTCTCAGTTTAAAGCATTAGACTGAACAATCTTGGTGTGCACACAAAATAGATTCAAGGGCAGAAAAAACTCACAAGAAAGTACAACAGCTCCTCTAGAATGTTATGAAAAAACAGTTTTGTTAAAAGAGTCGGAGACTCAGCTCCTTGCAAATGTCTGCCTAAGAGAAAAAAAACAAGCTATGTATTTATGTAGTTTTTGTTTATTGTATTACATTACCAGGCTTATCTTCAGCAGGAAAAGCACTTTGGCAAATTGTTACTGAATCTGAAAATGAGAAGCAGAGAAAGTAGCTGCATGCAAAATGCATGATGCATCTTAGGAATGCTGCCTTTGCCAATTGTATTAATGCTAATAATCTTTTTTCTTTGAAAAAAAGTTATTTAAATTCTCAGAGGCAAAGTCAAGCCTATCTAAAATCAAAGGTGTTGTTCTATTAGCCAAACGCAAAACTTGTGTCTCTTTATTGAATGAGAAAGAAGCAGCTCAATACTGACGTTAATACTGCATCAATTTAAGTTTTCCATGTTGTAAAATTGATTTCTTGCTTTGGGGTAAAATACATTTTTTTTAATTATCTTATTAACTTCTTCACCTTTAGACTTGCCATTAACAAACCAGCCACTTTGTCCTGCTTTCACATTTGCATAAATATGTTGTGCATCATCGCTGATCTATTACAGAGGCAGCAGCCTCTGTCTTCATCTCAAACGGCTTTCCACAGGTAATATTGGAAGTGTGTTCGAAACGACTCAAGAATGGGGTAAAAAGAAGAATTTTCTTGAAATTTAAAGACGTGTCTCAAATCCCTAGGCAATAACCACCATACAATCTCAGAAAAAGAATTAAAGGGATGTGGTCAGTGACGTCAAAAGATCAAAAATGACATAAATAAGCGAGTATTTGCTATATTTGCTATATTAGCGCTTAACTACACATGTGTCTATCTCGAAAAATGCCTTGCCATGCTGTATTTTTTGGTTATTGTGACATTAGCTAGTTATCTATATCAGAACTGGCCAACCCTCAACCCAAGCCACAACTCTACCTGTTGTCAAGCTCTTCATGCTCTGCTTTAACCCTTGTGCTATCCTAGGCACTGTAACATTGGGAGTTGGGTCATCTAGACCCACTAGACAGTGCTCTGAACCTTTTTCTTCAATGATTTGTGATCTTCTGTCATGGCTACAGAACACTTTTCGAACCCAGGTGCTGGAACCCAGAAGAAACACAGCGGGGCGAGCGTGGCAGGTAAGAGATTTAATATGAAGATCAGGAAACAGAGCATGAGCAGGACTGATGGCGGTTCCTGACAGGAGACAGAAGTTGGCGGCGTCACTGGTGGATTCCTCCGTAGGCAGATGCAGGCGACGGACGAGATACTCGAACAGGCAGAGGCTCGAGGTGGGACCGCAGGAGATGACAGATGGGGAGTCCGGCTGGGAACTGATTCGAGCGACCACTCGTGGTACTGGTTTCCTGAAGGTGAGTAGAGAGAGACAGATTCAGTCATAGACTTGACGTAGCGAAACAAACAATAGCTTGACTTGAAGACCAACTATGCACCATCAGGGGCAACGGACTGGCGAAGACTGATGATCCTGTGGCTCCTTAAGAAGGCGGATGACGTGATGAGGTAAGTGGTCGCAGGTGTAGAGGAGTCCGACAGAGGCACCATATCAGTACCCCCCCCTCAACGACCGCCTCCAGGCGGTCAAGGGCGGCGATCAGGGTGGGCACGGTAGAAATCCTCAATGAGCGAGGGGTCCAGAATAAACGAGCGGGGAATCCATGAACGCTCCTCCAAACCGTAGCCCACCCAGTCGACCAGGAACTGGAATCCACGACCCCTCCGCCGGAC
>CM074488.1:16548508-16563651 GCA_037389245.1 Oryzias sinensis | reverse complement strand
AAAAAGTTTCAAGCAGGGAAATGCGGTTTGAGGAAAGGCTGACAGACGCTTCATCTGTCGTCTTCCTCACCAGCTGTCATGAGATGTAAAGCTTACTGATAATAAAATAAATATTTGTCCACTAATCTGTTCCATAAATTCAATTTATAAGTTTGATTATAATCATTTTAATCCTCAAAATCAGTGTATTTTGCGTATTCCCTGTTTAATTTCTTTCTCAATCATAAAATCAACCGTATACGTTATTAAAGACTTAATGCAATGGATACCCTTTTTTCCCTCAAAACAAGTTTGTAAAAGTTTGAGACCGATAAGAGATGAAGGCAGTTCTGATGTTTCATTTGATTTCTGTGGTGTTTTCTGCAGCTGCTTGACTGAGAGGCAGAGTCCTTAACTCCTTTCAATTATCTGGGACTCAAAATTGTTCTGAAGCTGATAACACATTCTGCAGCCCACACAAATACACAGGGGGGAGAACAACATTTTGCTTTCAACACACATTTCTTTAGATGTGTGTTTATCCTGCACAAATGCCATATCTCCTTTGTGTTTGCTTCTCTGTGTCTCTGTACAATGTTTTTTTTTAAATGTCTGTGTAAAAAACACGTTATAATTTGGTATGTTTTATTGTCAGAAAAGTAATTCAGATTGGATCTGTTTATATAAATATATGATGTTTCGTTTGTATTTTAAAAAAAGAAAACTGCAAGTTAACTGCTTGCCTTTGCTCAGCATAACATATTTTATTAACTATAAGGAACTCTTGAGGAGGATGCAGTTAGCATGTAGTTAAAATATATCCCGATTTTTTTGAAGGTTACTTCAAAAACAGACTATAAATAACATATATATAACATTATACAAAATATATCAATAGAAAATACCATAGTAAACCAACTCAGTGACCTTGTAGTAGTGTCCACCCTGACACAGGAAGATCAAGATTTGATATCCACTGATGGGTTATATAAAAGACTATAAAAATGGGTCTCTGGTCTTCCTGCTTGACACTCAGCATTAAGGGGTTTGCTGTAGAGGTTAAACCACAGGTATTTCCTTCATGCAGTATTTCTTGAATGGAGCTCAGTGTTTTCTCAAGGTGTAAAGAGCAAATTTTGTACTCAGGTGACAACTACTGATACTTTAACAATAATATACACTCATCGGTCACTTTATTAGGTACACCTTGCTAGTACCGGGTTGGACCCATTTTGCCTTCAGAACTGCCTTTATCCTTGGTGGCATAGATTCAACAAGGTACTGGAATTATTTCTCAGGGAGTTTGGCCCATATTGACATGACAGCATCACACAGTTGCTGCAGATTTGTCAGCTACACATCCATGATGCCAATCTCCCTGATCTACCACATCCCAAAAGTGATCTATTAGGTAGAGATCTGGTGACTGTGGAGGCAGTTTGAGTCCAGTGCACTCATTATCATGTTCAAGAAACCACTCTGAGATAATTCCAGCCTTATGAAATGGTGCCTTATCCTGCTGGAAGTAGCCATCAGAAGATGGTACATTGTGGTCACAAAGGGATAGACATGGTCAGCAAGCTTCCGGTTCCGGGGTTAAGGCAGGACGCGTGGTCGCGGCTCTCTGCGGATACTATCTTCAAATTACTTAAGAAGTTGATTTTCTCCAAAAAGAGAGCTGACCATGCCCCCGAAGAAACCCCAGGAATATGAAGAGCTCAAAAAATCTCTTGACATTATTCAAGAAACGCTGAAAAGTTTTATGGATCAAGTGTCGGCTAAGCTAACGCCACTCTGGGAGATGATGGAAGAGTTCCGAAGATTTCGGGCTCAAAACGAGCAGGGAGAAAACCGGGTCGAGATTCTAGAGAAAAGACTGGACGATGTGGAACAGCAAGTAAGGATGAATAATGTCATTCTCACTGGAGTACCAATCAAGCCTCGAGCGAAGCTGAATTCAGCTGGAGCTAGCGCTGCTAATGCTAGCGCTAGCGTAGCTAGCAGTGCTAACACGGATCTCGACGCATCGCTGGAGCAGCAAATACATTCATTTCTCACATCTAAAGGGATTTCCCTGGATCTCAATACCATCGAGACCTGCCACCTGCTCCCCAGGAGAAAGGAGACGGATAAACCAGCGATCCTCATCAGGTTTGTGAATCACAAACACAAGCTGGCTCTGATGAATCAACGCAAAAACCTGAAAGGTTCGGCTGTTTATCTGAACGACCATCTGACCAGGAGGAATGCTGAAATCTCAAAACATGCACGGCTTCTCAGGAAGCGTAAGCAGATTGAGAACACTTGGGTTAAAGGCTGCAGGATTTACGTCAAACCACTCGGTCCAGAGGACCGGACCAAGGTTATGGTCGTGAACACCATGAAGGACTTTGAGAAGTGTTTGATCACGGTCGTCTGAATCAACGTGGAGTAATAAATCAAAGAGCCAAATAATTTCAAGAAATATGACACCTGGAATCATCACTTTCTCCATAAGTCTGACGTCACCTGAATAACAGCAGAGAGTTCTGACCTGCAGACAATTTGACCTCAACTTTCACCGCAGCTGATATCAGCTGAAGAAGGATATGGACCTGAATCTAATGTCTGCAGACATAACATCGAAGAGAACTATAAACTGTTTTGAACCCAGAAGATCAGCTGTTATCAGTAAAAGAAGAAATAGCAACCTTGGACAATCGACAGATTGTGGACCCTTTTTATTTTGTTTTTTCCTTACAGCATTACCTTATTATAAAAAAAAAAAAAAAAAAAAAAAAAATTTTAAAAAAAGTAAAACAAATGATTAATCACTTATTGAAAATTGTTAAATTGATTGACTTTTGATGATATTACTTCACTAGCTCCTAAAATTGATAAAATGATTCAAAAATCTTTCCTAATGTAGCATAACTTTGCACATGTTTTTAACTTTTGATACTTGATGAAATTTTGCTATGATAACTCCTGAAACAGTGTCTATTTTACTGATACAGTATTATGTTTTAAAGCATATGAATGACTTTTAAAAGTAACATAATTTGCATATATTTCAGATGCTGCATTTGCCATGTTGATTTCTAAAGTTATTTTTGACGTAGTACTTAAGTAATTTCATCTTTGGCACGTGCTTTATTGATACCTTATGATTCTTAATTCTGTCTGATAAAACCTAGGAACCGGATATTGATAAATCATGTAATAAAATGGTTATAGTATAACGGGGTGGGATTATATAAGTTCGCTTCTTTCCACTCCCTTTCAAGCAATTTTTATTAATTATGTCTAATTAGCCTAAGTTTGATTAGTTACTGTATGAATGTATAACTGATGATTATATTGCTTTTGTGTGTATTACTCCTATTTGATTGCTTGAAATAAACCATTTCAAATCAAATCAAATCAAATCAAAACAATACTCAGGCTGTGGCGTTGGACACTGTAACAATGCTCAGTTGGTACTATAAGGGGACCAACACGTGCCAAGAAAATATCTCATCGATATATTGATGCAAGGCAGAATGGATCCATGATGTCATGTTGTTGATGCCAAATTATGAACCTACCCTCCGAATGTCACGGTAGATCAGCATTGCTTCTGAAATACTCAGACCAGCCTGGCTGGTACTAACAACCATGCCACGTTCAATGTCAGTTAAACCACTTTTCTTCCCCATTCTGATGCTTGGTTTAAACTGCAGCAGATTGTCTACATGCCTAAATGCACAGAGTTTCTGCCATGTGATTGGCTGATTTCAAATTTGCGATAACGAGCAGTTAATAAAGTGGCCAATGAGTGTATATCAAGGCTGGCCAGACCCGGTCCTTATGAGTCACAATCCTGCTTGTTTCCAGCTCTCCCTGCTTGATACTGACTCCATAAAGTGTGTTCAGTCATCTGGAATAATCTGAGTCAGCTGATGAGCAACAAGTGGGACAGGGAGAGCCAGAAAGCTGACAGGGTTGTGGCTAATAAGGACCAGGGTTAGTCAGTCTGAATATATGCACCACTCACAATAAGTTAGGGATATATCCATATGAAGTTTTTTTTCTGAATGCACCTTCTTTTTTGACAAATCCATTATCATGCTTCTGTGATGATTGATGTGCTAGGTATTGATCCTTGGTTTCTTGTTTAAAGAAAATGTATTAATGGTGCAGCTGATAATTTTAATTTTTTTGCAAATTGCAGAGAAGGATAGAGTACTTGCAAAGATTCTTTATTTCGCAATTCAACTTTACTGGGTTTTGTAATGAACAAAGTGACATGATAGGTTAAAATGCACAGTACAGCAATGGTCTGATTTAAAGAAGAAACATAATTGAAACAATTTTGTTCTAATAAAATTTATAAAAATAAAACAAAAATAATTTACAGTCTAAGCTCTTTAGTCTCCTAATTGACTCATCTACATGAAATTTACATATTGTTACCCTGAGCGACTAGTTACTGGGGAAGATTTTATGTGTACATGTGCATGCTCCTAAGAGTATTAAGTGTAGCTGAGTGAAGTGTAAATGCTTTTGGATGGATGCATGAACCATGTGCTTCACCTCATCAGAGACCACACACATACAAGCACAGGGGAAGTTAATGAGATGACACAGACCATAAACGGCATAAACAGATAAAGTGAATAGATCAGGAAAACATCCATATCTTTTAGCAGTGGGTAAAATGGTAAAATAACCAGCTGCCTAATAATTTAAGTTTTTTATAGCTGTAAATCAGAGGGAAATAAAGTGCACACTATCTGGTTGAACACTGTAAGATCTCTATTTGGGCCACTATTTTGCACATCATGTGACTAAAACTCTGAGTGTGCATTTTAGAGGGTTGTATGAACGCAGCATTAAAAAAGGTTTTCTATGACAGGCCTGGATAGATTTACAACAAAGAGTATGTTTAATACTTTGTCCCTAATATCGGACTGCAAATCTTTTACTTATTCTTCAATATTCATATTTGTAAACATAACTAGAGTTTGGCAAACTGTTCCCCAAAACCTGGGTAAAACTGAAGCACACAGTGAAGTGTATGGGCTCCGCGAGTATGAGTCTGAAAACCTTATTGAGGGCTGTCCTTTGTCGGTATGACCAGAGCAGGATCTTAGTTCACTCAGCAGGCAGTAAGTCTGACCTGTTCCAGGTGCATGTTGGATTCCAGCAGGGCTGCCCTTCATCACTAGTTCTGTTCATAACCTCTATGGACAAAATTTGTAGATGCAGCCAGGAGCCTGAATGGATTTGGTTTCTGCTGTTTGCAGATAATGTCCTGTTGGCTTAATGATGTCTTGAGCAGTATTCATGGGGGGGATATGGGTGGAGAGGGAGAAGGTGTTTAGCAACGGCCTGGAGTACGAAGCTGTTTCTGAGTCTGGTGTTGCGGGAGTGGAGGCTCCTGTACTTCCTCGCTGAGGGCAGGAGGCTAAAGAGGTTAAGTTGAGGGTGGTGTGTGTCCTTGACAATTGTCAGTGCTTTGCGGGTGGTATAAATGTCCTGCAGGGAGGAGGGGGGCCCTCCAATGATTTTCCTGGCTGTGATCACCATCCGCAGCAGGGCTCTTCTGTTGTTGTCTGTGCAGCTACCACCCCACACAGTGATGCAGCTGGAGAGGATGCTCTCAATGGTAGAATGTGACCATGATGGCTGATGAAGCACTTGACCTTTCTGTTTCCGCAGGAAGTAGAAGCGTTGGCGGGCTTTCTTTGCCAATGATGGAGTGTTCGCGGTCCAGGAGAGGTCCTCACTGATGTGTGCCCCCAGGAATTTTGTGCTGCTCACTCTCTCCAAAGCAGTACCGTCGATGATCAGTGGCAGCTGTTGAGTGTGGCCCCTTTGGAAGTTGACAACAATCTCCTTGGTCTTGCTGACACTTAGCAGGAGGTTATTGTTTCAGCACCATTTTGTCAGCAGGTCTACCTCTTTCCTGTAGGATGTCTCATCGGCCTTGGTAATGAGACCCACCAGAGTTGTGTCGTCCGTGAACTTCACAAGGTGATTAGTGCTGTGGGTTGTTGTGCTGTCATGTGTAAGCAGGGGGAAGAGCAACAGACTAAGCGCACAGCCTGAGGGTGCCCCGGTGTTTAGAGTGATTTTACTCAGGGTGTCATTGCCAAGACATACTGTTCGTGGTTTTCGGCTGAGGAAGTCTAACAGCCAGTTGCAGGTGGGGGTGCTAAAACCCAGCTAGTCCAGTTATCCAGCTAGTCAAATGAGTTGTTGTGGTATCATTGTGTTGAATGCCGAGCTGAAGTCTATGAACAGCATTCTCATATGAGTCCTTTTTGTCCAAGTGGGTGAGGGCTGGGTGGAGAGCAGAACAGATGGCATCCTCTGTGGATTGTTTGGGTCGGTATGCAAACTGAGAGGGTTCCAGGGTGGATTTTGCTCATATAAACAACTTATTTATAAATTGTTCATAGACTGCATAAAACTTTTTAGTAGAAACACACCTAAAAAATTTATACCAAATGATCTTTTGCCTCTTCAACACTGATCTTTTTAGCTCACTTTCTTCCTGCTGGCTGTGGTGTGAGAAGATGGAGAAGGACCAGAAGAAAAGCCATATCACTGTCCCATTCTGGAGATAAAATGAAAAATATTTGCTACAATGTGTAATTATCTATCTTGTTAAAGCAGATTGAAGATTTTTCTGACAACTCAGATGCCACCCTAACTATTCTAATGATGGCAACACCTGTTTCGGGTTTATCATATCTTTTTAGTCAGGGAGGCATCACGGGGCTTTTGTAGGCGAGTGGACTTTTTTAGGTTCATTGCTTTTCAGATGAATTCCTTTCGGGGAATCTGAAACCAATTTTTGCTCCAAACGTCTTGCAAGATCTAATGAAAAAGAGAAAACAATGTAAATATTATCTAACTGAATACTAGGAATATATTTTTTTAAATATTTATAGTTTATACTAACCAGTCTTTTGATGTCCAAAAAACAGAAACATTTTATGAACATTAATAGAGATCTGTGGGTCTTGGAAACACTGTCAATGGTTTGGAAAATTTCTTTCATCTTTTGAAAGAGTCTTGGGGTTGAGTCATAGCAACTGGACTTAAAAATATTTTTTCTGTGAAACCTTTCTCACGTTAAGTATTCTTTTTAAGATGGAAACAACAACACAATACCAAGGGTATGGAGCTCATTAGTTGCTTTACTAATTGCTTTCCTGCAAGAGCAAAATACTGTCATATTATCTTAAATCTTTTTTAAAAGGCTATAAGATTCTTGAATATTCTTACTGACCTATTCACGCGTTTGAGCCACAATAATATTGACCAATAACCATCTGGTTGAATCTTTCAGACTTTCAGTCAGGTTTTGAAGTTAAAAAGATGTGTTTAGAATGAAGCACAAGTCTATTTTTTAAACAAATACTGTCCAATAACTGGATTTTTTTCCTTTACATAGAATAATAAAAACAGATTTGCCCATTTTTCTTCCACAGACATATCCAACAGTAAGGGCAGTTAGGACTGAGGGATTGGTAGAGTTGCCTTTGCTTAAATTCATCCATTCATTATTCAAGCCTGAATAATTTCTTTCAGGGTCACAGGGTCGCTGGAACTTACGTATACCAGAAAGTGTTGGACAAAGGCAGGGTACACCCTGGACAGGTTGCCAGTCACACTTAGGGACAATTTTGAGATCCCAATTAACCTAAGATGCACCCACCAGCTCACCTTTGTCGACATGTTTAGATGTTGTTTTTGACATAATATATGGTCTTTCGGTGTCCTCATGGAATGATGTATTGTTCGAAAGACAATATGCACATAGTATGAACATGTGTATTATACTACATTGTGCAACATTTGCTGGAGGTCTGGCAGCGCAGGAGCGCATGACAATTATCTTCTTGATGAATTCAACTAAAATGGAAAAAGTAAATACAATCTTTGACTATTTTCATCCTCTAATAATTACAGGATTGTCTTTGTCCTCATTCTTCATCTGTTCCGCCTTCAGCTGTTGTGATTTACTCTAATCTAGTTCTAAGTGCTGTTTAATTTACAGCAGATGCTCAAAATCTGAGAACACTTTCAAAAAGTCACTGGGGCACAGCATGATTCTACATTTTTTTATTTTTACTGGAAATTTAATTTTTTTAGTTCTGCTTTGTAAAGGCTAATTAAGGATATTTTAAAAGGGCAAATCATCATTTCATTTCAGACCCATTATCTATGCTAAAAAAGAATTTTTACCGATATGATACACACATGTATGACACAAACTCAAAAGCTTCTCAAATCCTGTAGTTACTGGAGTTTAATTATTTTCTAAAGCTGCAGCTAATGAGGTTCTTCGTTACAAAGATTCATCACACAAACCATATGTCCAATACTCCAGAGGAAAATCAGCCATGCCAGACAATTACCACAATTTCTAGTATTTTGTCTGTACTGAAACAAAAGTACACACAATCTAAAAATAATGAGCACAATCTTTTTTTTTCTTTTTTCATTTGGCACGCATGAAACAAGATGTAATGTAAAAGGTCTGTTTAGTAACAAAGTAATGCTGTGACAGAATCCGTGTGACGCCTCAGCTGGGGCACTTTGCTTGCTGTTTCTTCACATGTACAGACTCATATCATTACAGCCCCATATCATTTTCTGCCAAACTTTAATAAATATTTAAAAAAAAAAAGTAGCACCAATTAAGCCCACAGATTGATGAATCTGAATTTAGACTTCTCTTTTCTTCTAATGACACTCCTCTGCATCTTTCTAGCAGCAGCTTGTTCATCTGTAAAGTTTCAGCTGGGATAGCACAGTAAGTTAGTCTAATTAGTTGAAATAAACTTGATGGGATCTTCTGATGTGTATTCAACCTTGCATAAAACCACGGAGGAGCTGACTTTACAGTTTCCTTTGAGCCGTCCTCATTAAAACACTTCTGCTGGTTATCTGTAGCTTTAATAAAAAAACAATAAGGTACTCCTATTATAAATACTAACCCCTTGCTGATGACAAACCGCTGCTTTTATCACTCCACTCAGAGTGCAATGCAATTTACCCTTAGATGTCCATCTAAGCTTTACCTGGCAGTTCTAAGTTCTGCATGCTGAAGACAGTTGTGCATTTTACCCCATAATTTATAGTGACACAGTTAAACTTGCTGTCAGAGAGTTTGGCTTTACAGAACATGATACCACACACAGTGACACACTATGTACCCAGACTGTGTTTTTCATTTGTTGTTGTTTTCTGTCGCTTTTGTTCTTAAAACGGTTGTTTGGTGTGTATCATTATTTTAAATTGGTTTACTTCAGCTAAATTTACCTAAGTTACAGATGCTTTTCTGTTCTTTTTTAATGTTGCACTTTTAAAACTGAATGTCACGTTGCTACTTGAATGTCACTCTGACAATTTGAGACAAAAGAATTGCCCCCTCGTGGGATAAATAAAGTCTTATCTTATGTTATTTTACCACAGTTTCCACTACCATAGAGGTTAAGGGTACCACGTATCAAAAGGGGCAATTTTTTGTGAACAAAAAGGATTTTGGAGAAATTATTTATTTCGTTTCAAAATTACTCAGGTTTGTACTTTGTGATGGAAATTTATGAAACCCACTATCATTCTGACCTGTACTCTGAGGCAAAACAAAGAAGAGGCTTGTATTGTATCAATATAACTGATGACATGCAGATCTACCTTCCCATAAAATCTGATGAAGCTGGTTTCAACAATTTAAAGAAGTGCTTGGCAGAAATCAAATCTTGGATGGTGGTCAACTTCCTATGTCTGAATGAAAATAAGACAGAGGTGTTTGTTTTTGGAAAGACTAACCTGCTGACAGGTTGCCATAGTGCTGTTGGCCCCCTGGACCCTTCTTATGTTCCTTTCATTGGGAATCTTGGGGAAACCTTGACAGCTATTTTAGATTTGACAAACAGGTCAGTGTAGTAGTCCAGTCTCTGCTCCCCCGTCTCCAGCTGGTTCAAAATTCAGCCTGTATTTTTTTGGAATAATTTTTAAGATTTTACTTCTGGTTTTGCAATGCTTTAATGGTCTGGCTCCTTAGTATATTTTTGAACGCTTACATTTTTAGTAGTCCACATCGAGTCCTAAGATCTGAAGATCAAATGCTTTTAAGGCTTCCTAGGACTCGGCTTGTGACTCAGGAAGACAGAGCTTTTCAGTTGCAGCTTTTAAACTCTGGGACGCTCTCGCCTTTTCTGCGAGATCTGCCAGTTCCCGCAGTGATTTTAAGACACTTTTAAAAACTCATCTTTTTACTCAGACTTTTAACTCCAGTGAGCACATCTAGGGGGTAGCTTGTTAATTTTTTTTTTATTGCTTAATTGATTTTATTGTTATTGTTTCTTTATTGAATTAAATTGTTTAGTGATTTTATTTATATTTATATGTATGTTCAGCACTTTGGTTGCCTCTGCTTTTACAAGCGGTCTACAAATAATAACTTGATTGACATCGATTGATGTAATTCCACCCGGCACAAACTGCAACTATTCATTTCACCTCCATGATAACTTTTCAAATGGTTGGCACTTTCGTGAATTAAAAAATGATACCATCCATATGTTACTAATAAATCAGAGTCCCTGATTGGTCGAAGTTCAAATGGTTTAAAATTCTATGCGCATTCAATGACTGAATGTTTTGTACGTATACCCCAAAAATGGACTGGAAAAATCTCATAGAAATGCGTGAACACGAGAGTTTTGAATGTAGAAGCCCAAAACACGCTAATATCTTCATTCACGCAGACTTTCTATTGGAAGTGGTCGCTTGAATTTGCATTGCAAAGACTTGTGTGAACATAGCATTATTGATATTGATTGCTCTAAAACAGTGGAATTGTTGTTTTGTGTTCATTTAATTTAAGTAAGGCTCTTTCAGGTTAACATGATAAATGATCACATAGGTAAAACTTTGGTGACCAGGGATGATACTAGTGGTCACCCCCTCTAAAGGTGTTTTTGAGCTGTCACATGATAAATGTGGCGGTTAAAAAAATAGGATAGCACCACATCCAAGTGACATACTAGGGGAGGGAAAAACAACTCCCACACTACCTAAATTTGGTCACAGGCAGGGGCGCAAAAAGTAGGTATGCAGCATAGGGGCACAGGCAAAAGGGGGAGCCAAACCGAAGTTGGGAAAATTATTTATAGTCTGTATTTCTTAATGTCATTGCTTTGTGCAGATTTACATGGTATGATCAGTAACAGAAGCACATTGTAACTGATTGGGCGCCCCCTCCGCAGTCGCCCCTCCCTCCCTCAGGTCTTGTACAGAGAACGTGCTGGAGACAGTCTTGCGAAGACGCGCGCGAGGGCGTTTTATTTGAATTGTGTGATCATCTGATGACAGCGCACTTTAAATGGAAAGGCAAAAGAAAAAACAATCGGGGAATCAAAACAGAAAACGCAAAAGGAACAAAGATTTGGTGTGAATGAAGAAACGTTTCTCTAAATCACAGGTGTCAAGCTCCAGGCCTCAAGCCCCAATGTCCTACATATTTTCTAACCAACCTGCCATTGAAGCTCTTTATTGGCTGAACACACCTGATCCAGGTAAGCAACACAAAGTGAGGCAGGATTTCTTAAAAACCGGCAGGAGGTTGGCCCTCGAGGCCTGGAGTTTGACACCCCTGCTTTACAGTTTTTCTCCTTTGGTTTGGCTCATTTCTTGAAACAGAAATTACATTCTCAAAACTCTAAGATCATTTGGCAAAACAGTATTACAGTTTAGCACAACACAATAGCTAACTTGCAAAACCTAATATATCTCCCAAAACTGTTCACTCAAGCTTCAAAACTAAATTCCTTTGCCATGTAAAGAGTCAGTGCCACCAAAAAGGCAAAGATCCTTCTCAATTCCTTTGGCTCATTTCTTGATTAGACCGGACGTTTCTCAACACTCTTAGTACTTTTCTCAAGATAATGTGGATGGTTCGGCACAACACCATGGTTCCCCTGCAAAAGCTCATATGTCTCCCAAAACGATTCACCCATGTGTCAAAACTAAATTTCCTTCTCATCTAAACAGTTGTTGCCCCCAAAATACTTTGTCCCTTTGGCATTGTGTAGGCACTGCAGGTCAAAATGATTAGATGATTTGTCACTATAACAGAGGAGCATTCAAATAACCCTCGTGTCCACCTTTCAGTTGTAGCTCAGTCCTTTATTGACAATGGTAACTGTACTGTTTTTGTATAGCTAACATAATAAAATTTTGTACAAAACTGAAAAAAGAAAAAGGATTTTAGGGTAAGAGTAGCCTCTTAGGTTTACAGTAACAGCACACATTGCATTCATACTGCCAAGGAAATTGTAACCATTATCATTCACACACATAAAGTAACTTTTATACATCGGAATAAAAAGAAAATGTTTACAGCATAATATACTTTACTATTTAAACACAAACAAAAAACAATGAAAATGATATGCAGCCTACAGTGCTGTAAAAAATGCAATTCTTCACTGGTCGCTGTCCTCACCCTCCCTCTCCTGGCCATCGTCCTCACCCTGCTGGCCGTCCACACGCTGCTGCCTGTCTGGCCACAGATTCTTGTGCACATCACAGCGTATTTTTTCCCTTGTGATGCAACGAGGGAAGAAACGGCGTGCATGTGGCAACCATCTCCTACACTGATGTTCTGTAAAATCCTCACACGCAGCATCTATTGCATGGAGCAGGGACCTCTGATCTTGAGCTCGATGCTCATACACTCTCAACCTCCAAGTGGAGAAAAACTTCTCAATAGGATTGAGAAAAGGAGAGTAAGGTGGTAGGAACACTATGACCATCCTTGGATGAGTAGTGAACCAGGCCCTGATGAGCGGGCCATGGTGGAAATTCACATTGTCCCATACAATAACAGATAGTGGTGGGTGAGGCCCTAAGAGACCTCTCTCAGTTTCAGGGATCAAATCAAAATGAAGTCGAAGAAGTTGAGGATTTTCTGTGTATTGTATGGGCCAAGACTGGGGATGTGAGTGGCCACATCATTCTCAGATATGGCAGCACACATAGTCATATTGCCCCTCACTGGCCTGGGACATCCTCCTTCGTTAGTCAAGTTCTAGTTTCACCTGACTGTCAATTGCTGTAATAAATGTATCAAATGTTCCAAGTAATTCATATATCGTATTCATGGTATTATGTTCTTGACTGATTTTGACAAATGAACAGACTATTGTGCATGTGATGACTTACACAATGAAATGATGCTGACTCATTTTGGAGCGAACAACCATTAGACTGAGAATCAACAATCAGTTTACATCAACAAGATCTATTCACTTGGAATCTGTGCTAAATGAAGGCTACCTGTACTTAATTAATTGAAAGAAGTACTGAGACATTGAGACATGTACTAAGACATTTGCTATTTGATGAAAGTAATGAGAAATGCCATTCTGTTATGAACAATTGCAGAGTGGTTTCAAGAAATTTGAAATTTCAAGAAATGAGCAAAACCAATGGAGAAAAATGGAGAAAAACTGTAAATGGTTGAGAGACATCAGATACGTTAGCAGTGTTAGAAACAGATTTGGGAACATGCAGGGTAAAGCTTCCATGGTCACAAGTGTCTTGCAGCTGTACTGAGCAGGATTTAGTGTCACTAATCATGAAAATAACGAAGCTTGTTTGTGCTGATTTTGTTTCAGACAGACATGAATCATTTCTTCAACTAGATGTACCAAAAACACTGAAAAAGTTTTTAATCCTATGTCTGTAACAGCAGTAAATGATGATAAAAGCTGCTCCTATGGGCAGCAGGGAGAAGTATGTGTGATGGTGGGTTAGATGGTGTTTTTGTTTCTTTTTATGTTAAAAGTTTGGATAATTATTTTTTTGAGTGACTATTTAGTTTACAGCCTTTTGCTTTTAATATCACTTCGGCTACACAAAATTTTGGATTTTAGTTGAACATTTGGAGATTTCTGACACCAATAAAGAAATCTATTTTATTCTATCACACCACCAACTGACTTCCAACAAAAATTTAATTTATAATCCAAAATATTTCTATTTTTACACATAGTTTTGTCTCTGTATTCTTTGAAATTCCTCCTAACACAAAGTTTATATCAAACAGCTGTGAGAATGGAGAGAAAGCCGAGAAGAGAGAGAAAGTGTCATGATTCGAATTTGTTGTCCTTGTTCTGTCTTGTTTCTGTTTCCTGTTTTATTTTGATAGTCTCCTGTCTTGTCTGTTTTCTTGAGTTTACTTCCTTTGGTCCCCATCAGCCCTGATCGTGTCCACCTGTGTCTTGTCTGCCCTGTCTGTATTTAAGTCTTGTCTCTGCCTTCCTCCTGTGTTGGTCCATTAGTGTTCCTGTTCTGGTGTTCTCGTCTTGTCATGCCATGTGCCTTGCTTTCTTGCCACGCCACAGTGAGTTTATGTTTTCTGTTCTGAGATCCTGCTCTGCAGCGCTTTTCGTTTGTTTTTCGCATTAAACCCCTTACACCCCTGATCCTCGTGCCTCCGTCTCTGCGTCTGGGTCCAATCGGCTCTCGAGCCACCCTTCACCATGACAGAATCAGGACAGAAGGAGGAAAGAAACAGGTTGGTGTTATGGTGAACGTTCAAGGCAAAGCCAGTTCATACCAGGTCAGTCATTTTTAAAAAGTATTCTTCATTTAAAATAAACATGCATTAGCAGGATGTTTAATTTATTTAAAACAAATACTTATGATTTAGTGGAGAAGAACACAGGCAAGAGGTGAAGGAGCCAGACATGAGGTTGGTGATGCATCTGATATAAAAGAGAGCAGGGATGACTTCGGGTAGGAATAATTAAACTATTAAAGTCACAAAAACCTAGATTATCATTCTGGTTTAAACTTCTGCTGACCACCTGTTCACCTATTTTAGGAAAACAAGTGCAGACATACATGACAAGTCAGTCCCAACAGAGAAGAATGAGGAGAGCCGATCAGCTGATGATGAAGGTTTCACCGCGGGGGATGAGGGAGTACCCAGGTGCAGAGAGGAGGAGACAGGAGGTTGCAGGGGAACAAGATCTTTAATAACTTAAAAACAAAGTAGAAACCAAATTCCACTGCTTGAGGAGGCTAGAGAAACTCAAAAACATGTGAATAGGGAAATAGGAAACAATGGAGCAGCACAGGAGGAAGGAAAAGACAGGACTTAAGTACATACA
>CM074488.1:16529690-16548008 GCA_037389245.1 Oryzias sinensis | reverse complement strand
AAATGTGAACTCTCACTTCATGTTGTGTTTGGAAAACACTGAGCTGTAGCTGAAATTCAAGCAAGAGTCTTAAAAAGATAGTTTCCCGTTTCTAGACCAGGTTGACCTTTAGAACTTTAGTATTTATTTCTGTAAATGTAGGAAGAAAAATAATTTTTTTTAATGTTTCAGGGTAAATTATAACTATGTGCAAAGTTGAAAAATCTGTTTCTTGTAGAAGAATAGAATCAGAGCTTCAAAAGAAAAAAAATTAAGCCGATGTCAATCATATAGCAGCTTTCTGAATGTTTTGGATCTAATTCATGGCTGCAACTTCTTCCTAGAGAGCTCATACGTACCTGGTGAGCAAAGGAAAGTCCAGCTCTGACCTAACAACCTTCAAGAATCAACTGAATTGGATCTGGTTCCATCTCTACAACCGTCAGAGAGACACCGGGTGAGTGAGAGCTGAGTCTTTTCTTTAGAAACTATCACTACATTTGTGTCTCCATCGAAACGGGATGGTGTTTTTGTTTGTGTGGCAGCCCTGACTCCTGCGGATTTGAACACGTCTTTGTCGGGGAGACCAGAACCGGATCGGAAATTGCAGGTTTTCACAACTGGGTGCAGTTCTACCTGCAAGAAAAAAACACTCATTTGGACTATAAAGGGTTCAAGGCCGGGCATCAAGACTCTGTACGTTCAGCATTCCCTTCCATTAACATCAGCATCACTTGAGCTCTTGAATCTCACTTGAGTTCTTCCTTCTGCAGCCTGATTCAGACGACCACGTTCTGAACCTCCAGTTCAGCTGGCACGGCGCAGTCAAGCCCGTTGGAAGTGCTTTCATCGGGACCAGCCCTGAGTTTGAGATGGCCGTCTTCACCATCGTCTTTCTGATGAACACAGAGAGAAGCACCAAGGTGGTGGTCGACATCGACCAGTGTCAGCTGGAGCTGCTGGTGGTCCGACATGGCAATTCCATTGGGACAGCATTTCCCAAACTACTCAGCAGCAACAGCAGGCATGTCCGTCAGCAGTCTCACTGATGCCCTCCAGCAGAGAGTTTTCACCTTCTTCTGTGCTTTTATATTAACAAGCTTGATGATTATTACACATATGATTGATGTAATAATCATTTGTGACAGCAATTAATTTGGAAAACTTTGAAGGAAATCACTTTTTTAAATTCTAAATAATCCTTGTAATTGCCTCACGGGGGCTGCAGTACAAAGGAATCCCACTCAGAAGTGCAGTAAATAAACGTCACTTTCAAAAAATCTAACTTTTGTTGCTGCACCATCAATTAAGTTTCAAGCTTGAAACATTATAGTGTGTTTCTGTGCTAAAAATCTCCTAATCTGAAATGTAGGAAACCTTTGTTGTTGTTTTTTTCTTTGTTACATTTATGATGCAAAGTAAAAAGTAAAATTCTGCTGCTTTTCAAAAGTCTTTTGATGTCATGCCAAAGGAAAACAGGACTTATGTACTTCAATTTATGATAAAAGCACTTCTCACTAGATTTTAAAAGACAGCTGTTAACTTCTTATTAAGGCGAAGACTTGGGTTCACTTTGGCTGCATTTAGAGCAGAATTGTGAAGAACAAGGCCAGACATGAATAGAGAGATTATGTTAGTGGCTTGTAGCTGTAAAGGAAACTGGATTTTTTTATTTTTTATTAAGTGCAATTTCATGTAAAACAGAAGGCGATTAAAATGCAGAATAAGAGGATGGTTAAAACCCAGACGTGTGGAGTCCTGCAGTGTCCCAAATATGCAGCTATAAGACTGAATCTACACAGAGATCAGACAAAACCAATAACTTCCATCCGTCCGTCCATCCATGTTCCTCCACTTATCTGGGACCGGGTCGTGGTGGCAGCAGTCTAAGCAGAGATTCCCAGACTTCCCTCACCCCGGCCACTTCCTCCAGCTCCTCTGGGGGGACCTTGGGGCGTTCCCAGGCCAGCCGGCAGACATACTCTCTCTAACATGTCCTGGGTCTTCCTCAGGGCCTCCGCCCAGTGAGACATGCCCGAACACCTCTCCAGGGAGGCGTCCAGGAGGCATCCGGACTACATGCCTGAGCCACCTCAATTGGCTGCTTAAATTTGGAGGAGAAGCGGTTCTAGTACGCTGAGCTCTCCGCGGGTGACCTGTAAATTGAGAGCTTTGCTTTTTGGCTCAGGTCCCTTTTCACCACAATGGACCGATGCAGCAAACATTACTTCTTTACCCCCACAAATAAATCTGGCTGCTGCATTTTGGACCAGCTGCAGCCTGGATAATAAAGCCTTGGGTAACCCAGCATATGGAGAGCTGCAATAATTTAGTCGACAACACAAAAGCATGGGCGACACTCAAGTTTTGAAAACCAGAAGCAAACAAGATTTCCAAACCATAAAGAGCAAAAAATGTCTGACCATCCAGAAGCCTCCCTCTGCAGTTCTTCTGTAAATGCTTTCAACATCCCCATGGTCACCAAGGTCAGCGCCCTGCACCGGTCCTTCCAATGGTTTGACCGGTATGACCTGTTTTCATCCATGGACAATGCGCAAATTGTATGTAGCGGCAGTGGGACATGGCCTGAACCAAAGCCATAATCACACACCCATTCACACTCACACCTAGGGACTATTTAGAGTTAACAATTGACCTATGACCTATGTTTTTGGATGGTGGAGGAGGCCGGAGACCCCGGATAAAACCAACGCATGCAGGGGGAGAACATGCAAACTCCACACAGAAAGGTCCCCCATTGATGTTCTGGTTCAGGTCCCCCAGCCGGGACTTGAACCGGGGGCCTTTTTGCTATGGGGTAAGAGCGCTAACCCATGCGCGATCGTGCATCCTTTTACTCTGACAGAAGCACAGACAAGTTCCTTTCCAAAATCAAAGTCTCTGTCAAAAAAGATCCTCCTGATGCAGCAGATGTTCTTGCAGTTACCTTTATAGCACAATTCTGTCATTTAAGAACATCTGAACATATGTAGGAGAAGATAAGGACATGTGCTTGAAAATTATTGTAAAAACAGTTCTGACAAAAAATGGAATCATCATTATACTCAGTCATCGGATTGATAAAGCACACAAGAGCTCTTCATTTAGTGTCATGTCAGCAGTGGTTAAAAAGGAGTTTATTTTACTATTAAAACAATCACCTCATTAAAGAAATAAGCTTAAACTGTAACCAACAAACCCTCATTGATACACAACACAAATCAGGCTACTCTTTGCTTCACGCAAAAGCTTCTGGTTAAACAATTGAACACCAGAAGATTTTTAACAAAACAGCAAAACTCAAAAATTCCTGACTTCAGAACGAGCACTGAGCGCGCACGCGCTGCGAGTCTGAGACACGCCACTTTTCTTTTTTTCACGGAGGTCCTTGCGTGAATCGCGTGTGCACAACTCCTGTGATGTTTGCATCTGAAGTAAGAAGGATGAGCTGGTTTGAGCATTTCTGTGAACGTGTGAAGCTCAGGGGAGGGAGAAAAAAAGACAGAGAAAGAGAACAGTTCACAGCCAAACGAGACTCAAAAGGTTCGGTTCGTTCGTGAGCGCAGGTTCTGGAGTTCTGGCTCTGAACTTTCTCCTGACTAGTTTTGGACCACCGGCTCTGGTTGCGCGCTCCTCCTGTATGCGCATGTCAGACTGGATCATCAGGCCGAAATGTTGGAAACAGTTTGAATTTGGAGAGTCACATGCACGTCAGCGAGCTCCGTTTCATTTAGCGCACTTAGTTGAGGCATGACTGACGCGCGTGCACACAACCTAATACGGGCAATTGTCCGGTGCGGACATTTAACGTGGGGGCGGCGGTGACGGCGGCAAGTGCTTGGGAAAAAATCTGCGCCACTATTTGGTTCCTATTATCTGTTCTATCACAGAGTTTGTAACAGCCTGAAAGCTTTGAATCCCTGTTCGTGGAGCTGCTCCCGTCCCGTGTCACACGTGGCTGCGTGAGTGAAACGGAAAGGGGAGGGGTGGTGTGGGCTCTGTCTGCCAGGTGAATCGGGGCACGCGGACCACTGCTACTGCTGCCTGTTGCGCAACACCAAGATCATGGTTGCCTTTAGATTCCTCAGCTCATGCTAATAATGTCTCTCTTTATGAACTATTCTAGACATTTTGATGACGTGTCTTTATTTTCCATAAATGTATTGTTTGTCTGCCTGTTGTTTAGTTGGTGTAAGACAGACAGAAAGACAGCAGGTAATGCAGGAGGACAGCTGCACTTTATGAAATCATAAATAAACAATCCATCATTTAGAAATAAAATCAGCACGTTTTGTCTCTATTTCTTCAGACTAAAAATGTTGAATATATTGGTGCTGCTGTGTTAATGTTTCAGATCAATTTACATTTACAGTTTTTCTCCTTTGGGGCCTGTTTCACAAAGGAGGTTAAGTGTAAACTCTGAGTTCATAAACCCGGAAATCAGGGAAACCCTGGGTTTTCCGTTTCAGAATCGGAGGTTTGTCAAACCAGAGAAAGCAGAGTAAGTCAAACCCGTTTCTGAAAGAGAGGTAACTTCTATTCGGAGTCAGTGTCCATGGTTACTTATGCTGTGAACCTAACCTGGTCGGGAGCAGGTTTTATTCTCCAAACTCAAAATTTCTGCCGGTCCCCTCCCCTTTTTAAAGACGAAGCGGTATTTTTCGCTTTAACCTTCATTGCCCACATTTCCGTCACACAGAGACGGTCTAAGTGACAAGAATGGCTTGTCCTTTTTTGGAGGACCCAGTAGACGAGGAGGCTGCATTAATTCATAGAGAATTATATTTACCTCGTACGAGGATTTTGAGAAGACTCGATTTTTGTCATTTCCCCATACGTTTTTGTTTGAGCGTTACCGTTTTTCGTTGCAGTCAATCACATATATAAAATGAAAACAACATTAGGTCTTGCTATGTAGATGTTTCATATGTCAAATATATTTATACTTCATTTTTAGCTGCTGCCATGTTCTTTTAATTCCTGCAGGATTGCATCTACATGAAAATGAAATCAGGGACATTGAATTAGATTAATGTAACAATTACTTTTTGGAAACACAATTTTCTAGCACTGCTTACTTTCTTAATCCCGTATAAACCTTTACCACTTGATCAATACAAGGGTAGTGTTGCAGTGTGTGTGTGCTGAGCGGGGTGCGATCCACGAGAGACAAGGGGAGGGGCGATTGCAGGTGCAGATGGGGGGGGGGGGGTGAGCACGGATGAGGAGGACGGAGAAGGTGTCATTCCCAGAATAACTGTTTTGGAGTCATTCTTATTCCGCTCTGGAGGTTGAGGGTTTCCAACGGGAAGTGAACCCCGAAGGAGAATTCCCTTCGGCCCTGAAGGAAATCTCCCCTGCGCTTTTGACCACTGTCGGAAAGACGAGAGAAAAGAAGGAACTTTGCGCAGCGAAAGGTTCAACAGTAGACAAAAGTTCACTTTTAAAAACACAATTGCATGTATTAATATTAAAATGACCAACGTTTGCTAGAGGGGAAGGTTAACAAAAAAGTCCTCTAAACATTACCGACGTTAAAGGGATCCCCCCCCCCCCCCCCCCAGATTGGTTCTGTAGACTATGCAGCATTTCATGCATTTACACCAGGAATGACACTTCAAAAGTACACCTAAATATAGTCATTTTTTTATTTCACTCCTTACGCTATTTAAAAAGTTATTACAGCCAATATTTTATAACAATGATTTAAATGCAAACTTAGGCATTAACTTGAGCAGCTATGTTTTCCCATGCTAACTGTCTCTGTTTTGCAGATGCAGCAGTGTTGCTTTTCTTCTGGAATATGTGCTCAAATTCACTGCAACTCTGCAGCAGCACGTCAAGTTCAGCTGGCGAACAATACGCAGACCTCTTTTTTTCACGGTTGCCATGGTGACTCGTGATATCTGCGCTCCATTGATAATGTCTTCTTATAGATGCGGTGAGCACGCTCACCTCCGAATCAGTCCACTCAGAGTTGATTGATCTAACGCGGATCAGCTGCTCTGAAACTGAAAACTCAGAGTTGTCAATCTCTCGATAGACCAACTCAGAGTTCAGGTTTGACCTCAGAATTGGTTGAACCTCCTTTGTGAAACAGGCCCTTGGTTTGGCTCATTTCTTGAAACAGAAATTACATTCTCAAAACTCTAAGATCATTTGGCAAAACAGTATTAAAGTTTAGCACAACACAAAAACTCACTTGCAAAACCTAATATATCTCCCAAAACTGTTCACTCATGCTTCAAAACTAAATTCCTTTACCATGTAAAGAGTCAGTGCCATCAAAAAGGCAAAGATCCTTCTCAATTGCTTTGGCTCATTCCTTGATCAGACCGGACGTTCTCAACACTCTTAGTACTTTTGTCAAAATAATGTGGATGGTTCGGCACAAAACCATGCTACACCTGCAAAAGCCATATCTCTCCCAAAACAATTCACTCATGTGTCAAAACTAAATTTCCTTCTCATCTAAACAGTCAGCGCCCCACAACACAACACAAAGAAAAAACAATGAAAATAATATGCAGCCTTCACTGCTGTAAAAAATGCTTGAATTTCACAACTAACAGTTCTTCACGGGTCGCTGTCCTCACCCTCCCTCTCCTGGCCATTGTCCTCACCCTGCTGGCCGTCCACACGCTGCTGTCTGTCTGGCCACAGATTCTCGTCCACATCACAGCGTATTTTTTCCCTTGGGATGCAACGAGGGAATAAACGGCGTGCATGTCACAACCATCCCCTACACTGATCTTCTGTAACATCCTCACACGCAGCATCTATTGCATCCAAGCGGAGAAAAACTTCCCCATAGGATTGAGAAAAGGAGAGTAAGGTGGTAGGAACACTATGACCATCCTTGGATGAGTAGTGAACCAGGCCCTGATGAGCGGGGCTATGGTGGAAATTCACATTGTCCCATACAATAACATATAGTGGTAGGTGAGGCCCTAAGAGATCTCTCTCAGTTTCAGGGATCAAATCAAAATGAAGGCGGTCAAAGAAGATGAGGAGCTTCTGTGTATTGTATGGGCCAAGACTGGTGATGTGAGTGGCCACACCATTGTCAGATATGGCAGCACACATAGTCATATTGCCCCCTCGCTGGCCTGGGACATCCTCCTTCGTTAGTCAAGTTCTAGTTTCACCTGACTGTCAAGTGCTGTAATAAATGTATCAAATGTTCCAAGTGATTCATATATCGTATTCATGGTATTATGTTCTTGACTGATTTTGACAATTGAACAGACTATTGTGCATGTGATGACTTACACAATAAAATGATGCTGACTCATTTTGGAGTCAACAACCATTAGACTGAGAATCAACAATCAGTTTAGATCAACAAGATCTATTCACTTGGAATCTGTGCTAAATGTAGGCTACATGTACTTAATCATTTGAAAGATGTACTGAGACATTGAGACATGTACTAAGACATTTGCAATTTGATGAAACTAATGAGAAATGCCATTCTGTTGTGAACAATTGCAGTGGTTTGGAGGTTTATCCATTTTGTTTTGAGAATGTCATTTCTGTTTCATAAATGAGCCAAACCAATGGAGAAAAACTGTAATAAGAAAGGTTTTGCAATCATAGTTGCTCAAATTTTACAAGAAAAATGGTTTGAAGTAATGCAGGGAATGCGAGCCGCCCAGTGGGCCAGTTTTGGTAAGCAGAACTCGTGCTGCGGGATGAACCGACCATGCATGCATGAATGCACACGTACATACATACATGCATGCATGCATGCATACATACATACATACAGATAGATACAGATAGATATTAACTCACCTCTGTTCATGATTGATATATTTAGTTTAGTTTTGCTTTCATACAACCCTCTGCATTTATCCAGACTTGGGACCGGCACATGAGAGCTGGATTGTGCTCCCCTGTGGTTGCATTACATTGTTTCTTTCATTGATTCATTCCTTCATACATTCATTGATTGACTGACCGATTGATTAATTGAATTATTGATTGATTGATTGATTGATTGATTGATTGATTGATTGATTGATTGATTGATTGATTGACAAATATGAATTTAAATAAACAGTTTTAATTTTTATACTTTTAACAATAAGAAACAATACTAATAAGTGATGGAGACTTTTTTTAGGGCAAACCTGAGCACCAGGAGAAAACCCAAACTAACTTAACATAAATAACAACAACAAAAAGTTCTAGTTTTGCACTTTTAACAATAAACATCAACATTAAAAAGCATTGGAAATAAACATTTTTCATTTTTACACTTTTAACAAAAAAACAACAATATTAATAAGTGACTTTTTTTAGGGCAAACCTGAGCTCCAGGAGAAAACCCAAACTAAATTAAACTTCAAACTTTATTGATTTGTATAGTGCTTTTCATTTTGGTTAAAAACACAAAGCGCTTAACATCAAAGCAGATAATAGTCATAAAATATGAAAAAAATGTAAAACAGAAAACACAGGACAATCCCACATAATTTAACATAACTAACAACTAAAAATAAAGTTTTCATTTTTACACTTTTAACAAAAAGCAACAATATTATTAAGCAATGGAGATTTTTTTTAGGGCAAACCTGAGCTCCAGGAGAAAACCCAAACTAATTTAACATAAATAACAACAACAAAAAGTTCTAATCTTTTGCACTTTTAACAATAAACATCAACATTACAAAGCATTGGAAATAAACATTTTTCATTTTTACACTTTTAACAAAAAACAACAATATTAATAAGTGACTTTTTTAAGGGCAAACCTGAGCTCCAGGAGAAAACCCAAACTCATTTAACAATAATAAGGCAGAAGTTCACAAAAGAACTTCAGAACACGGCTAAAACACTTATGGATACTAGACTTTCCAAGAACCGTGTTTATCACTGGAGAGGTTTTTCTCCTTTGTCCCATCAGCCTTACTCCCATGACGTTTTCATCTTGACAGCACTTTTTTCCTTTGAGGTGCTTCATGGTGATGAAGTTGTGTTCGAGGGCTTGACTCGGCGTGATTCTGTGCTGAGGATTGACTACCAGCATGCGCTTGAGAAGGTCAATGAAAGCTTTGTGGTCGTCATCATCGTACATGTCAAACTGCTTTCGATGAATCTCAGTCATCTGGTCAAGATTTATCACATGATTCCCATTCACATATGACGTTGTTCTTTGGGTATATTCCTCTGCTGTGTACAGCCTCCAGCCGTTTACACTGCTGTCCCAAGTGAAATAGTCTAGAGTGTTTAGTCCTGCAGTAAGAAGTTCTCCTTCTGGTAACCCAAATATCTGCACCATAGCTCTGATGGTTTCATAGTCATAATAATACGGAAAAGGATAATTTCCACTGTAAACAGTTGCCAAACTAACTCCAAGTGCCCACATGTCAACACTTTCATCTAAAGGGAGACCCAGGATAACTTCAGGTGCTCGGTATGGAATTGCTTGGATTTCGGTTCCGATTGGAAGTTCCTCTTTCTCCACAGCCACACCAAAGTCTATGAGTTTGAATTTCAAAGATTTTTCGTCCGCAAACATAATGTTGTCCAATTTTATGTCACAGTGAACCACACCGATTCTTTTGAGCGCTTTGAGAGCCTGAAACATCTGCTGAGCAATAGCTCTGACATAAGTCAGAGGTGTCGCTTTGCATTTGTTTTTGTTCAAGAAATCTTCCAAGCTTTCTTCCAGGATCTCGTACACCAAGTAAATCACATTTTGAAATAAGAAACACTCATACATTTTCATCAAGTGGTTCTCATCAGGATCCAGAACTTGGATTAGTTTCATGGATTCAAACTCTTCAATGCCTTTTTGGACATTTGCTATGATTTTAATTGCATACATTTCCTGACTCCCCAATTTAGTGCATTTAGCCACTTTTCCAAAACTTCCTTCTCCCAGGAATTCCTGAACCTTATAGATCCCCTGATTTCCCACCAAATAATGGCCTTCCATCAGCTCAAATGCTTCTGTTTTTCTACTTCCTTCTCTTGACATTTTTGCCTGGTCTTTGTCTGTGTGCAGATATTCAGTCTTTTCCAAATTCTCCTGGAACACGGGTTTCTCACAGGAGACAGAGCTGTCAAGGCTGGAGTGACTTGATTGTTCATCTGCACTTCCAGCAGAAGGAACTTTCCTCATGTCTACAATTTCCCCGTCTGAACTAGAAGAGGCTGAGGGATTAACTTGTGCTTCTGACTGCGGCGTCATTTCCATGACGCCTTTACAACCAGCAGCATACGCGGCCTTACTTTTTCCTGCGAGGTGCTTCATGGTGATGAAGTCGTGTTCGAGGGCTTGACTCGGCGTGATTCTGCGTTGAGGATTGACCTCCAGAATGCGCTTGAGAAGGTCAATGAACGCTTTGTGGTCGTCATCATCGTGCATTTTATACATATTCCGATGTTGATTAGTCATAGCATCAAAATCTATCACATGGTCCATGTGTCTCACTTCTACCCCAGTTGCTTCAGTGTATTCTTCTGGTGTGCATAGTCTCCAGTCCCCATTGTCCCTAGTGAAAAAGGCTGCTTTGTTCTTTGCCCTATGGAGAACGTCAGCTACAGGTAAACCAAATATCTGCACCATAGCTCGTATTGTTTCGTATTCTGTTCTTGATGGAAAGAGATAATTTCCACTGTAAACACAGGCCAACACCATGCCAAGTGCCCACATGTCAACACTTTCATCTAAAGGGAGACCCAGGATAACTTCAGGTGCTCTGAATGGAGTTACTTGGATATCTGTTTCTGTTAAAAGTTCCTTTGTCTCCACAGCCAGACCAAAGTCGATGAGTTTTACATTCATGACATCTAGATCCGCAAACATAATGTTGTCCAATTTTATGTCGCAGTGTGCCACACCAATACTCTTGAGCGCTTTGAGAGCCTTGAGCAACTGCTGAGCAATGACTCTGATAAAACACAAAGGGACCAGCTGCGGCTCATTTATCAAGGAATCATGAAAGTTTACCTCCAAGAGCTCGTACACTATACAAGTCATACTTCTATGTGTGAAACATTCGTACATCTTAATCAAGTGGTTCTCATCAGGATCCAGGTCTTGGATCAGTTTCATCGCTTCAAACTCTTTCTGTCCTGCTTTGGATATTTTCATAATTTTAACAGCGTAAACTTCCAGACTCCTAAATTTACTACATTTAGCCACTTTTCCAAAACTTCCTTCTCCCAGGAATTCCTCAACTTTATAGACCCCCTTATTTCCAACAAAAACATGGCCTACTTTCAGCTCAAAAGCTGCAGTTTTTCCATTCCCTTTTCTTGACATCTTTCTTTATGTCTGTTCTTCTTCAGATCTTTTGTCAGTTTTAAAGATTTAATTTTAGAACACAGTTGATCAACGATTTTTGACTTTCTATCGTGAACTTTGAGATGTTTCTCCTGGGAAACTCAACCTATATTTAAAGCTTCACAGCTGACTTAAAATGACATCATTACATGTATTTAGCTTTGTTCAATTATGTAAAATGACATCATAACATGTATTTAGCTTTGTTCAATTATGTAAAATGACATCATAACATGTATTTAGCTTTATTGAGTGATGTAAAATGACATCATAACATGTATTTAGCTTTATTCAGTGATGTAAAATGACATCATAATGTATTTATCCATAAAAGTGATGCATATTATTGTCATAACAGGTCATGGATAGTGAGGTAATTCTAGTGTGTAAGGGTGATGTTTTTGACGTCATCACCGGACAGTTACGTCATTCATTGAACCACCGCAGTCACGTGGGTTGTGTGCACGCGCGTCAGTCATGCCTGAAGAGACACCACTGGAGATCCATGCTGGATGTCTGTCGAATATCCAACCAAAAACTAACTTCTCCGCAGGAACAAGTACCCAAGACATTTAAACTCCTCCACCTGGGGCAGGGACACTCCACCCACCGAGAAATGGCAAACTACCTTTCTCCGTTCGAGTAATGTGGTCATATTTACAAAAAATATTGAATTAATAAAAACAAGCTGAAATTAATATTCGTAGGTGTAGCTTTACTAAAGCAAACTAACAGACTGAGTAATTTCATCTCCTTTTTTGTCTATCTGATAAAAACAGTGATTACATTTGAATCAATATTCAAGATGTATTTCAAAATAACTTCTGCAGATAAAATAAAAGTAAATGAAAATGTAAAGGCAATAACAAAAAGCAAATATGAAGTTGTTTTTTGTGCACTTACTGGAACTAACAGACAGAGCCCGGCGGGGACCCTTCCGCAACACTAGGGGGCAGCAGTACCCACCCAAAAGTGCAAAACACCGGGAGTGAAAGAAAAAGGCAAACACGCGGAACCTTTCTTTTGTTCCTCCTTGAATGCACGGATGCTTTACTGCGATACACGGAACGTTGGTTTTCCAGCAGCAGTCGGTTTAAGACTGTTTGTATTTATGAGTTTAAGGTTAACTAGCAGTTGTTAGCCATGGAGGTCCTCGGTGAAGAATTTGGAGACATGTCTCCCCAGGAGTTGGCGGCTCCTGTCAACACCGTGGCTGTGAGTTTACGTAAAAACGACACACAATTTGGCCCCTCTCGAGACGAGTCAGTCAATGGGGTGTAGTAGTGCGCGTGTGTTAGTTTCATTGTGGAATCAATAATCTAAAGTAAAAGTTGTGATGCTTATTGTTGTTCTCATTTTACGAGTCTGTTTTACGAGCCATAAAACAAACTGCTAATGAATTCAAATAATTCCTGTATAATGACTAATTCATTGCTAGTTCTTCATAATGTCTGCTCTGTCTATCTCTGTCTTCTTTTTCTTTATTAACAGGATAAATGGAAGCTGTTACCAGCCTTTTTGAAGGTAATAATGTTTGGGTGCCTGAGGATACATGTGAAAGTATTTTTGATTCATTTTGAGCATTTTTATGCTACTATAAAGTCATGATAATGAAAATTAATCAGAGAACTTCAATTATCATGCAAATGCAAGCACTTCAGAAATCCTAAAAAAAAATGCGTTCTGTCCAAATCAGATTTCTTTTTATAGTTTAAAATTCAAACATTTTGCCTTGTTTTTAAAAGTCTTTATTATTACTATTGTTTTTGTTATTAGGAAGATGGAAAAACCACATATATTTATAGACTGAGTCTTTAAAACTGAGATGTGGGAATCAGCTCCATAAAATTTCAATCTTTTCTGGAATCTCAAGTAAAAAAAAACATATCCAGTGTTTGCATAAAGCTCTGCTTTTCATAGATTTTAGGGTGTTGGCCCACAAATGTCCCATATTTTTGTAATGTCAGAAATGTTTAAACCTTGTCAAGTTTTAAACAGTAAAACCAGACCAAAATGTTAGAATTGAATTGAGACCATAAAGAAAAACATTAACATCTTCTAAAAAATGGCATTATTTTGATATGCATGGTTGACTGCTGTTTGAATGCTTTAGCATCAGTATTTCTTCTTGTCGTCTTGTCTTGTTCTGTGCGTTCTGCAGGTGAAGGGTTTGGTGAAGCAGCACATCGACTCCTTCAACTATTTCATCAATGTGGAGGTGAGGCTCTGTCCCTGCATCAGCGTTTGCCACATCTGCTGTGTTTGTCCTTGCACTTCTGTTCAAACCTCTTCCTTTTCAGATAAAGAAGATCATGAAAGCAAATGAGAAAATCACCAGTGATGCTGATCCCATGTGGTACCTGAAGTAAGTTCAATGACAGAAATTCAAACCAAACTTCCTGACAGCAAATATCCAACACATTTTTTCCCCCCTGCAGATATCTAAATATCTATGTCGGCATGCCTGATGTGGAAGAAAGCTTCAATGTTACCAGACCCGTCTCTCCTCATGAGGTGAGAAAAGCAGCCGATTTCTGTATTATTTTTTTCTTTAAACATACCTTTCTTAGCTTAATGCAATTGAAAATAAACATTTTGTGATTTTGAACACCCCTAAAGAATTAAATACATGCTCTCTATATCATTCTGCATTGAAATTTGGAAATAAATACATCTTTATGTCTAAATTAGAAACCATAATCACTTTTGTGTTTTTGAGAATGTCTTAAATTAAAAACACTACAGGTTTGATTTAATGATTGAAAATGTAAACATGAAGCTATTACAGGTGCCATCGGCAGCAATTAGAAGGTCCATAAGTAGGAAATTCTGGAAACAGTTGGCCGATTTTTAATAAATTAGATAATACGCTCAATATTTGTTTTTCAGTATTTCCAGACATACAAGATGATCCCATTTAAGGAAGAAGCTTAAAAAATTGTGTGGTCTATCTTTGTAGAAATAAATTAAAAGATCATTTAAGCCCAATTTTACCTTCCCCTTTAATATCCCTAAAGCTTTGGGTAAATCACAACATCTTCTCTGTTACAAACGATAATATTACAAAAATGTAAGCATCTTTAGCTCACTACATTTCAGTAGTTTATATTTTATGCCACATTCAATGGCTCAAGAAAAATCAAAACAATACTTTTTGTTTGATTTTAGATTCATTTAGAACCAATAAAATAAAATAATAATAGCTCACTGTATGGCAGATTATCACTATAATGATGATTGATTGGATTTATCTGCGTTTTTCCAGGCGCTCAAAGCGCTTACAGTCTGTCCATTATTCAATTATACTTTGTGATGGTAAGCTACTGATGTAGCCACAGCTGCCCTGGGGCAGACGGACAGAGGCCTACAGCCCCTCTGACCATCACCGGGACATTCATTCATTCACACACCAGTGGAGCTGCACTGGAGGCAAGGAGGGGGAAGTGCAAGAACAGGGATCGAACCCTTTGATCATTGGAAGACCTGCTCAACCGCCTGAGCCACTGCCACCCACAGTACTGCCATAGTACTTTCATTTGGATTCACTAGTTTATGATTCTGTTTCATGCGGATTCATTATTCCAATTTTGTAACCTATTTTATTTGGTAGTGAAAAACAATGTTCACATAACAAAGGATGTAAACTGAAGAAAGTGATTTTTTTTTTATGAATTAAATCATTGTTTCTTTATTAAAAAAAACAAAGTATAGATTTCTCATTAACACTTTCAAGCTCTTGCTTTGTTTCCGTAGTGTCGCCTCAGAGACATGACCTACTCGGCACCCATCACAGTGGACATAGAATACACTCGTGGCAGCCAGAGGATAATCCGAAATGCTCTGCCTATTGGACGGTAACTCTTTGTTTCATACACTGTATAATTTGGCTAATTTTAACTAAAGGGTCATCCCAAAAACCTGCCAAAAGCCTCATCTTGCAGAGATTTGTCCTCCTTTTTCCTTTTTCGATCATAACTTTAATGAAAGTAGCCATGCAGTGAAAAAGTCTGCTTTAGCCTTTTTCTTATTCTATTTTTTATGCCAGGATGCCGATCATGCTGCGAAGCTCCAACTGTGTTCTCACAGGGAAGACGCCCATGGAGTTTTCTAAACTAAATGAGTGTCCTCTGGACCCAGGTTCTCTGCAAAGACACCCCCCCCCTCCCCCCAAAAACCCCTACAAATTGATAACCTGCGCATAACCCAGCAACAGCAGTTCCTCACAACCCCGTCAGTTCATTGTTCTGTTTTCACAGGAGGTTACTTCATCGTTAAAGGTCAAGAGAAAGTCATCCTGATCCAGGAGCAGCTGTCGAAGAATCGGATCATCGTGGACCAAGACAGGAAGGGGACAGTTGGAGCTTCAGTTACCAGGTACATCCTTTAAGCATCAACCAGACTTAAAGGAATCTCAATTTTTAGCTATTGGTTTAAAAAAGAGGATACGTTTGATGTTTAAAGACTGAACTTCAACTGATCTCAGTTTTTGCAACTAATTCAAATTCTATGCAGAAAAAAAGGAACATTAAGCAGTCTTTAATGCCTTTCAACTGACATTTGTCCAAGTTTAGGACTGGCAAATAATAACTTGGGCTGAGTCCATAATCCATCTTAGTCATCAAAACTCCTTCATGTTGAAGACAAAGTAACTAGCCTTATTTTATATGTTCTGCTATTAAATGTAATGATCATTTCCTGTGATTGAAGAACATCAACATTAACAATCAACATACAATCTGGGTATAAATAATTAAAAAAAAACTTTTAGTCTCTAGGGTTTGGCAGTTTGCTTTATTTAACTCCCCTGTGGTTTGTTGACCATACAGTTTTTAAATGTTAATGCAGAATAGTGTATAGGGCCGTTTTAGTGTTTTAACTGCAGGAAAGACAGATCTGGGGCCTCATTTAGAAAACTTTGCGTAGGATTTGCGTCCGATGCACCGGAGCGCCAGATGCTCCGGGTGACACACGTGGTTCCTCCGAGTGCTCCTCTGTAACGCCGGGCCCAAAAGCCCGCAGAGGTCCAACAGGACGGCTCGAGGAAGTCGGAACTGGCTCATAAGCCACTCGTCCTCGTTTGCCAGCAAGTCTTCTTGCTGTCTAAAGATGCGTTCACTCCGAATTCTTCCATTTGCCACATCTTCTAAGTGCGCAAGATCAGCCATTGTGCGTCATTACACATTTTGATGGGGCATTTTATTTCCATCCATTTAATTACATCTGACAAGCTACAGATGTTGGTAATAATCGACGTGGAAGTGGGAAATTGATCAGCGCAAATGTTATTTCTTGTTGCCTGGGTCAGAGCTTGCGTGAAGGACCGCACATTTTCCCGTCAAGTTTGCTTTTTATAAATATCAACTATTGCGTAGAGAGTGGCGTACGCCTTCTTTTGTGCGTATGCAACGTTTATAAATGAGGCCCCAGGTCTTAACCTCTTGATGCCCATTGATGCAAATATGTGTCAAACACATTGGCTCTAAACTTACCTTAATTTTTTCATCTACTTGAATGCAAAAACAAGTGTTTTTTTTTTCATAGTTTGAAATAATTTCAGGCAAATGCTATGCAAGCCCTTTGAAATATGTTGGCTTTTTTTTCTCTTCACAGCTCCACTCACGAAAAGAAAAGTAGAACTAATATAATTGTGAAGCAAGGACGCTTCTACCTGAGGCATAACACGCTGTCTGAGGACGCTCCCATCGCCATCATCTTTAAGGTAGTTTTCAGAAACTGTTCAGGGTGGGGGCTACCACCTGAGGCTCCGGAGCCACATGGGGTTCTTCATCCCTCCATTGTGAATTTTTGACTTAAAAAGAAATTAAAGAAACAATAGTTTTGTTAGTTAAGTTTTGTCATTTATTTTTAGGTGTTTAAGCCGAGGTGTTCTTCTGCTGCTTATTGTAAATATTTCAAAGCTATATTTTATAAATTACCAGTTAAATGGCCACACAAATAGAAAAAGTATATTCTATTTGGTGAGGTGGAACTCTGCAGCTCTCATTGGGTTTTGGTCAGTAAGAAACTGGACCAAATGGTTCTTTTAGTATCAAGCTTGCAGGCCCCTGGTTTAGGGACTCCTAATGAACAGCAGGGGGAGCTATAACCCAAATAGAGGACAACAGAAGAGCCTCGGAATATTCTTGTCCTTAGAAATGCAAAGAGGCATAATATTGTGTTTTGGAATAAAGAAAAGTTATAGTATAACAGATTTCTTTCTCACATCGTTCTTTGCTCAGAGTTAAACATCTGCAGCTTCAGTTCTGTGACTTTCTCTCACCTCTCCTTCTCTTTGGTTGCGAGCATGAATCCACAGTGGGGCAGACCCATCAGTTCCCACAGCTTCACATTTACATAAGCAAATGTCAGATCGCTTTAGTTTCTGCAGTTCACTTCTCTCTCTTTGTCAACACATTTGACTTCCATGCTCTTTAGGGTGTGCGGACTCTTCTGCTCTGTGTAAATTTGCATAGATTTTTTATGTAGTGACCCAAATTCTATCAATCTGTGTTTCCCTGCTCACACTCTGCTGTCTGTTTGCATGGTTAGGGTATGGGTGTAGAGAGTGATCAGGAGATTGTGCAGATGATTGGCACAGAGGAGCACGTCATGGCCAACTTCGCCCCAAGCCTGGAGGAGTGTCAGAAAGCCCAGATCTTCACGCAGACTCAGGTAAATCGGATCAGAACCAGATGAGGCTAAAATCTGACTCACAAACCTGAGGTTACCTCAGACTCACGTTGGATCTACAACACTTACATCATCAGAGCTCCACTATTTTTATTTTTTTAAAATTTGTCCTGTCCAGCAGCTTGGCAAACAGATGAGAGCTGAAGGCCTCTTCTGTTGGACATATTTTACTTTAACAACAGGGGTTTTAACAGGTATGTCTGAATAAACCTCTTTTGTAATCGAGACCAAACTTTATTCGTTTTAATCATATTTGAAAATCTGTGTTGGACCGGATGGAAAAAGAATGGAAGGAAGAAGAGAGAGGGATGTTAGACAGGGGGGGATAGGAGGAGGGTGATTATAGAAGC
>CM074488.1:16508736-16528968 GCA_037389245.1 Oryzias sinensis | reverse complement strand
CATTTTTGTTTGGGAAACCCTGGAAATGCAAAGAAACACAATTATGAAGCACAGTTTAAACTGCAAGCTATCAGCTACGCGGAGGAACATGGGAATCGAGCAGCTGCCAGAGAATTCAAGATGAATGAATCCATGGTTTGCAAGTTCGGAAGCTGGAAAACAAACTCCGACAAGACAAGAAGATGCAGCAGCAGCAGCTGAGTTTCTGCGGAAACATCCTCCCCCTTTTACTGGAAGGCAGCGTCGGGCGAGTTACGCCACACTTTTGGACTGTAGAACTTAAGCTTGGGCTGACACGTCTGCTTGCACTGTTCTTCCAGCTTTTGGAGCTGAACAGCAACGAGACGGACTCTGACGATGATGAAAGGGAAGCTGCCGTGTTTGATAGAAATTTAGCCAAACTGTTTATTTCAGACACAGAAGATGAGGACTTTGATGGATTTTTGGATGCTGATTGATGACTGAAAAAATAAAAAATAAATCACAACCAACTCAGTTTTGCTCCTGCTGCCTTTTTAAAACACACCTAGCATGCATGTTTTACCGGTATGTTTTAACGTTAAATACAGAAAAAAACACCCATAACTGAAATTGCGCTGTGTAATCCAGAGCTGTTGTTGTATTGTATGGAGAGGAGTGTGTAATGGCTTTAATTGTGTGTTTGTGTGTCTGGCAGGTCAGGGAAACACCATACTCAAAGTCCTCAACTAAACAGGAAAGCAAGAGCTCAGTGCACTGGCTCCAGACTCAGTGGACCTCTGTGAAGCTTTACAGGACCACTAAAAGGATCTTTGGTAAAATTCAAAGGCATTTATAAACAAAGATTAGTCTGTCTCTTCTTTTCATGATATGGAGTTGTTAAGTATCATCATAAGAAACTTAATAATCTGGGAAGTTGTCAGTTTTCTCAGGTAGACCTACCTTTTTGGCCGCACACATGGTTGTCGTTTGTTCTGTTCTGGTGGACACTTACAGCTTTAATGAATCAAAATGTGGCTCCAATATTGGCTCTAAAACATTACATGCGTTTCCATTGGCTATGAGTTTGTTCAAATTTGGATTTGCAATAATAAATTTGCCAACTCGGGACATTACACCAATTTAAAATCCACTGCATTGGCTCCTGTAAAGCTACTGTTGGTTTAGGAATGTTTTTTATGTTTTTATAGTCTCGAGCAGACGGAAGAAGAGGCCTAAATATTGCTTGCATATATACTGTTTAATTTTTCTAGTCACTTATTGCTGCACTTTTTCCCTTTTTACTATATGTATGTCAACCAGTGCTGTATCGATGGAATGTCGAATTTCCATGCAGGAACCTCCAAATGGATAAATAAAGTTGTCTATCTATCTGTCTATCTATCTATCTATCTATCTATCTATCTATCTATCTATCTATCTATCTATCTATCTATCTATCTATCTATCTATCTATCTATCTATCTATCCCTATCTATCTATCTATCTATCTATATCTATCTATCTATCTATCTATCTGTCTATCTATCTATCTATCTATCTATCTATCTATCTATCTATCTATCTATCTATCTATCATTATCTAACCGTCCTCCAGGCCATCTCCACCCTCCTAGGCGATGACTTTTCAAGTTCCAAAAGCCCAACTTCGGTCATCGTGGTTCCAGCCACAAACTTATTCATACATTGACTCCCAACCACTTTGCACCAGCCCCTCCCTTGCAGGCTCTCCTGCTGATGGTGGCCCCCACAGGAGAGTGATCCCCATCAGCTCTTATGGCTAAAACCAAAGATGGGCCTGCCAACTGCTCAGCTCCAGAGCAGGAGCCTGGTGATACCAAATCTGAGGCGATGTAACAGAATCTTATTAGCCCTATACATACATAATGCATACAGAAACATACATACAGATAGACAGACAGACAGACAGACAGACAATTGAACAAGACGAGGCTGAACTGAACAGACGAACGAACAGACAGACAGACAGACAGACAGACAGACAGACAGACAGACAGACAGACAGAGATAGATAGATAGATGAAATGAAACAAATAGATAGATGAAACAAATGAAATAGATAGATAGATAGATAGACAGATAGATAGATAGATAGATAGATAGATAGATGGATAGATGAATAGATAGATAGATGAATATTTCATCTGTTTGTGATTGATACATATAATTTAGTTTTGGTTTCAGACAACCCTCTGCATTTATCTGGACTTGGGACCGGCACAAGAGAGCTAGATTTTGCTCCTGTGGTTTGCATTACAGTCATTCTTTCATTGATTCATTCATTTGTTCATTCATACATTCATTGGTGGCTGATTGATTGATTGATTGATTGATTGATTGATTGATTGATCAATCGATTGACCGATTTATTTATTTATTTATTCATTCATACGTTGACTGATTGGTGGTTGATTGGTGGTGGTGGTTGGTGGTGGTGTTGATTGATTGATTGATTGAATGATTGATTGATTGATTGATTGATTGATTGATTGATTGATTGATTGATTGATTGATTGATTGATTGATTGATTGATTGATTGATTGATTGATTGATTGATTGATTGATTGATTGATTGATTGATTGATTGATTGATTGATTGGTTGATTGGTTGATTGATTGATTGATTCTATAAATATATATAAACAGTTTGGATGCAAACTTTTAACAGTAAAAAACAATATTAATAGGCGATGCAGATTTTTCAGAACTTTCAGCAATCAACAACAATATTAATAGCGATGTAGATTTTTAAGACGGAAACCTGGTCGGAAAACCAAGAAACTAATTTAACATAAATTACAATTTTTTCTTAATTTTTACACTTTTAACAATAAACAACAATATTAATAAGCGATATAGATTTTTTTAAGGGGAAACCTAAGGCTCAGGAGAAAAGCAAACTAATTTAACATTAATAGGGCAAGAAGTTCTAAAGGACTTCAGAACATGCTAAACACTAAATGGCTACTAGACTTTTTAGAATTCATGTTTATCCTGGAGAGAGATCTTTCCAGGAAGCACTTTTCCTACAAGGTGCTGCATTCATTTTTGTTCTAGAAATCTTCCAAGCTTTCTTCCAGGATCTCATACAGCAAGCAAATCACATTTTGAAATGAAAACATTCACACATCTTCATCAAAGTGGTTCACTTCGGGATCAGAACTTGAATTAGTTTCATGGATTCAAACTCTTCCTTGCCTTCTTGGACATTGCTATGATTTTTTAATTTGCATACATTTCTGACTTCCCAATTTAGTACATTTAGCCACTTTCCAAAACATCCTTCTCCCAGGATTTTCTGAACTTGCAGATCCTGATTTCCAACCAATAATGGCCTTCCATCAACAAAGGCTTCCATTTTTACTATTTTCTTTCTTGACATTTTGCCTTGTCTTCGTCTGTCTGCAGATCTTCAGTCTTTTTCAAATTCTCCTGGAACGGGTTTTCTCACAGGGTCCGAGCTGGTAAAGAGCTGGAGTGACTCGATTAATCTGCACTTCAGCAGAAGGAACTTCCCTCATGTCTACAATTTCCACGTCTGACACTGATGATTTCCGGCTTTGATTAGAGGATCCACTCATGCTTGAACTAGGAGATGCTGAAGGCTTGACTTGTGCTTCTGAAAGTGGGGTCTTTCCCATGACACCTTTACATCCAGCAGCATATGCTGCCTTACTTTTTCCCGCAAGGTGCTTCATAGTGATGAAGTCGTGTTAGAGGCTTGACTGGCGTGATTCTGCGTTGAGGATTAACTTCAGCATGCGGCAAGGAAGGTCAATGAAAGCTTTGTGGTAAGTCATCATCTGGCATTTTGATACATATTCCGATGTTGATCAGTCATAGCATCAAATCTATCACATGATTCTTGTATCTATATTCCCAGTTATTTAGATTGTATTCTTCTGGTGTGCAGAGTCTCCAGTCACCGTTCTCCCCTAGTGAAAAAGCTGCTTGTTGTTTGCCCTCTAGGAGAACATCAGCTTCAGGTAAACCAAATATCTGCACCATAGCTCGTATTGTTTCGTATTCGGTTCTTGATGTAAAGCGATAATCTCACAGTAAACCTGAATGCCTACATGCCAAGTGCCCATGTCAGCATTCATCTAAAGGGAGACCAGGATAACTTCAAGGAGCTCTGAATTGAGTTACTTGCATTCTGGTTCTGGTTGAAAGTTCCTTTGCCTCTTTAGCCAGACCAAAGTCTATGAGTTTTACATTCATGTCATCTAGATCATAAACATAATGTTGTCCAATTTTGTATGCCAGTGTGCCACACCGATACTTTGAGTGCTTTGAGAGCACTGAGCAACTGCTGAGCAATGACTCTGATAAAACACAAAGCCGGACCAGCTGCTCCTCATTCATCAAAAAGAAATCATAGGCATTTACCTTTAAGAGCTCATACTATGCAAGTCCTTAGCACCATGTGAGCATTAGTACATCCTAATCAAGTGGTTCTCATCGGGATCCCAGGTCTTGGATGAGGTTTCATCGTTTCAAACTCTTTCCGTCCTGCTCCTGTGGATATTTTCATGATTTTAACAGCATAATATTCTGACTCCTGATTTACTACATTTAGCCACTTTTCCATAACTTCCTTCTCCCAGGAATTCCTCAACTAAATAGTCCCCCTTATTTCCAGCCAAAATATGGCCTACATTCAGCTCAAATGTTTCAGTTTTTCCTATTCTTGACATTTTTTCTTTAAGTCTGTTCTTCAGATTATGCGTCAGTTTAAATATTTAATCTTAGAACTTACAGTTTCCACACTTTCTATCTTGAACTCGAGATGTTTCTCCTGGAAACTCAACGTATATTTAAAACTTCTTTAGCTATCCAGTGATGTAAATGACATCATAAAGGTATTTATGCAGGTGATGCAGATTGTTGTCATAACAAGGTCATAAGTAATTAATGATGTAATTCAAATGTGGAAGGAGTGATGTTTTCTGGCGTCATTACCGCCAAAACTCGTCATTCATAGAATCAAGCGCGATCCCGTGGGTTGTGTGTGTGCGCGCTCGAGAGCCAGCAGTCATGCCCCTGAGTCATGCGCGCTAAATGACCAAGTTGCAACTGGCGTGCATATGACTCTCAATTTCAAACTACTTCCCACATTTCAGCCTGATCCAGTCTGACATGCGCACACAGGAGAGCGCACAACCAGAGTGGGTCCAAAACACGTCAGGAGGAAGTTCAGAGCCAGAACTCCCACAGACCTCTGCGGCTCACGAACGAACCGAACCTTTTGAGTCTCGCTTGGCTGGGAACTGTTCTCTTTCTGTCTTTTTTTCTCCCCCCTTGAGCTTCACACGTTCACAGAAATGCTCAAACCAGCTCATCCGTCTTCAGATGCAAACATCACAGGAGTTGTGCACCACCGCGTTCGCGAGGCCTCGCTCCGTGAAAAAAGAAAGAAGCGTGTGTCTCAGCAGACTACTTGGCCGTCTTGGCGCTCAGTGCTGGATTTTGAAGTCAGGAATTTTGAGTTTTGCTGTTTTGTTGAAAATCTTCTGGTGTTCAAATCCTTTCACCAGAAGCGTTTGCGTGAAGCTCAGAGTAGCCCGATTTGTGTTGTGTAACAATGATGGGTTTGTTGGTTACAGTTTAAGCTCGTTTTTTGATTTCATAATTGTAAATAAGCTCTTTTTTAACCGCTGCTGACATGACACTAAAATGAAGAGCCCTGCGTGTTTTTGTGCTTATTATGCCATTTATTTGTAACACGTAGCTTTAAAATATTTGTAATAATCAGAAATTTAACAGTCGTGTATTTTTATATTTTTAGGCGTTAACGAAAAGCAATGTTGATTTCTTTATTCTGACAGAAGCACAGACACAATCCTTTTCGTCAAGTCTCTGTCAAAAAAAGATCCGCCTGATGCAGCGAATGTTTCTTGCAGCTACCTTTATAGCACAATTCTGTCGTTGAAGAACTTCTGAACACATATAGGACGGGATAAGGACACGTGCTTGAAACTTATTGTAATAAACAGTTCTGACAATAGATGGAATACTCATTATTTTACTCAGTCATCGGTTTGATAAAGAACACAAATAAAATGCATTTTTTATAAACAGTGTGGTGCAGCCAGAGTGAAAATCAGACCAAATGGTTCTTTTAGCGTTAGGTTGCAGACCCCTGGTTTATCTGTTGCAGTAATAACACAATTCAAACTACACGAACACTCTTTTTTACAAAGGGTACATAGTGATCTTGCTGTCAACTCAGAGGATATGGAACTGGAATATTTACAATGACTATAACATCTTGGTCACACATGTCAAATAAAGCTTAAATTGAAATTTCAAAAAGAATTTGAACTAAATTACAGGTAGAAATCTGAATTTGAAATTTTTCTGATCCGGGTCTCAGCCCATCAATTCTCCCTATTGATTATTTCCAGGATAAAAGGAATAAAATCCCAGACTGACTGCTTAAAAGTGAAAAAAAAAATGTGTAATGAGCCAAAAAGGCCATGTCCTCTCACAGAGCAGGAAACACCTGGATGTTCAAACAGGTAAACCACTGCACTCTGTCCAACCTTTGTTTTACCAGTGTGCCTCACAAAAACTGAGATGTTTTCTTCTTTTGGTTCTCATTCAAAAAGTTACCTGGAAGAACTGAGTGATATTCCTGAGGTTCAGGCCATGTCACACTGTAGCTAAGTACAATTTGTGCATTGTCCATGGATGAAAACTGGTCCTACTGGTCAAACCATTGGAAGGACCCGCGGAGGGCTCTGATCATGGTGCTGATGTGATGTGATCTCCTGGTGGATGAATGTCAAAATAAGAAAATCCAAATCAATTCAATTCGTTTGTATAGCCCAAAATCACAACAACAGTCATCTCGATGGGTTTCGTAATAAAACATGAACTCAAAAAGAATCACGAATAGAAAGAGTTCAATAGGAAAATACTAAAATGAACTAACAAACTGACTAAGCTATACTGGCATGCCTGCCCATAGACCTTAAGCAGTGAGAAAAATTCCCAAAAACGGAATCGGAAAAAGAAAAGAAAACCTCAGGGGTGCCCATGAAGGAGGATCCTCCCCCAGGACGGACAGGCGATTTACCAGAACTCTTAGAGAAGATTTAACATTTAACATTTTTGTTTGGGAAACCCTGGAAATGCAAAAACACAATTATGAAGCACAGTTTAAACTGCACCAGGAACATGGGATCAGCTGCCAGAAATTCAAGATGAATGAATCCATGGTTTGCAAGTTAGGAAGCTGGAAAACAAACTCCGGCAAGACAAGAAGATGGAGCTGCAGCAGCTGAGTTTTCTTGAAACATCCTCCCCTTTTACTGTAAGGCAGCGTCAGGCGGGGATTACGCCACACTTTTGGACTGTAGAACTTAAGGTTGGGCTTGCACTGTTCTTTGAGCTTTTGGGCTGAACAACCTTGAGCCGGACTCTGGCGATGATGAAAGGGAAGCTGCCGTGTTTGATAGAAATTTAGCCAAACTGTTTATTTCAGACACAGAAGATGAGGACTTTGATGGATTTTTGGATGCTGATTGATGACTGAAAAAATAAAAAATAATCTAACCAACTCAGTTTGCTCCTGCTGCCTTTTTAAAACACACCTAGCATGCATGTTTTACCGGTATGTTTTAACGTTAAATACAGAAAAAAACACCCATAACTGAAATTGCGCTGTGTAATCCAGAGCTGTTGTTGTATTGTATGGAGAGGAGTGTGTAATGGCTTTAATTGTGTGTTTGTGTGTCACAGCAGGTCAGGAAACACCATACTCAAAAGTCCTCCAACTAAACAGGAAAACAAGAGCTCAGTGGACTGGCTCCAGACTCCAGTGGACCTCTGTGAAGCTTTACAGGACCACTGAAAGGATCTTTGGTAAAATTCAAAGGCATTTATAAACAAAGATTAGTCTGTCTCTTCTTTTCATGATATGGAGTTGTTAAGTATCATCATAAACTTAATAATCTGGAAGTTGTCAGTTTTCTCAGGTGGAGCCTACCTTTTGGCACTTTGCTTCTTGGCGGGTTGTTCTGTTCTGGTGGTTACCCCACAGCTTTAATGAATCAAAATGTGGCTCCAATATTGGCTCTAAACATTACATACATCTCCATTGGCCTATGGGTTTGTTCAAATTTGGATTTGCAATAATAAATTTGTAACTCGGGGACACATTACACCAATTTTTAGGTATGCTTCAGGATTGATTTTAAGTTCTTTTGTTGGTTTAAGGAATGTTTTATGGTCTCAGCCTTCATATATATCTGATATGATTTTTAAGTATGAGCCCTGCTTGGGCAGGGGTCTCTGATACCATGAGCCTTTTGGTTGTATCCCAAAAGTTAGTGGGCTGCGCTGGGGGTTAAAAAGTATGCCCACACAAGCCTGCCCCCTCTCACCATGAGAAACTCAGGAACGGTGAGTCTAACCCGTCTCTCAGGCCCATCTCCACCCTCCTAGGCGTGACTTTTTCCAGATTCTAAAGCCAACTTGGTCCATCGTGGTTCCAGCCACAGAGGCACCTTCAATGACTCCCCCAACCCACTTGCACTGACCCCTCCCTTTGAGCTCTCCTGCTGATGGTGGCTCCACAGGAGAGTGATCCTACATCCAGCTCTTTTGGCTGGGAGCAAAGAGATGGGCCGCTTGGAGCTGCTTTCGGCTACAGGTGATGCAAATCTAGGCGATGTAACAAGTCTTGATGGCCAAAATACATACATACATGCATACTACATACATACGCCACAAACATACATGCATACAAACATACATACATACAGACAGACAGACAGACAGACAGACAGACAGACAGACAGACAGATAGATAGCTAGATAGATATTAACTCATCTCTGTTTTGTGATTGATACATATAGTATATTTTACATGGCACTCACAGAGATGGGACCATGTGTATATTTTTACTCAGTCCGAACACCCAAAATGTCCGCAGCATTAAAAAAGCACGCGTCAAAAACGCCCTTTACAAAATAAGGTCAAAAGTCGCCCAAAGCACTAGCGACCACGACAATTGTCTTGCCAACAAATTAGACACACCGCACATCACCCCCTTTCGTGACAAATTTATGTCATAAAAATAGCGTATAAATACGAAAAAAGCACAAAAAAGCCCCAAAAAGCCCTCAAAAAACGGGTTTAAAGCCAAAAAGACATACCCAGCCTATAGTAAAAGACAGGCCGCATTGAAATACATAGGCCACCCTGACTGCAAAAACTTCTATATTATTTCTGCTTCGTTTTAATTGTTGATCCGCTTTCTATCTGCGCCTTTGAGCTCAAATTTGACCCCCGCCACATACCCGAAAACTCACCAAAATTGGCACACACCTAGGATAAATTGAAAATGAATTTTCGGCAAAGAGCGATCAACCCCCATAATGATGACATCACGGCGATCCCGTAAAAAAAAAAAAAAAATGAATGGGGCCAAAAAAAATATTTTGAAATACAGTTATCAAACCAAAACATGCATGTTGGAGATATCCCAAAGAACTTTTAAAATCATTATGGGATGGCCATCACGACCCTCTGACTTAGCTGACCATTTAATTAAGCGAACTCAGAGAAATGGCGATTTACCGTGTTTTTTGACAATATGTTAGAAAGCGATAATTTTGTTTGAAGCGATTTTTCACGACGTGGATACACATGCCAACAGCATGATTCACCAATAACAAAGAAGTTCATTGACCTTTGACCTCGGAAGGGGGCAGCCATCTTAGATTTTTCAAAACAAAAGCACCTTTATTAGCCGGATACAAACAAAGCTTCGTCCTAAAATTTTTTATCGATCTTTTGAAACTTCACCGAGGGCATCAATAGCGAAAAAGCTACTAGCAGACAAAATGTTGGAATTGAAGTTGTAGAATTTGAAAGCGTGCTGGCGTGGCTGGTCACAACCGTGTAAATACAGCTAGCTACGCATATTTTTATCGAATAGCCTGAAACTGAAATATCACGATACCCTGGCCCACACTGAACAAAACGATGTCACATACGACAAAAATCGATAAAGGAATGTGGCCGTGGTAAACAAAAACGATACTTAAAAAAAGTGCTAACTCTGCCAAAAAATTTACCCGATTTTATTTTTAGAATGGCTAATGAGCAGATAACTGTTGGGTATATCGAAAAGTTTTGAAATCATTACGTGATGGCGACCACGACCTACGGTTTAAGCGGCCATTTTATTGCTTAAAATTGCCATTTGAGTTTTTGGCGTTTTTTCATAATATGGAAAAAATAGACTTTTTTAAAGCGTTGACAAAATTGGCGCTATGTCCCTAAGCGTAAGTCTACAATCACCTCTGGGTTTAAATCGACCTTTGACCTCGGGAAAGGGCAGCCATCTTCAGATACTATAAAAACACCTTTACCACCGGTTTCAAGCGTAAACTTATGGTTGGAATTTTCATCGATTGTCTCCTAAACTTTTTGGGCATCAATATGGCTTCTGTGGAAAATGTTGGAATTAAGTTTAGATTTTAAGCGGCGTCGCGTGGCGAGAGCTAACAAAGTGGTGCGCTGTTATAACTCTATGTTTTTTCAAAGGACTGGGAAATTTGAATGCATGCAATAATGCCTGAAACTGCATACATTGAAAAACACTGGATATGGACATATATGGAATGTGGGCGTGGTTAGCATAAGACCACTGTTGCTAAGGACGACAAAAGTTTACTTTTACCGGTTGTCGAGCTAAGCGTCCAATCTCTTCGTCGCTTCGAGGACCAAAACATAAAATTGTTGCTATGGAGATAAAATCAACAGAAAAGCCGCCATTTTGAAAAAGTGTTTTTTACTAACTTATGATAGCCCTCACCAATGGAGAAATGTGTTTTTCTGAGAGAGTTAATGATGCTGATCGCTGCTAGTACTTTTAGCCACATTAGCATAGCTAGCATAGTTAGCATAATTAACATTTTAGGTAATGTGTTTTTCTGAGTTAGTTGATGATGCTGATCGCTAAGCTAGCACTTTTAGCCACATTAGCATAGATGGAATAATTAGCATAATTAGCATTTTAGGTTATGTGTTTTTCTGAGTCAGTTGATGATAATGATAAGCCTAAGCTAGCACTTGTACATTAGCATAGTTAGAATAATTAGCATAGTGGCATTTTTAGGTTATGTGTTTTTCCTGAGTCAGTTGATGATGCTGATCGCTATGCTAGCACTTTTGGCCAAATTAGCATAGCTAGCATAGTTAGCATAATTAGCATTTTAGGTTATGTGTTTTTCTGGTCAGTTGGATGCTGATTGCAATACAAGCACTTTAAGCCACGTTAGCATAGTTAGCAAAATTAGCAAACGCAGCCTTGACTAGCTTTTAATTTGTGGGCGGTGAGAGCAACGGTGGTGCGTAGAGTTAGGCGGGTTGCGTCTGCGGGCCATGCTTGCAGCTAACGGCTTTAATTTGGTTTGCTTTCAGACGCCCCTCTGCATTTATCCGGGACTTGGGACCGAGCACAAGAGAGCTATATTTTGCTCCCCTGTGGTTGCATTACAGTCATTCTTTCATTGATTGATTGATTGATTTATTCATTCATACATTCATTGATTGACTGATCAATCGATTATTTGATTCATTGATTGATTGACCGATTTATTTGTTATTCTACATTCGACCCTGTCGTTGACTGGTTGACTGATTTAATGAATGATTGGTTGATTGATTGATTGATTGATTCACAAATATAAATATACATAAACAGTTTTGATTTTTAAACTTTTAACAGTAAAAAACAATATTAATAAGCGATGCAGATTTTTTTTAAGGGCAAACCTGGTCAGGAGAAACCCAAACTAATTTAACATAAATTACAAAAAAATGTTTTGAATTTTTACACTTTTTACAATCAACAACAATATTAATAAGCGATATAGATTTTTTTAAGGGTAAACCTGGGCTCAGGCTTAAACTAATTTATATAAATTACAGTTTTTCTTTTTTAATTTTACGCACAACAATAAACAACAATATTAATAGCGATGTAGATTTTTTAAGAGGGCAAACCTGAGCTCCAGGGAGAAAACCCAAAAGTAATTTAACATAAATTATATTTATTTTTTATTTTAACTCTTTTTAACAATCAACAACAATATTAATAAGCGATGTAGATTTTTTTAAGGCAAACCTGGCTCCAGGAGAAAACCCAAAGTAATTTAACATAAATTACAATTTTTTCTTAATTTTTACAAATTTAACAATAAACAACAATATTAATAAGCGATGCAGATTTTTTTAAGGGGAAACCTGAGCTCCAGGAGAAAACCTAAGCTAATTTAACATTAATGAGGCAGAGGATTCACAAGGACTTAGAACAGCTACCTAAAATTGCACTCGTGGCTACTAGACTTTTCAAGAACCATATTTATCACCGGAGAGATCTTGAGGAAACACTTTTTTTTCCTACAAGCTATTTGCATTCATTTTTTGTTCAGAAATCTTCCAACTTTCTTCCAGGATCCTCATACACCAAGCAAATCACATTTTGAAATGAGAAACATTCACACATCTTCATCAAATTGGTTCACTTCAGGATCAAGAACTTATGAATTGGTTTCATGGATTCAAACTCTTCCTTGCCTTCTTGGACACATTTGCTATGATTTTAATCGCATACACCACTGACTTCCCAATTTAGTACATTTAGCCACTTTCCAAAACATCCTTCTCCAGGATTTTCTAGACTTTATAGATCTGATTTCCAACCAAATAATGGCCTTCTATATCAGCTCAAAGGCTTCCATTTTTACTATTTTCTTTTTGAAATTTTTTTGTCTTCGTCTGTCACAGATCTTCAGTTTTTCAAATTCTCCTCGGAACCACGGGTTTTCTCTGGAGTCAGAGCTGTTAAGGCTGGAGTGACTCGATTGTTCATCTGCACTTCCAACAGAAGGAACTTCCCTCATGTCTACAATTTCCACGTCTGACACTGATGATTTTCCGGCTTTGATTAAGAGGATCCTCATGGCAACTAGGAATGCTAAAACCGACTTATTTCTTCTGAAAGTGGGGTCTTCCCATGACACCTTTACATCCAGCAGCATATGTAACATACTTTTCCCATAAAGATTGCTTCATGGTAATGAAGTCGTGTTGAGGCTTGACTTCGGCGTGATTCTGCGTTGATTAACTTCCAGCATGTAAGCTTGAGGAAGGTCAATGAAAACTGTGAAATTCGTCATCATTGTACATGTCAAACTGCTTTTGATGAATCTCAATCCAACTGGTCAAGATTTATCACATGATTCCCGATACATTTGACATTTGCTCTTTGGGTACATATTCTGTCTGTACTTTAGCCTCCAACCGTTACCTGCTGTCCCAAGTGAAATAGTCTTGAGTGTTTTAGTCCTGCAGAAAAGTTCTTCTTCTGTGCCCAAATATCTGCACCATAGCCAAATGGTTTCATAATCATAATTATCCGAGAAGGATAATTTCCACAGTAAACACAGAGCCAACACCATGTAAGTGCCCACATGTGTACTTTCATTCAAAGGGAGACCCAGGATAACTTCAGGAGCTCTGAATGGAGTTGCTTGGATTTCAGCTCCGATTGGAAGTTCCTTTGTCTCTAACCCTACCAAAGTCTATAGTTTTTGAATTTTCAAGGATTTTTTTCCGCAAACCTGTGTGTTGTCAATTTTATGTCACAGTGAATACTAATACTTTTTGAGTGCTTTGAGAGCCTGAAACATCTGCTGAGCAATAGCTCTGACTTCTAGTAAGAGAATTAATGAAACCCGCATTCATTTTGTTCAAGAAAATCTTCCAAGCTTTCTGGGATCTCATACACAAGCAAATCACATTTGAAATAAGAAACATTCATACATTTTCATCAAGTGGTTCACTTCGGGATCAAGAACTTGAATTAGTTTCATGGTCAAACTCTTCACTTACCCTTCTTGGACATTGCTATGATTTTAATTGCATGCATTTCCTGACTTCCCCAATTTAGTACATTTAGCCACTTTCCAAAACATCCTTTCTCCCAGGATTTCCTGAACTATAGATCCCTGATTTCCAACCCAAATAATGACCTTCCATCAGCTCAAAGGCTTCCATTTACTACTTTCTTTTTCTTGACATTTTGCCTTGTCTTCGCCTGTCTACCCAGATCTTCAGTCTTTTCCCAAATTCTCCTGGAACACAGGTTTCTCACAGAGTCAGAGCTGTTGGAAGCTAGATGACTTGATTGTTCATCTGCACTTCCAGCGAGAACTCTCATGTCTACAATTTCCGCGTCCTGACACTGATAGTTTCCGGCTTTGATTGAGATCCACTCATGCTTGAACTGAGGAGATGCGAAGGCTTGACTTGTGCTTCTGAAAAGTGAGGTCTTTCCCTTGACACCTTGCATCCAGCAGCATCACAGCTGCCCACTTTCCGCAAGGTGCTTCATGGTGATGAAGTCGTGTTCGAGGCTTCTGACCTCGGCGTGAGTTACCTAGATTGAGGATTAACTTCCAGCATAAGCTTGAGAAAGGTCAATAGAAAGCTTTATTGAGTCGTCATCATCATGCATTTGATACATATTCGTGTTGATCAGTCATAGCATCAAATCTATCACATGATTCTTGTATCTCCTCTATTCCCAGTTATTTTAGTATTCTTCTGGTGTGCAAGAGTCTCCAGTACCGTTCTCCCTACTGAAAAAAGGCTGCTTCCATTGTTTGCCCTCTGGAACATCAGCTTCAGAGTAAACCAAATATCTGCACCATAGCTCATATAGTTTAAGTATTAGGTTCTTGATGTAAGCGATAATCTCCACAGTAAACACAGACCAACATGCCAAGTGCCCACATGTCAACACATTCATCTAAGGGGGGCCAGGATAACTTCAGAGCTCTAGATGGGGTACTTGCATTCTGGTTCTGGTTGAAGGATTCCTTTGCCTCTTTGTAGACCAAAGTCTATGAGTTTTACATTCATGTCATCTAGATCCGCAAACATAATGTTCCAATTTTGTAATAGCAATTAATGCCACACCGATTACTTTTAGTGCTTTGAGGCCTTGAGCAACTGCTGAGCAATGACTCTGATAAAACCTCGCCGGACCAGCTGCTCCTCATTCATCAAGAAATCATGAATGTTTACCTAAGAGCTCATACACTATGCAAGTCATACTTCTACATGTGAAACATTAGTACATCTAATCAAGTGGTTCTCATCAGGATCCAGGTCTTGGGCCGAGGTTTCATCGTTTCACGCTCTTTCCGTCCTGCTCTGGATATTTTCATGATTTTAACAGCATAATATTCCTGACTCCACAATTTACTACATTTAGCCCTTTTCCATAGCTTCCTTCTCCCAAGGAATTCCTCAACTAAATAGTCCCCCTTATTTCCAGCAAAATATGGCCTACATTCAGCTCAAATGTTTCCAGTTTTTCCTATTCTTGACATTTTTCTTTAAGTCCTGTTCTTCAGATTGTCGTCAGTTTAAATATTTAATCTTAGAACACAGTTCCACTTTTCTATCTTGAACTCCGAGATGTTTCTCCTGGAAACTCAGCATTATATTTAAAGCTTCTTTAGCTTTATCCAGTGATGTAAAATGACATCATAAAGGTATTATGCAGGTGATGCAGATTGTTGTCATAACAGGTCATAAAGGGAACCAAATTGTGATATAAAGATATTCAAATGTGGAAGGGTGATGTTTTCTGACGTCATTACCGGAAAGCTACGTCATTCATAGAATCAGCGCAGTCACGTGGGTTGTGTGCACGCTCGAGCCAGCCAGTCAGTCATACCCTATGAGTCTAAGCGCGCTAAATGAAACAGGACTAACTGGCGTGCATGTGACTCTCCAATTTCAAACTGCTTCCCACATTCAGCCTGATCCAGTCCTGACATGCGCACACAGGAGAGCACCCTAACCAGAGTGGGTCAAAACACGTCAGGAGGAAGTTCAGAGCCAGAACTCCCTGAGAACCTCTGCGGCTCCGCAACCGAACCGAACCTTTTGGGTCTCGCTTGGCTGGGAACTGTTCTCTTTCTGTCTTTTTTTCTCCCCCCCTTGAGCTTCACACGTTCACAGAAATGCTCAAACCAGCTCATCCGTCTTCAGATGCAAACATCACAGGAGTTGTGCACACGCGATTCACGCGAGGACCTCCGCTCCGTGAAAAAAGAAGAGGCGTGTCTCAGACTCGCAGCGCGTGCGCGCTCAGTGCTGGTTTTGAAGTCAGGAATTTTTGAGTTTGCTGTTTGTTGAAAATCTTCTGGTGTTCAAATCTTTTAAGCGTTTGCGTGAAGCTCAGAGTAGCCCGATTTGTGTTGTGTAACAATGATGGGTTTGTTGGTTACAGTTTAAGCTCGTTTTTTTGATTTCTTTAATTGTAAAATAAGCTCTTTTTTAACCGCTGCTGACATGACACTAAAATGAAGAGCCCTGCGGTTTTTGTGCCTATTACGCCATTTATTTGTAACCGCATTAGCTTTAAAATATTTGTAACTAATCCAAATTTCAACAGTGTTATATTTACTCCTTTAGGCGTTAGCAACAATGTTGATTTCTTTATTCTGACAGAAAGCACAGACACAATCCTTTCCTAATCAAAGTCTCTGTCAAAAACATCCGCCCTGATGCAGCAGATATTCTTGCAGCTACCTTTATAGCACAATTCTGTCGTTGAAGAACTTCTGAACACATATAGGACAGGATAAGGACACATGCTTGAAACTAAGAAACAGTTCTGACAATAGGTGGAATCCTCATCATTATACTCAATCATCGGATTGATTGATAAGCACACAAATAAAGTGCATTTTTATAAACCTGAGGTTCAGGCCATGTCACACTGTAGCTCACGTTACAGATTTGTGCATTGTCCATGGATGAAAACTGGTCCTAATGGTCAAACCATTGGAAGGACCCGCGGAGGGCGCTGATCATGGTGCTGATGTGATGTGATCTCTGCCTAAGTAAATTCAATTCAATTCAATTCAATTTTGTATATTAAAATCTCAACAACAGTAAGTCTCGATGGGTTTTGTAATAAAACATGAACTCAAAGGATCACGAATAGAAAAGAGATTCAATAGGAAAATACTAAAATGAACTAAGCTATATACTGGAATCCTTGCCCTTGGGCCCCCCCTTCATGATGAAGGAAAAACTCCCCAAATAAAAGCAGTTCGGAAAAAAAGAAAGAAACCTCAGGGGTGCCCACATGAAGGAAGGATCGTCCTCCCAGAACCCGGACAGAAGCGTTACAGAACTCTTAAGAAGATTGCTGTTTTGTTTGGGAAACCCTGGAAATGCAAAAACACAATTATGAAGCACAGTTTAAACTGCAAGCTATCAGCTTCTGTGAACATGGGGAATCGAGCAGCTGCTGAGAGAATTCCAAGATGAATGAATCATGGTTACTTGAAGTTAGGAAGCTGGAAAACAAACTCCTACAAGACAAGAAGATGCAGCAGCAGCAGCTGAGGTTTCTCTTGACATCCTCCCCTTTTGCTGGAAGGCAGCGTGTCGGGCGAGTTCGCCCACACTTTTGGACTGTAGAACTTAAGCAGGCTGTGGCGTCTGCTTTGCTGTTCTTCCAGCTTTTGGAGCTGAACAGCAGCAGACGGACTCTGGCGATGATGAAAAGGGAGGCTGCCGTGTTTGATAGAAATGTAAGCTGTTCATTTTCAGATGCGAAGATGAGGACTTTGATGGATTTTGGATGCTGATTGATGACTGAAAAAATAAAAAATAAATCACAACCAACTCAGTTTTGAATGCTGCCTTTTATTAAAACACACCTAGCATGCATGTTTTACCGGTATGTTCTAGCGTTAAATACAAAAAAAAAACACCCTTAGCAAATTGCGCTGTGTAATCCAGAGCTGCTGTTGTATTAGCCCATGGAGAGGAGTGTGTAATGGCTTTAATTGTGTGTTTGTGTGTGTCTGGCAGGTCGAGAAACACCATACTCAAAGTCCTCAACGAAACAGGAAAAGCAAGAGCTCAGTGCACTGGCTCCCAGACTCAGTGGACACTCTGTGAAGCTTTACAGGACCACTAAAGGATCTTTGAGTAAAATTCAGAGCATTTATAAACAAAGATTAGTCTGTCTCTTCTTTTTCATGATATGGAGTTGAGAGTATCATCATAAGAAACTTAATAATCTGGGAAGTTGTCAGTTTTTCTCAAGGTAGACCTACCTTTTTGGCCTTTACATGTATGCGTTTGTTCTGTTCTGGTGAACACTTACAGCTTTAATGAGATCAAAATGTGGCTCCAATAATGGCTCCTAAAACATTACATGCATTTCCATTGGCTATGAGTTTGTTCAAATTTGGATTTGCAATAATAAATTTGCCAACTCGGGAACACATTACACCAATTTTAAAATCACTTCATTGGCTCCCTGTGCGCTTCAGGATTGATTTTAAAGTTCTTTTGTTAGTTTAGGAATGTTTTTATGGTCTCGAGCCTTCATATATATCTGATATGATTTTAAAGTATGAGCCCTGGCAGAGCCGGAAGTCCTCTGATACAGGCCTTTTGGTTATCCCAAAAGTTAGGGGGCTGCGCTGGGGGTTAAAAAGTATGCCCACACAAGCCTGCCCCCTCTCACCATGAGAAACTCAGGAACGGTGAGTCTAACCCGTCTCTCAGGCCCATCTCCACCCTCCTAGAGCGATGACTTTTCAAGTTCTAAAAGCCAACTTCGGTCATCGTGGTTCCAGCCACAGAGGCACCTTCCTTGGACTGACTCCAAACCCACTTTGCACTGACCCCTCCCTTTTGAGCTCTCCTGCTGATGGTGGCACCACAGAAGAGTGATCCTACATCAGCTCTTATGGCTAGAAACAAAGAGATGGGCCCCGCCCGGAGCTGCTCGACTACAGGTGATGCCAAATCTGGGCGATGTAACAGAATCTTGATGGCCAAAATACATACATACATGCGTACAAACATACATACAGACAGACAGACAGACAGACAGACAGACAGACAGACAGACAGACAGACAGACAGACAGACAGATAGATAGCTAGATAGATATTAACTCATCTCTGTTTGTGATTGATACATATAATTATGGCCCGCAGCACTCACAGAATGCAAGGACCATATTGTAACTGCTACGAGGGTCGAACACCCAAAAAGGTCCAAAACGTCAAAAAAACGCGTCAAAACGCCACAAAATGGGGTCAAAAGTCGCCCAAAGCACACAACGACACGACAATTGTATAACGCAACAAAATTAGACACACACACGCACAACACCCCCGCACAAACGACAAATTTGTAATCGCAAAAATGACGACAAAAACACGAAAAAGCCCCAAAAAGCCCTCAAAAAACGGGTTTAAAGCCAAAAAGACATGCCCAGCCTATAGTAAAAGACAGGCCGCATTGAAATACATAGGCCACCTGACTGCAAAAACTTCTATATTGTTTCTGCTTCGTTTTAATTGTTGATCCGCTTTCTATCTGCGCCTTTGAGCTCAAATTTGACCCCCGCCACATACCCGAAAACTCACCAAAATTGGCACACAGCTGGGATAAATTGAAAATGAATTTTCGGCAAAGAGAACGTCAACCCCCCCATAATGATGACATCACGGCGAGCGATCCCGTAAAAAAAATGAATGGGGGCCAAAAAAAAATATTTTGAAATACAGTTATCAAACCAAAACATGCATGTTGGAGATATCCCAAAGAACTTTTAAAATCATTATGGGATGACCATACGACCTACGGCTTGGCGGCCATTCTGTGGCGAACTCAGAGAAATGGCGATTTTCGTGTTTTTTGACAATATGTGGAAACGATACTTTTGTTTGAGCGATTTTCACGACATTGGATACACATGCCAACAGCATGATTCTACAATAACCAAAGAAGTTTCATTGACCTTTGACCTCGGGAAGGGGCAGTCATCTTGAATTTTTCAAAAAAAAAAGCACCTTTATTGACGGATACAAACAAAAACTCGTCCTAGGGATTTTTATCGATCTTTTTGAAACTTCTCGGGCATCAATGGCAAGCTACTGTGGAATATGTTGGAATTAGAAGTTGTAGAATTTGAAACGCGTGCGCGTGGCGAATTCACAACCGTCGCCATTTTAGCTAGCTCGCACATATTTTATCGGAATAGCCTGAAACTGAAATATGCGATACCCTGGCCCACACTGAACAAAACGATGTCACATACGACAAAATCGATAAAGGAATGTGGCCGTGGTAAACAAAAAACGATCGCAAAAAA
>CM074488.1:16477729-16508236 GCA_037389245.1 Oryzias sinensis | reverse complement strand
ACACTGCTTGTTGTTATACCTGTGCATAGACAGGAGGATTGATGGGACTTTGAGTTCAGCGCATTGCCCTCAGTTGTTTAAGGGTTAAATTTTGTTCACTACAAAGGGAGTGGTTTTCCCACGTGGAAATGAAACTTTCCAAGTCAGCTTGCAGTCGTGGCAAAAACACATAATGTGCTGCAAAGAGGGTCAAGACAGGTCCAGCAGTCCATCTTATTTCAAACAGTGAAACATGTTGTAGTACATGATGGTGACAGATGCTCAATTCTGTAAAAATATTGAAATTACTCTTTGAAATAATTTTCCATTTCAATGTATTATGAAGTATTTCACAAAACGTAAAGCCCAAAGTATAACCTAGTGAGTAGAGTGGGACACTGAGAATCGCTGCCCATCTTAAATATGTTGTGTACTTTATGTGCAGCATTATGTTTATTATTATGCACAGTGCAAAATTTAATCTAAATTTATTTAAATTGAATCCAAAACATGATCCAAATCTAAACAATTAAAAACAATATGACTGTGGCCCACATTTCTTTATTAATAAGGCTCAGATGATCATTCCCAGTTAAAATACAGTTGCCACATTCTTCACAAAACTCTATTTGGAATATGTGAGTTATGTCTTTTTTTTTTCTTTTTCTTCTAACTTGTCCGGTCCAACAACAAACAGATGAGAAGTAAAGGCCTCTTGTGTTGGACATATTTTACTTTAACAATAGGGGTTATGAATCTATTGACACACTAGGTGTAACTTTGAATTAATCCCTTTTCTAATTTAGACTAAACTCTATTCATCTTACTTATATTTGTAACATTGTTTTGTTGGACCAGGCAGAAAAGAAAAGAAGGGAGGAGGGGGAGGGATATGGGGGGGCAGGATGATTATTATAGAAGGTGTGTTTGTGTGTGTGTGGGGGGGGGGTAAAATCATAAAGTAACAAATTGCTTTGATTATGAACACTTTTGCCACCCATGAAACTGCCTCTGTCACACCCGCGGATTGTAAACTTCCATCTTGCTGTGTCAACATTTTCACATCCTTGGTCTGCTCTAACCCTTGAGATCCACATAAAAATATTAACTATAGTTTAGTTTCAAGTGAAACAGTGAGGATGGAACTCCACTGATCCCAACTCTAAACTGAAATCATATGACCTCTGCTCTCAAACATTGAATGTAAAACGTTTTGTAAAAAACAAAACAAAAGGTCAAATGACACGAAGTTACAAGTTTCTGGTATAACTAAAGCTTAGTCGCTTTCCTCACTTTTCGAGTCTGCAAGAGAGAATTAAGGTACTGACAGTCACAGACCTGTTAGGAACACTGTGGTCCTCCACTGAGCGCAAAAAAAAACCCCTAATGCTGTTGAAGCTTTGTTGTTTGTTGCTTCTCCCAGGTACATGATCTGTGGGGTGAGATAAAAGGGGAAAAACAGTGGAAAATATCAATATATGTCAGTTAGGTAATTTCTAAAATCAATTAGTAAAATACTAATGTGAAAGGCATACGAAACATACTCTCACCTTTCGTAAGAAGCCTATGGCTCCAAATATAACAAAACCATACCTGCAACACAAATTCAAAATGACAACATATTTCAAGTGCCACCGATGAAGTATAACATTTTGCAGATATTCTTAGATAGATTAGATAAAATCTGACTTGTCTTATCAGTTTATGGTTGGTACTGTATCCAGGTGAACTGAAGATAGTGGAGCAGGTAGGCTGTGCACCCGCCTCTTTACACATCCAAAAGCAGATCTTGCCAGTCTGCTTGAGACACCTGCACCGTCTATACGTCTCATTGATTTCCATATTCTGGTCCATGTAATGCAATGTCCAAGAGCCCGAAGTTTGCCTTTCATAATTCTAAAACCAATAGTGGGGTTGCTTTTTTTGATGCTGAAAACAAGTTGATCCAGCTGGTCATCTGATATATCGCTATATGTGCTCTTCACTGACAATCCATGCCTTTTCAAGGCCCGATTGACCGTTCTCTTGGATACACCCATAAGGTTACAAATGGATGGGATCGACAGGTCTTTTTCAAGCAATTCTCTCAACTTTTCTTCATTCAAGATGATTTCAGGACGTCCCACATCGCTGTTCAAAAACTCAACTTCAACAGCTGGGCCATGCTGTTGCTTATATTATGTCAGGAGTGTGTAGAGATTTATTAGATTATTAAAAACATCTTCAGGTATCCTGACTTGGTTTGAAGCAGAGCGAATGAAGGCTAGTTCATGGTTACATGTAAAAAGTAGATGATCCAAATCCAGCGGGTGTGAAACTGCTCTCTATGTTGTGCAACAGTCGTTGGAGCACTTCCCTCTAATCCCTAAGGAAATGTTGAGAAACCTTATTTAGGTTATACATTCTTCTGACTTCTTAAAAAACATTTAATTAATCATAGTAACAATTCACTGGCATTTACTCTCAGGTTTGACATGAGCGATTCTAACACTGTTGTAAAAATCGACTTTGTTTAATCCTTAAAAGTCATGAAATGAGCTGAAAAAACCCGCTAGCATTAAGCTAGCACAGCTGAGCTAGCAGAGCTGAGCTAGCACAGGAGAACGCTGTTATGGTGTTTATTCTCCGATTACATAGAGTTCATGTTTGATAGTTTTTTTAACATAGTAAAAGATATAAAAAACGTAACTCCGGTTGCTGGTTCGCCATGACTGCATCTGCAATTGATACTATTTTGGCGCTCTAACATGGTGGACACTGACGTAAGACTCGAAGTCATTCGGTAGCCAATGAGCTACTGGAAGTCGGGCATGTCCCGCGTCCCCTCCCCTTGACTTATTTTTATTAATAAAAAGCTCAAATTCAGGCAAAGCCTTTCCAAAGACTGCAAAGAATTTATGAAGCAATGCTTCATCCAAAACCCAAGAAGGTGCCCCAGTCTGGAACAGATTCTGCTTCACCCTTGGCTAAAGTGAATTCTAGAATCAACTCCTCAGCCCAGGGCTACGTGTGTTCAAGTTAATGTAAAAACAGATGCCGTTAGAAAAAAAAAATAGGACTTTGATCCCCAGAAGTAGCTGAGGTTGTTACAAGATCATATTAACATGCCAGACATAGTAGAATGTACTTTAGTATTAGTTATTAAAAAGTGTAAAAGTAGAATAGTATAGAAAACAGAAAAAAACTGTAGTATTTAAAGAATGGGAATAAAGTAACTGACAGTACAATGTACTTTAATATTCGAAACTGAAAAGATAAACTAAAAAAATAAATTAAAGACTATATTATAAACAGAATGGAAATGAGCCCGTCGACATAGTACATTGTACTTCTGTATTATAGTAATGGGTCAGCTAAAAATTAGACTAATCCAAACTGTCATGTTTCGTCAAGTTCCTGTCTGACATTTGTGTCCACGTGTGTCGCTTCCTGTTTTCTTTTGAAAGTTCCTCCCTTTCCTGTTCATGTCTGTTTTCTCCACAGCTGTAGACCTAATCATCCCTGATCGTTCCCACCTGTGCTGTCCCTCCTCATATGTATTTATGGTCTGTCTCTCCCTCTGTCCTGTGCCTGATTATCATGTGTAGATGTTTATCAAACCCTACGCCTATCTCAGGTTCTCAGGAATAAAAGTTTTCCAAGAACTCTGCATCTGAGTCCTCGCCATTCTGTGGTCCTTGTCAGTATAATCAGGCCAGAATGGACTCAGCAGCAGAGAGCAGCACTCTAGCTGCCGTTCTACAACGCCTGGAGGCTCGTCTTTCCCAGCAGGAGGACTTCCAGAAGTCCCTGGCCGCCCACATGGTTCAGGTCACCTCCCAAGTCCAGGAACTCCGTCCAAGGCAGCCCTTGACCAACCCGCCCCCGGGAGCCTCTTCAGCCGTCCCAGCTTCTGCCCCGCCCGCGCCTGCCCGGTGTTCGGAAATCAGGATCGCCCCTCCCGAGCGTTACTCAGGAGAGTCAGGATTATGCAGGCACTTCCTCACAGACTGTTCGATTCATTTTGAACATTCCCCCCATGCTTTTGGATCAGACCGGGCGAGGATTGCCTTCATGATCTCCCACCTTTCGGGGAGAGCTCGTGCTTGGGCCATGGCCGAGTGGGCTCGCGACTCCCCTCTCTGCATGTCTCTCCTCGCCTTCCAAGAGGCTCTTCAGTGCACGTTTGACCCCGTATCTACCAGCAGGGATAAGGCGCGGGAGCTTACCTGCATACGCCAAGGAGGGGATTCGGTCTGTGAGTACGCCGTCCGTTTTCGCACCTTGGCGGCTGAGAGCGGATGGAACTCGGTGGCGCTGTACGACGTCTTTCTGAAGGGGTTGGCGCCGCGCATCCAGGAGCAGCTCATACCCTTGGATTTACCGTCAGATCTGGACTCCCTCATCGCTCTCGCCGTTCGCACGGATAATAGGATCCGTGAACTGGCCTCCCGGCGTAGCCGCGGTTCCATGGGGGAAGCGACGTCTGGAGGAACTGAGACCGCGGAGAGCCGGATCTTCCGCCAGGTTCCGGCCGACCCGCCTCGCTCGCCCCCTAGGGGAGGGGAGGGGGAACCCATGCAGGTGAACCAAGCACGGCTCTCAGCGGCGGAACGACAGCGACGTCAGCGAGAGGGGCGGTGCTTCTTCTGTGGAGAGCTCGGTCATCTGGTTCCTTTCTGTCCTGTGAAGAACTCAGCAAGGGTGAGTCACATCGCAACCGAGGGCAGACCCACACGAAGCCTCACACACCTAGAGGTAACACACCGTGGCGTCACCACATCCCTCACAGCTCTTATAGACTCAGGGGCCGATGTCAGCTTAATGGACTGGAAGCTGGCAGAAGACCTAGGACTGGAGCCTCGTCCCATGCACAGTCCCGTCCGGTTCTGTGGCCTTCATGGAAGGGGTCTTTTTCAAATCACGCACGCCACAGAACCGCTTCAAGTGTCCATCCAAGACCATTCAGAAGTCATGCCGTTCTACCTGTTTAAGGGCTCTTCTAGGAACCTGGTCTTGGGGTACCCCTGGCTGTGTCAGCACGGACCCCAGGTCGACTGGTCATCAGGGAAAATCCTGGGATGGGGGTCGGGCTGTGAAGAACACCGGAGTCCTGGGTCCGCAGGTAAACGAACTTCTGTGAACGTTAACCCACTTCCTGTTCGTCCTGCTTTAGGGACCGGGACCCCGGAGCTGAGTACAGTTCCCGCCTGTTACCACCATCTGGGTGAGGTCTTCAGCAAATCCAGAGCTTCGAGTCTTCCTCCCCATCGCCCTTATGACTGCGCCATAGACCTGGTTCCAGGGTCCACCATTCCCAAAGGGCGTCTGTACCCCGTTTCAGCGGCAGAACGCCAGGCCCTGAATGAGTACATCGACAACTCTCTGGCGGCAGGCCTAATCCGTCCTTCCTCCTCTGCAGCCGGGGCTGGGTTCTTCTTCGTTGGGAAGAAGGACGGGTCCCTTAGGCCCTGCATTGATTACTGCGCCCTCAACGACATTACAATTAAAAATCGTTACCCATTGCCGCTCATGTCCTCTGTTTTTCATGTGTAGATGTTTATCAAACCATACGCCTATCTCAGGTTCTCAGGAATAAAAGTTTTCCAAGAACTCTGCATCTGAGTCCTCGCCATTCTGTGGTCCTTGTCACAAACAAGGCAAATAAACAATAAGACAATGATATTAAAAAAAAAAACTGCAAACACATCATAGTCTTAAATTTGCGAGCTCTTCCATTCATAAGCGGGTTTTTCTCCGGGTGCTCCGGATAAAGGAGGAGGGTTGAATTTGTAATTGTAAGAAAACTAAAAGTTAACATGAAAAAAATCATTGGTTGTTCTCAACAAGTTGAGGCTGTTTTGCTGAAAACCCATAGAGTTTAGGTCACTGTATCCCTATGGTGGCCCTGAAGGGCCGCAACACTACACTTTAGATTTCACAACACAACACAAAATGACATGTTACAATTCGTCACAACACTAAAAAAATTAACTCACAACACAAAACAATTAACTCACAACAAAATAACTCACAAAGCAAAACAATAAATCACAACACATTATTAGGAAAAAAAGAGAACAATTTTCTTTGAAATGCATTTGTGGTTCAATCTCTGTCTTAATATAAAATGATTGAAATACTTGCTGTCACATTTGAACGTTTATAAGAATAGTTATTAAGGCTGGAAGCATGAATTTGTGAATATCGTTCAAAAACTGATATTTTTCTTATTTTCATGGCAACAATAATTATAATAGTACTGTCCCCTAATTTTATTTTTGTTGATTACCGATGTTTTAGCTCACATCCTGGTACGCTCTCGGTCCATCCTCCTGCAAAAGCCGCTTTCTGCCTCCACTCTGTGACCGACATTCGTTCAAGAGGGGGAAAATAAAACAAGAATGATCAATCTATTATAGTCTCGGTTAAAATCAGAAAAATATCAAAAGATTTAGGATGCAAAAGCTTCCTGCTTCGCCTACCGAACTTAGCTCCTAGCTCCATAAACGCGGATGTGAGCAGTAGTTGTATTTACAGCAGATACCTTCACATTTCTGTCTCTGTGTGTCTCATTACATTGCAAGCAAGACACGGAGGATGTTTAGAGATTAGATTTATTTATCATAAAAAGCTCTACAAAAGCATCATATTTGTTAGCAGTCGCTTTACATCCAAACGGCTAGAAGTCTATATGCTACATAGCCTATCATTTGTCCTATTGTCTATGAACGCATCACGGTTACAGGGCCACGGCGATTGGTCGAGATGCATTATGGGTTACGTAGTAGGTGGGCTTCAGGATGTTAATAAATAGACAATAATAAATAGATCATTCTTCTTTGTTTTTTCCCCTCTTGAACAAATGTGGGTAACAGAGACACAGAAGTAGCGGCAGAAAGTGGCTTTGGCGGCAGGAAGGAGACCGTACCGGGATGTGAATGAACCTAGCCATGAAAACATGATTACCGATGCTTTTGTGCTTTTTAAAATAAATAAATCTAATCTCTAAACATCATCCGTGTCTTTCGTGCAAAGTAATGACACACACAGACAGAAATGTGAAAATATCTGCTGTAAATCCAAATATTGCTCACATCCGTGTTTATGAATGCCTTATGACGTGAATGACAGGTTTTGATGGGCTAGGTAGCATGTAGCCCACAAGCCTTTGCATGTAAAGTGACTGCTAAAGAGTATGTTAATAAAAGACAAGTCCTGAATATTATATTATTATTTTATATTATTTGACCCTACAACAATATCCCATACCGCAGCTGCCGGCAAGCCAGCTGCCCGAATGCCGGCATGACGAGCAAAAGAGGTCCGCAGCGGAACTAGGAGCTATGTCCGGAGAATCGCTGCGGTATGGCGATATTCATTGAGACAATAATCAATTGATCATTCTTGTTTTTCTTTTTCCTTTTTTGAACGAATGTGGGTCATAGAGACACGGATGTTACAGCTGAAAGCAGCCGGATGGAGAGCATATCCGTGTTTATATATGCTTATAACGTGAATAGTTATTTCGTTCGCAGAAATTAATTATTTCGAGGGAACGAAATATTATTTCGTGGAAACGGAATATCAATTTGTGGGAACAAGAAATTAATTTGTGGGAATGAGATATATTATTTTTTCCATGTCAGGACACGAACTCCGTAGTTTTATGCAAAGTTAAATTAAGCATTTTTGTTTGGGTTGGGTTCAAACTGTTTCCTTGCTGTATTATGTAATATAGAGCCCTCATTTCCACACGCTGACAGTGACCTGTAAAATTTTCATTTAATTTGCGAACAGTTTATGTGGAAGATCTTGAGAGAATTAACAAGATTTTCGTAAGTCTTTATCAAGTTGACTATCCACTAATACATAAATAGTTAGAGTAAAAACAACAATTGTTTTCAACCTGCAGTGTGACATCTTACAGCACAAATTCAAGGTCACCATAGCATTACAGATCCACTCACACATTTACACAAACATGCATACACATTTTCATAATGAGACTTGCAGGTTAGGAGCAGGGATGATTTGTTTCACTGCTGATTGCTCATTATCATGGCACTGTTGAAAATGAGCTGCTGACCTTCAAGGTGTGAGTCAGAGAGACCGTGGGTATTTGTGTGAATAATATTTGTCCAGATCATCTCAGGCTGAGGATAAGGAAATTCATTGTTGAGAGTTTATATATATATATGTGTGTAGGTAAATCAGTTTTTCCCTTCCTCGGACTGAGGAGGTTCAGAAAATGAGCTACCGCACTTTGATGGAAAATGATCTGTGCTCTTCATGGCCATTTAGATAATGAAACTCATTCTCTGTAACATACTCAACTCACAAGGGAGAATGCATAATTATCTGATTTCCTGTGAAGGAAAAATAATTCATCATGGCTTAATAAACATGTTTTCGAAAATTTTAAGGATCTTAGTCTCATACTTTTATTTATATATATATATTTTTTTGGCTTTTTCGTGTTTTGTCGTCATTTTTGCGATTACAATTTTGTCATTTGTGCGGGGGTATTGTGCGTGTGTGTGTCTAATTTTGTTGCGTTACACAATTGTCGTGTCGTTGTGGCGTTTTGACGCGTTTTTTTGACGTTTTGGACCTTTTTGGGTGTTCGACCCTCGTAGCAGTTACAATATGGTCCTTGCACTCTGTGAGTGCTGCAGGCCATAATGATATGTATCAATCACAAACAGAGATGAGTTAATATCTGTCTGTCTGTCTGTCTGTCTGTCTGTCTGTCTGTCTGTCTGTCTGTTTGTATGCATGCATGTTTGTATGCATGTATGTATGTATGTATAGGGGCCATCAAGATTGTGTTACATCGCCCAGATTTAGCATCACCTGTAGCCGAGCAGCTCTGGGTGGGGCCCATCTCTTTGGTTCTAGCCAAAAGAGCTGATGTAGGATCACTCTCCTGTGGGGCCACCATCAGCAGGAGAGCTCAAAAGGGAGGGGTCAGTGCAAAGTGGGTTGGGAGTCAGTCGAAGGAAGGTGCCTCTGTGGCTGGAACCACGATGACCGAAGTTGGCTTTTAGAACTTGAAAAGTCATCGCTCTAGGAGGGTGGAGATGGGCCTGAGAGACGGGTTAGACTCACCATTCTGGAGTTTCTCGTGGTGAGAGGGGGCAGGCTTGTGTGGGCATACTTTTTAACCCCCAGCGCAGCCCACTAACTTTTCGGAACTTTTGGGATAACCAAAAGGCCTGTATCAGAGGACCTCCGGCTCTGCCAGGGCTCATACTTTAAAATCATATCAGATATATATGAAGGCTCGAGACCATAAAAACCTTTATAAACCAGCAAAAGAACTTTAAAATCAATCCTGAAGCGCACAGGGAGCCAATGCAGTGATTTTAAAATTGGTGTAATGTGTTCCCGAGTTGGCGAATTTATTATTGCAAATCCAAATTTGAACAAACTCATAGCCAATGGAAACGCAGATAATGTTTTAGAGCCAATATTGGAGCCACATTTTGATTCATTAAAGCTGTAAGTGTCCACCAGAACAGAACAAACGACAAGCATGTGTGCGGCCAAAAAGGTGACTGCGCTGATTCTATGAATGACGTAGCTTTCCGGTAATGACGTCAGAAAACATCACCCTTCCACATTTGAATTACATCACACTACTTATGACCTGTTATGACAACAATCTGCATCACCTGCATAAATACCTTATGATGTCATTTTACATCACTGGATAAAGCTAAAGAAGCTTTAAATATACGTTGAGTTTCCAGGGAGAAACATCTCGAAGTTCAAGATAGAAAGTGTGGAAACTGTGTTCTAAGATTAAATATTTAAAACTGACAGACAAGAAAAAATGTCAAGAATAGGAAAAACTAAAACCTTAGACCTGAAAGTAGGCCATATTTTGGCTGGAAATAAGGGGGACTATTTAGTTGAGGAATTCCTGGGAGAAGGAAGTTATGGAAAAGTGGCTAAATGTAGTAAATTGTGGAGTCAGGAATATTATGCTGTTAAAATCATGAAAATATCCAGAGCAGGACGGAAAGAGTTTGAAATGATGAAACTCATCCAAGACCTGGATCCTGATGAGAACCACTTGATTAGGATGTACGAATGCTTCACATGTAGAAGCATGACTTGCATAGTGTATGAGCTCTTGAAGGTAAACGTTCATGATTTCTTGATGAATGCGGAGCAGCTGGTCCGTTTGTGTTTTATCAGAGTCATTGCTCAGCAGTTGCTCAAGGCTCTCAAAGCACTCAAAAGTATCGGTGTGGCACACTGCGACATAAAATTGGACAACATTATGTTTGCGGATCTAGATGACATGAATGTAAAACTCATAGACTTTGGTGTGGCTAAAGAGGCAAAGGAACTTTCAACCAGAACCAGAATGCAAGTAACTCAATTCAGAGCTCCTGAAGTTATCCTGGGTCTCCCTTTAGATGAAAGTGTTGACATGTGGGCACTTGGCATGGTGTTGGTCTGTGTTTACTGTGGAGATTATCGCTTTACATCAAGAACCGAATACGAAACAATACGAGCTATGGTGCAGATATTTGGTTTACCTGAAGCTGACGTTCTCCATAGGGCAAACAACAAAGCAGCCTTTTTCACTAGGGAGAACGGTGACTGGAGACTCTGCACACCAGAAGAATACACCGAAATAACTGGAAATAGAGTGAGATACATGAATCCTGTGATAGATTTTGATGCTATGACTGATCAACATCGGAATATGTATCAAATGCATGATGATGACGACCACAAAGCTTTCATTGACCTTCTCAAGCGCATGCTGGAAGTTAATCCTCAACGCAGAATCACGCCGAGTCAAGCCCTCGAACACGACTTCATCACCATGAAGCACCTTGCGGGAAAAAGTAAGGCAGCGTATGCTGCTGGATGTAAAGGTGTCATGGGAAAGACCCCGCTTTCAGAAGCACAAGTCAAGCCTTCAGCATCTCCTAGTTCAAGCATGAGTGGATCCTCTAATCAAAGCCGGAAATCATCAGTGTCAGACGTGGAAATTGTAGACATGAGGGAGGTTTCTTCTGCTGGAAGTGCAGATGAACAATCAAGTCACTCCAGCCTTAACAGCTCTGACTCCTATGAGAAACCCGTGTTCCAGGAGAATTTGGAAAAGACTGAAGATCTGCAGACAGACGAAGACAAGGAAAAAATGTCAAGAAAAGAAAATAGTCAAATGGAAGCCTTTGAGCTGATGGAAGGTCATTATTTGGTTGGAAATCAGGGGATCTATAAAGTTCAGAAAATCCTGGGAGAAGGATGTTTTGGAAAAGTGGCTAAATGTACTAAATTGGGAAGTCAGGAAATGTATGCAATCAAAATCATAGCAAATGTCCAAGAAGGCAAGGAAGAGTTTGAATCCATGAAACTAATCCAAGTTCTTGATCCAGAAGAGAACCACTTGATGAAGATGTATGAATGTTTCTCATTTCAAAATGTGATTTGCTTGGTGTATGAGATCCTGGAAGAAAGCTTGTAAGATTTCTTGAACAAAAATGAATGCAACAGCTTGTAGGAAAAAAGTGCTCTCAAGATCTCTCCAGCAATAAACATGGTTCTTGAAAAGTCTAGTAGCCACGAGTGTTTTAGGCATGTTCTGTACTTCTGCCTCATTAATGTTGAAGTAGTTTGGGTTTTCTCCTGGAGCTCAGGTTTCCCCTTAAAAAAATCTATATCGCTTATTAATATTGTTGTTTATTGTTAAAAGTGTAAAAATTAAGATTTTTTTTTAATTTATGTTAAATTACTTTGGGTTTTCTCCTGGAGCTCAGGTTTGCCCTTAAAAAATCTATATCGCTTATTAATATTGTTGTTGATTGTTAAAAGTGTAAAAATAAAAATAAAAATTGTAATTTATGTTAAATTACTTTGGGTTTTCTCCTGGAGCTCAGGTTTGCCCTTAAAAAAATCTACATCCCTTATTAATATTGTTGTTGATTGTTGAAAGTGTAATAATTCAAAACTTTTTTTGTAATTTATGTTAAATTAGTTTGGGTTTTCTCCTGGAGCTCAGGTTTGCCCTTAAAAAAATCTGCATCACTTATTAATATTGTTTTTTACTGTTAAAAATTTAAAAATCAAAACTGTTTATATATATTTATATTTGTGAATCAATCAATCAATCATATATTAATCAATCATTCAGTAAAACAATCAATCAGTCAACGTATGAATGAATAAATAAATAAATAAATCGGTCAATCGATTGATCAGTCAATCAATGAATGTATGAATGAATGAATGAATCAATCAATCAATGAAAGAATGACTGTAATGCAACCACAGGGGAGCAAAATCTAGCTCTCTTGTGCCGGTCCCAAGTCCGGATAAATGCAGAGGGTTGTCTGAAAGCAAAACTAAATTGAAGCAGCAAGCGGCGTTGCATGGCCCGCAGACGCAACCCGCCTAACTCTACGCACCACCGCCGCTCTCACCGCCCACAAATTAAAAGCTAGTCAAGGCTGCGTTTGCTAATTTTGCTAACTATGTTAACTATGCTAACGTGGCTAAATGTGCTTGCATTGCAATCAGCATCCTCAACTGACTCAGAAAAACACATAACCTAAAATGCTAATTATGCTAACTATGCTAGCTATGCTAATTTGGCTAAAAGTGCTAGCAGTGCGATCAGCATCCTCAACTGACTCAGAAAAACACATAACCTAAAATGNACATAACCTAAAATGCTAATTATGCTAATTATTCTAACTATGCTAATGTGGCTAAAAATGCTAGTTTAGCGAATCAGCATCATCAACTGACTCACAAAAACACATTTCTCCATTGGTGAGAGCTATACGTCATAAGTTAGTAAAAAAAAAAAACACTTTTTTCAAAATGGCGGCTTTTCTGTTGATTTTATCTCCATAGCAACAATTTTATGTTTTGGTCCCCATATGTTTGGTATGCTAACCATGCCCACATTCCTTATATGTCCATATCCAGTGTCAATGTATGCAGTTTCAGGCATTATTGCATGCATTCAAATTTCCCAGTAGTCCTTTGAAAAACATAGGAGTTATAAAAGTGCGCCACTTTGCTAGCTCGCCACGCGCACGCCGTTTAAAATCTAAAACTTCTAATTCCAACAGTTTTTTCCACAGTAGCTTGCCATTGATGCCCAAAAAGTTTCCAGACAATCGAGGAAAATTCCAACGACAAGTTTACGTTTGAAACTGGTGGTAAAGGTGTTTTTTATAGAAAATTCAAGATGGCCGCCTTTTCCCGAGGTCAAAGGTCGACGAAACTCCAGAGGTGATTGTAGACTTACGCTAGGGACATGCGCGTCAAATTTTGTCAAAATCGCTCGAAAAAAAGTTCATTTTTCCATATTCCAAACGCGAAAAACTCAAAATGGCAAATTTTGGCACAAAATGGCCGCCAAACCGAAGGTTGTGTCGCCATCACGTAATGATTTCAAAACTTTCTTTGGATATACCCAACAAAGTTATCTGGGTTTCGTTAGCCGATTCTTAAAAATAAAATCCGAAAAAATTTTTTTTGCCGAGTCAGCACTTTATTTGCGATCGTTTTTTGTTTACCACCGCCACATTCCTTTATCGATTTTGTCGTATGTGACATTGTTTTGTTCAGTGTGGGCCAGGGTATCGCATATTTCAGTTTCAGGCTATTCCGATAAAATATGTGCGAGCTAGCTAAAATGGCGACGGTTGTGAATTCGCCACGCGCACGCGTTTCAAATTCTACAACTTCTAATTCCAACATTTTGTCCACAGTAGCTTGCCATTGATGCCCGAGAAGTTTCAAAAAGATCGATAAAAATCCCTAGGACGAGTTTTCGTTTGTTATCTGTCAATAAAAGTGCTTTTTTTTGAAAATTCAAGATGGCTGCCCCTTCCCAAGGTCAAAGGTCAACGAAACTTCTTTGGTTATTGTAGAATCATGCTGTTGGCATGTGTATCCAATTTCGTGAAAATCGCTCAGACAAAAGTATCGTTGTCCCATATTGTCAAAAAACACGAAAATCGCCATTTCTCTGAGTTCGCCACAAAATGGCCGCCAAGCCGTAGGTCGTATGGCCATCCCATAATGATTTTAAAAGTTCTTTGGGATATCTCCAACATGCATGTTTTGGTTTGATAACTGTATTTCCCAAAAAATTTTTTTTTGGCCCCATAAGCGATTTTCGGCCCATTCATTTTTTTTATGGGATCGCTCGCCGTGATGTCATCATTATGGGGGGGTTGATGTTCTCTTTGCCGAAAATTCATTTTCAATTTATCCCAGCTGTGTGCCAATTTTGGTTAGTTTTCGGGTATGTGGCGGGGGTCAAATTTGAGCTCAAAGGCGCAGATAGAAAGCGGATCAATCATTAAAACGAAGCAGAAACAATAGACTACGTGCACGACAGAACTTCCGGTTAACTTCCGTGTTTCGAGTGTGAGGCCGACAACTTCCTGTTGGTCGTGTTATTGTTGTGGGGAGTTTTGTTGAGTTGCTAGTTTTGAGTAAATAGGAGCGGATTTCGGGTAAAAGAGAGGCGTTTGGTGTTTCAACGCGTGACAAAGACATCACAACATTGTTGTATACCCGTGTGCCCCGAATTTGTCAAAGTACAACAGTACTAATATAAGCTTTCATAGCTTTCCAGTAGATGTGTCGGTGAGAGCCGAATGGATGGGGAACACGGCAGAAGGACTTCACCCCAAGCAAGACGAGTCGTGTTTCGTATTTGCAGCAATCGGAAAGAAAATGCGTCATGTAAACACGCCGTTCGGAATACTTTGTCCCGGTCAGACTCGTTCGGATCAAAATTTCTTTCCGATCGAGATAGCTGGGTATACCGATCGTTGTTCATGTAAGCGGTCATTCCGATCGTGTGTCGCTGCTGCTCTGGGTTACGTTATGCATAGACGGTGTTTGGCTGAGAGAAAGCTTGTGAACTATACGGGACCGACCAGCGGCTCCGTGGACGCCCCGTGAAAAGCCCCGCTCCGCTCTCTCCCCGCTGGCTCTCCCGTCTCTTTCACCCCTCACGAGGGAGATGCGGGGGGGATGCGTGCTCACTGACGTCTGGACCCGGCATCCGAGCTCTGCGTTCAGGCTCCGGATCCAGTGGACTGAGTGAACCTCTCTGAGCAGAGCAGCTGGATTTATTAATGTGTTTGAGGGGAGGGTGCTTTGGTACGTGTGCGTTGTTGTTTTATGTGTGAGAATTCGGACTGCGAGCCGAGCCGCCGCTCTGGCTTAGCGGCTGCCGGACTCGCGAGGACAGAGCAGAGCACACAGTGTGTGTGAGCTTTTCAGAGCAGAAATGCTGCTCAGTCCTAAGAAACTGTTCAAAAAAATCACGACACATGGAATTGTGTTTCTAATTGTGCCCCGACAAATAAAGGCTAATGTTGTTAGCCCGTGTTGTTAGCCTATCCTAACACTGGGTTGTTCTTCAGTTCTGTTCTTCTTCCACAAAAAAAGCACTGACCACAAGGATTAAATATAAAATGATGAGCGAACAGGCACTTCATAATATTCATAAAATTAATAAAAGCACGTTTGGAAGATCGCCTCGTATATTACCGAGCTGCTGCATAAATGTGACAGCAAAGGTTTGTTTACAACGGGACACATTTCCTTTTCGGTATTTTCGACACGATATTTTGCCCATGTAACCACGCACTGGTCGACAATCCTGTAGATGTCGTTCAAGTCGATTTTCGGGAGACCTTGTAGAAAACGGGTGAAATATACCATCTTTCGCAATCAAAATCTGCCGTGTCGCTGCTACAGAAGTCGCAAACCGGAAATGGTCGGCCTCACACTCAAGGCGGCGGAAGTAGAACTCCTTACTTTCGTGCACGGAGCCTATATAGAAGTTTTCGTCGTTAGGTGGCCTATGTATTTCAATGCCGCCTGTCTTTTACTATAGGCTGGGCATGTGTTTTTGGCTTTTAACCTGTTTTTTGAGGGCTTTTTGGGGCTTTTTTTGGCTTTTTCGTGTTTTTGTCGTCATTTTTGCGATTACAATTTTGTCGTTTGTGCGGGGGTGTTGTGCGTGTGAGTGTCTAATTTTGTTGCGTTACACAATTGTCGTGTCGTTGTGTGCTTTGGGCGACTTTTGACCCCATTTTGTGGCGTTTTGACGCGTTTTTTGACGTTTTGTACCTTTTTGGGTGTTCGACCCTCGTAGCAGTTACAATATGGTCCTTGCACTCTGTGAGTGCTGCGGGCCATAATTACATAAATCTAGTTATATAAATTCAGAATTAATAACAGTTTTACCAAGCTGTCTGTTATATTTATTATGCTTTTTTGTTACTGCTTTATAAGGCTTTATAACTAAGAATATATTTATATTTTTTAAACCCTGCCACTAATAAAAGTTTTAACTGTGATCTGTTGTGATTATTCTATTGCTGACTCCAATATGTAATGTCTTTGATTGCAAACATTTATTTATTTATATAAGTGGTTTATTTCCAGCAATCAAAGCAAGAATAATGCACAAAACCATACAATCAGCAGTTATACATTCATACAAAGACGTATCAAACTTAAATCAAAGATTGCTTGAAAGGGAGTGGAAGGAAGCGAACTTATAATCCCACCCCTGTTGTACAGAGACCATTATCATTACTTGATTTATCATTATCCGGTTCATAACCTTTTATCAGATATTTAGGCCTTACCAACACAGTTTCAGGTCATAAATCTGAAATGTAGTTTGAGTTGTAAAGTTTTTAAAAAGGTGACTTTTTTATTATTATTCCATGGAGTGTTACAATCCCTTTTCACCATATGCTTATTCACATATTGTCTAAGAACATTGTTTATAGTATCAAAAAGTGTTCCCCTTTCAACTTTATATTTTGACCTATACAATTCAGCCACAAAGAGATGTTTTATAAGCTTTTTATGTCATTTTTTGTTTGTAATCCTATATATATATATATATATCAAGCATTTTTAGCAATAATTTCTTAATGTGTGACGTTCTGTGTGTGTCTTTGTGAAACATATCAGAGGGATTAGATCTAAAAAAAAAACTTATTGTGATTAATATGTTTAGGTCTTATAAAACATTAAAGACTAAATCATAGAACTCATCAGTGGGATTACTCCAAAAATATTTGGCATTTCCCTAAATTTGTGCAACACCAACAGTAGAAATCCTCCAAAAAAACTCAATCCATAAAAAATGGTCTGTAACAACCACCCCTCCCCTTCCCTCTGACACACGCGGCTCCGTCTCTATGACGGGAGGCGCAGCTGCGGCCCAGAGTTGATTGTCAGATAGAAAAAGACTCCCGATCACCTGTTAGTGTGATTCAGCCAGCCACCAGCGAGTTGCGCCCCTCTCTCGAGTTTTTTTACTTATGTTCCAAAGACTACCGCAAAGAGGTGTGGCCGCAAACGTCTTGAAGCAGAGGGCGGTGGTCACGTGCACGTCGGGTCTGCTGTGTCGGAGCAAGGAATTGTGGGAAATAATCCCCATTGCCTGCTTTTGTCGAAGTTGGGTTGAGCACGGGTGTTTGTTCTGCCTAATTCCTTTTTATGTGCCTGTTTTACGTTGTTTCATCCTGAGTTATTTCATCTTTTTTTTTTTGCACCATAAGTGTGAAGAGGAAATAGGATGAAGACATTCTTAAGAGTCTGATGTGTCAAAATAAAAGCGTAAACTGTTGGCAGCTGAAGCAATTTCAAATTAAAAGCTCCAAGCTTCCTCTTTGAATATAGTAGCACATTATTTGTAACGCATCGGGCACGGCAAAGTTGTCTTATGAAGTGCCGCCCTGGTCGACCGCCCACATCGCCCACATCAAAAACCGCCACTGCTGTCCACACACACACTCAAATGTTATAGACACACCTGTTGGCAGCAAAAATGTCCACATGTCAACAATACCGATAGTGTTCACACACGCATACTTATGCCTTCAAACCATCTAGTGTGAAATATTTCATTCAATCACGCAAAGTGTTTCTGTCTCTTTTTTTTGTTCTAGACTAGGTTTAATTACCTTTGTATAAAAGTCAATTTGGTTGGACATTTGGGTCACATCCAATCCAATTAAGTATTTTTCTCTCATTTTGCAGTTTTTATTCTTTAACTACTTTTTCCCATAGTTTTAGTGTAAAGGATGTAATTGAGTCAACATTCCTTTGGTTATAGTCAGTCTGCTTAATGTTAATGTGACCTATAATCGTTTGTATTGGTATGTTTATGCTTTTAGTCTCTATTTCTTTCCATCTTCATCATTTATCATCTAGATAAGCTCAGAAGATACTGAAAGTGTTCAAAATAAAACAACAAAGTTCTGCAAATGTTAAAGTTGTCTTAATTCTGACATGAAGTCTAGACTAACTTACACTGATGTTGCAGATCCAACTTTGTTGAGTTTAAAGTTTAAATTAATGAAGTCATTTATAATGCTTGTAATAAACTTAGCTTATAGAGGAATTTAAGATTTAATGCTGCATGCTAAAATGTGTAGTGGCACTGAAGTGAAAACCCCACATATGGCAGATTATACCTTTTCTGGTTTCGTATTTTGTTTCATTTTTTAAGATTTCATTTCAATTTCTTTAAATTACTGGTGTGGAGCCCATTGAGACAAGTGCGTCGTAATATTGGGCTATATAAATAATTTAAAATAAAATTGAAATGAATTGAAATGACTTTGGTTTTCCAAAACGATTTCCTTTTGTTTCATTTTTGTGTTTTAACAAGAATATTTTAGTTTCTTTTCTTCCTAAAATGTGACGTTTCATATTATTTGTTTTCCGTTTTTTTTTTCATTGTTTAATATTTTTTTGCATTGAGTGATTTGTTGACATGATTTGCACATTAGGGCCACGGTAGGAACTCTTTCAATTGCAAAAAAATAAAATAAAATTCATAACAAACATGCAAAGAGTTAAGTTTTTTAACACTTTTATTTAGTATTGGAGTTTCACAGTCTTTAATTTTTCAGAATTCCCACAAATCCCATCCTTAGCTACAAACAAAACAAAAAAACCACAAACACACTGAATTCACTGAATTTATTGCTAAAATGTACCATTGTCCAAACAATAGCAAGGAGTGATCATCATTACTATAAAATTGCTGTCTTTATTCTGACTTTTTTGCATGGTCCACAAAAGGTTTCCAGGATTTGAAAAAGGTTTGTGCTGAGCCCTTTATAGCATATCGGAGATGTTCCAATTTAAGACAGGGGTGCATGTCCTCCACCCATTGTGTGAAGGGGGTATTGATTTTTTCCATGATAGAAGGATGCAACGTTGGGCCAAAAGCGTAGAAAATGCCAGATCTGAAGCCTGCATTGCAGTAACCTCGCAGTCTTGGGGAGAGACTCCAAATAATGCGTTAAGTGGATTAAAGAGGATTTATATGTCATGCTTTTTCTATGGAGTCACCACCCCCCGCCCCCCCAAAAAAAGGCCTGGAGGTTTTTGCACCCCTACAACATGTGTGCGAGGGGTTCCTGTCTCACACCTACATCTTGGACAAGTGTAGTCTGTCCCTGGGGGGATCCTTGCCAGTTTACAATTATTTGATATGTGAAGCCTATGGACAACCTCAAATTGTACCAAGCCATGTCACATACAGATTGATGATTTGTGGATAAACTTTTGACAAACCAGAGGTATGTCTGAATAAACCCCTTTTGTAATCGTGGCCAAACTTTATTAATTTTAATCTTAATTGAAAATCTTCTGTGTTTGACTGGACGGAAAAGGAAACGTGGGAAGAAGAGAGAGGGATGTTAGAGAGAGGGGGGGATAAGAGGGTGATTATATATATAAACCATGAAGCAGCATAAAGCAACAAGTTTCTGGGTGGTTATACTCATTACAGTGAGGTTCAGATGTAATACACGTCTATAAGGGCAGGGCCTGTCCACACACACACTCAAATGTTATAAACATACCTGTTGGCTCCAAAAAAATGTTCTCATGTCAACATGTACACAACACAAATACTGTTCCCACACGCATACTTATGCCTTCAAACCAACTAGTGTGAAATATTACACTCATTCAATCACGCAAACTATTAGTGCAAAGGTGAGCTAACACCTGTGCTCAAGTGCTTTTGATTTTTACTCTTCATGTGTGGGCCAGACTAAAGCACATGTCGGGCCAGATACGGTATGTTTGACACCCCTGATCTAAACCAATCAGCAGGCTGTTTGATGGCAGCTATTGTTGTGTCAGAATTCCTTCCCTACTCACTATATAGTGCACTATATAGTGCATTCACTACCGTAGACATCATCAGAGAAACTTTCAGCCAATCAGATGGTGTGACGTCATCATTAGTCGCAGACCACCGAACACAAGAAGTGACTAATGATGACGTCAGACTATTTGATTGGCTTTAGGTTGGTCCGATGAAGTGATTGGTCTGGAAAGTTCATTGAGGAAGAGAAGTCTTCATGTAAACAATGCTAAGCTCCGATAGACACAGGGACTTGACCATTTAAACATGCTTTTATTATTATGATTATTACTATGTGCATGTTCGCTTATAGTTTTTTTTAAATCCGTGCGCCCAGGGCTTTTTTTGGCTGAACTGACACGGAAGAAGGGTTAAGATTAAGTTAATAGGTTAATACAACATTCATCCTATCAACATTAGCCGTGCTAATGAGCGATTTAGCCGTGGATCGATTTAAACTGGAATAACCATCAGCCTTTATATTGTCTGGACCTGAATGGTAACACAAATTCAGATGATTGTGTGCACGGTTTGTCAGGACTGGTCCCCCAAAAGCCTCCTCCGCCAGTCCAAAAGCTCCTCGGTCTGGATTCACATGTCCCGGGAGACGTTCTGAGTCCCGACAGCAGAACCGGGAAACGGACTGCAGTCCGAAGTCTCCTTCGTTGCGCACACTGTACCAAAGCACCTTCACATCCCTGCAAAAATGAAGCTAGTAGTCCATTTGCTCTTCTTAGAGGCATGCACATGCGATGAATGTGCGTGCGCCACGATTGCGCAACAGTACGAGCATAATTAATTAATCCGTGCGCACCATTTAGTAATCGGTGCGCACAGATTACTAAAGCGTGTGCACGGATTAATAAACTGTGCGCACAGATTAATAAAGCGTGCGCACGGTTTATTAAATGGTGCTCACGGTTTACTAATCCGTGCGCACGCTTTACTAATCTGTGCGCACGCTTTAGTAATCTGTGCGGACAGTTTATCAGATTTTTTTCCCTTTATAACCACTAGCACCCGGCGGGCTCCGTAGTTTGCAATGTGGTAGCGTGAATATCACTTCATATAATATCATGTCCTCTGCCTTTGTTTTAATACGCATCAAAGTCACTGCTGCGTTTATAAACCTGACGCTCCCGCCATGTGAGAAAGGAGCTACCGTCAGAAGTTTTTTTCGCCTTCCTTATGAAAGACATGGATGATGCTGAGAGATCCCGTGTCATGTTGAAGAGGTCCATAAAAACGTTGGCAAACTACTTAGTGTGAAACCCTGGCCTTTCTTGATGAACACAGAGCTGACATTCTGGTGATGGCAAATGTTTTATATCAGTAAAAACTAACAATTTCCCACGGCACACCTACCATCTCTCACAGAACGATAGTGTGCAAAGGCACACTGGTTGAAAAACACTGCTCTAAAATGTCACACAGTTACTAATTTCCCACTCCTCATCTGGCTTTCCCCTCATAGTTGCAGCTCTGCAGGGTGACATTTTGTGTAAAAAGGTAAGTGTACGAAAGTGTGTATACTCAATTGTGTTCTGACCTTTAAGCCTCAACCTGGCTGCGACTTAAAATAGAATCTGGATTCTTGCACTCTTGCCAGCAGGCGCTGCAGACTCACCCCCTCTCTGCTGCAGGGCGTTGCTTGTGTGAAAGGTTAATTCTTAATCAGGTTGTCGTTTTGGCCCCTTCACACATGCTCACTGACAGTGTAAACATCCCCTCCCCTCGGTCTGTGTCTGCTGCCTGTCTGGCTGTAAGTAGCACAAAAAAGATAAAAAGTTCATAATCACTTTGCATTTAAGATTATATAATCAGTAAGTTGAAAGAGGTGAACATAAGGAGAGGTGTAGTTTTGCTGATTAGACTACCAATCTTTTTTTTTTCTTGTTTACCTTCAATTTAAAATTGTCCTGCCCAATATTATCAGAGACAAATAAATGTAAAGCTCATTTACATGGTAGACACATGAGTCACAGCAATGCTTATTAATATAAAACAATGAGCACACTGTTTGCTTCCTTGAAGAGCCTAGTTCCCTTACAGCATGCAGAGCACAGAAGTGGCATGACTGCTTCCTATAAGCTTAGTAGGCAAATATTTGACAGACAATAAACCTGAACATTACTGTTTGTTTGTCACTTCTCATTAATTCTGAGTTCCCTTTTACTACATTGAACCATGTGGTCAGTTTAGCACAGGGGTCGGCAACCTTTACTACTCAAAGAGCCAATTGGATCAGTTTCGCACAGAAATGCAAGCACAGGGGCTGCAACACTAGAGGTGTTAGAAAATTCATTTCGCCGATATATCGCTATAGTTTATTTGGCGATACTTCTATTGATGCAAAATGCTGTCAGGATATTTATTTTAATTGCTTATGAGCGTGATGTTTCTTTTGTCCATTTTCCACAACCTTGAATAGACATTTCTTTCTTTGTTGCAGGGTCTAAGCCCTGACCCCGCCTCTCTATCTGTTCACATCCTCTGCAGCTCCAAGTTGTTTGCCCCCGCGTGCAACCCCCCCCCCCCCCCAGCGTGTTCTACACAGACAGCACAACATACGGTAATTATAGCAGCAAGTTGAGAGGATAGTAGGTGCGCCCCAACGCAAGTGAGCGATCTTGGGAGCATTTCGGGCAGATAACTCAGGCAGTGCATTACTTCGGTTACTCCTCCCTGCGGGCAGTTCAGTTAATCAACTCACCTGTTCAGCGTCCTATTTAAGTCCAGGTGTGTAAGCTGTTCTATCCTCCTTTACTGCAGCGTTTGTCTCCCCACCCTCCTCCCCGGCTTCCACCTGTGAGCTCCGTTAGGGGTAGTTATTATCCAAAAGTTTATGGAAATTTGTCTCATGGAGTTGCACAGAGTCTTACCTCATACTAAAAGAATGTGAAATGCCAATTATAAAGGAATGTGAAATGCCAACTAAAGGAATGTGAAATGCCAATCTTAGAGGAATGTGAAATGCAAACTTAGAGGGATGTGAAAACAAAACAAAGAATGTGAAAGCAAAATTTAAAATGTGAAAATAAATGTCACGGTGCCTCTGTCAGCTCACCTCCCCCATCCCAGCGCTTCCTGCTCTGCTGATTGGAACCAGCTGCCCATCATCACCTCATCCCCTGCCGGCCTTCATTAGGAGTTTCACCCTTCATGAAACTTTTTCTGACCATCACTACTAGAGAACTTTAATCATTCAATGACTGGATTAAAATATTATATCAAAACCCAAATCCATCAATCAAAACCAACAATCAGACTTTTGAATGTTTTTTGTGTGAAAGAAGAACCAGACAGGGTTGTCTCCTCTTCCCCTCTCCTTTTGCTATATTTATTGAACTTCTGGCTGTAGCAAAAAGACAATATGAGAGCATCAAAGGAATCAAAACAAAATGCAACGATCATAAAATTAGTCTTCATGCAGACGACACATTACTTTTATTGATGTATTTATTTTACAAAATTTACATTCCATTATCGAAACAACACTTATTAATGAATTCTCCACCATCTCAGACTACTCAATTAATTCGAAGAAATCACTTTTATTATTACTGAACAGTAATGCAGATCAAAGACTCTGTAATTTGCAAAGCAAATACTTATTTCTTCCCTAAACTGTCAGAGCTGGTGCAGCTAGACTTAATTACTGAAAAGCATACAGGAGGATTTAACCCGCTGTGCTAATCTGCCTCTGTCCCTCATGGGCAAAGTAGCTACAGTAAAAATTTAATTTTTCCCAAAGATTAATTATTTCTTCTTAATTATCCTCACACAGCCGCCACTTACATGGTCCAAAGCATTAGACTCAGCCACATCAAACTTTTTATGGAACAATAAACCAGCAAGAATTAGTCTAAAAACTTAAAAATCTAAAAAGCAGTGGAGGCTTTGAAATACCAAACTTCCACAACTACTTTCTTGCAAATAGATTACAGTACATCTTAATGGTTAAAAAACAATCCAGAAACCAACTCATGGATGGACTTGGAGCAGGGGTTATAAGGAAAGATCAATCTGTCAGATCTACCATTTAGCAGCCAAAAAAATAAATAAAAAAAAATAAAATAAACTTCTTCCAAAGTGGAAATATAAATACCACTTTAATAGCCTGGTGAAAATTTCTCAAAGACTCCTCACTTCAACCGTGCAAAATGACATCCATGTGGAACAACCCAGACATCCCTATGTACAGAAGAATTTTACAGTTCCCAACTTGGCAAGCAGTGCCCGTAACACTACTCGAGCACTTAATTATTGATAGAAGATTTATAACACCACGGGAACTACAAGAAAAAACATGGCATAAATAACTTCTTAGAATACAAACAACTTAAAACTATAATTGCTAAAAAATTTAAATATAATGACAATGATCTAAAGAAAAAGGGTCAGCAACATTTATGGCATTAAGTGCAACTTTGCCATCACCAACTTTAATACGACCTCTAATATAAAGAAATACAAAAACATTTCCAATTAATCTGTCATGGTGCTCTTGGGGTCTTCCTTTTTGCCCCCTTCCATTCTCTTTCCTTCTTCCTCATCCTGAGGTTGCAGTTTTCCTCTCTGTCCACTATGCAGTACTCCTGGGACCCACTTCGTGGGTGTGGCCGTCCCTTTTTTATTTTTTTTTAATTGTTCTGCCAGCTAAACAAGCAGATGGGAGCTGAAGGCCTTTTGTGTTGGACAGGTTTTACTATCACAAAAAGAGGTTATATATCTTCGAAAAACCAGAGTGTAAATTTGTATAAACCCCTTTTTGTTTTTTATTATTTTTTATTTATTTGTTACATTTAGTGTGTGTAGGGAGGGAGAGGGGAAGAGTGTGTGTGTGTGTGTGTGTGTGGGGGGGGGGGGTCAAAGGAAGAGAGGTGGAGAAAGTGGTGGATACAAGCGCTGATTTGAATAAGTTATTATTTTAAGCTGTGTAACAATTATACCAGATCTGCTGAGACGACAAGTATTACATCCGAAGGTGATATTCTGACACGAACATGATCGGAAGATATCTGTCCATTGATACACTGTGGGTTTGGAGGAGGGATGAAGCAGACAGGGAGCAATGTGGCCGTGTGCACGTGGGGTTGAGATACACGCATGCTGCTGAAGTGAACTATGTGTTCATAAGGGGAACAGCCTTACTCAGCCTGACCAGCCAGACCAGGAGGGGGGGAAGGAGAACCCCAAGCCAGGGGCACCCCAGGTGACGGGACCCACGCAGCCCGGGAGGGGGGGACCGCCCACTCACCCAGCCAGGCGCAGAGGGGGCCCCCTACAGGGCAATTACCATAACAATGTTGAGCAATTAACATCACCCAGTGAGGGTCCTTGGGCCACACCCTTAACGCTACTGCCTACCTCACAACATGAGAGACAACGAACCACATGTCATGCCGGCTCAGACGTCGCCCGACTAAACAAGGTCTGCGTCAGGTGCTGGGGGACCAGAGAATCCTGATGGAAACTGGGGTACTAGAACAAGACGGAAATGGACCAGATGGGAGAACAAGGTTCTTTTAGAATGCTCCTACTCAAGTAATCCCACCCAGAGGGGTTACATACAGAGAATGTGGAATGAATGGATGCTCCAGAACCCACAATCAAGGCTAACTGCCAAACAACTGGTAGCCCAATGCTCGAACATCCACAAATGGCAACTCCTATCACATCTTGAGATTGAAGTGGTACAATACAATACCACGGGAGAGCCAGAACAGCAGGTCAGAGAGGACGCTATACCACACTCCCACCCTGAGCTTGGGTACACAGCAACCACAGATACGCTGAGCGAGGCAGCAACTGACCTGAAAGACAAGATCATGTCTAGAATGAACACTAGGCAACCCTGAGACCAGCTACAACAGTTAAGTGATGTACTGCCTGACAGTCTTCTGAAAAACTGTGAATGAAGCATTGGGGGCAATTCCTACCACAACAATCACAGAAACCAATGAACTGGTTTACACTTCAGCAGCAGTGATCCTTGAGATGCTTGGCTATAAGAGCAACCATGGGAGAAAACAATACCCACCATGGAAAAAAATGGTTAGAGGGCAAATTAAAAGCAACTCAGAAGGATGTGAGTAAGCTGACAGAGGCTCAAAGAGGTACAATAAGAAAGCAAGTACCTAAGAGATACAGCCAGATGCCCATACCTGAAGCACTGGAAACTGCCAAACAAAGGCTCCTAGCCTTGAGCAGCCGCCTAAAGAGGTACACAAGAGACAATGAAGCCAGATGGTTAAACAGGCTGTTCGCAATTCAACCTGCGAAAGTGTACGCTCAGTGGCAGGACCAAAACAGCTGAGCAGATGCACCAAGGCAAGAAATTGAACAGTAATGGAAAAGTATGTGGGAGAAAGACACAGCACATAACAGCAATGCCCAGTGGCTGGTCTCTCTGAGAGGAACATAGCAACCTTCCTGAACATCCAAGAAAGAGCCTCAGGTATGAAGAACTGGACAGCACAGGGCCCTGATATGATACATGCCTACTGGCTAAAGAAACTCACCGCACTCCACAAGCGCCTGGCAGCAAAAATGAACCAGCTGCTTAGACATGGGACTCACCCCGAATGGCTAACGATCTAGATCCAGAAGGATTCCCTCAAAGGGTGCAGTCCCATCCAACTACCGGCCAATAACCTGTCTCTCCACAACATGGTAGCTCATGTCAGACATCATTGCAACCAAGATAAATAGGCATATGGCTCAATACATGAGCAACACACAGAAGGACATTGGTAGAGACTCCAGAGCCAAACACCAACTCCTGGTTGACAGAACAGTCGCTCAAGACAGCAGGTCACGACACACCAACCTGTGCATGGCCTTGATTGATTACAAGAAAGCCTATTACTCAATGCCACACACGTGGATCACTGAATGATTGGAGCTGTACAACATCAACAGGACTCTGAGAGCCTTCATAGGAAACTCAATGAAGCTGTGGAAAAACACCCTTGAAGCCAATGGCACAAAGCCACTTGCACAAGTGTCCATCAAATGTGGGAAATACCAAGGTGATGCTCTGCCCCCACTGCTGTTCTGCATAGGTCTGAACCCCCTAAGCCAAATAATCAACAAGACTGGCTATGGATACCGACTCAGAAATGAGCAAAACATCAGTCACCTCCTCTACATGGATGAAATCAAGCTATATGCTAAGAGCGAGCGTGACATTGACTCCCTGATCCGCACCACCAGGATCTACAGTACTGACGTTGGGATGTCATTCGGGCTCGAAAAATGAAGCTGGATGGTGTCAAAGAGAGGAAAAGTAGTCCATACAGTAGGGGTCTCACTACCAGAAGGAACAATAGCAGACATCGAGGACAGTTACAAGTTCCTCGGAATTCCACAGGCAAATGGCAACCTGGAGCAGGCAACAAGGAAAGCTGCAATAGCTAAATACCTCCAACGAGTAAGGAAAGTCCTGAGAAGCCAGCTCAATAGCAAAAATAAGACCCGGGCAATAAACAGCTACACAATGCCAGTTATCAAATACCCTGCAGGAATTATAAGATGGCCAAAAGAAGAGATACAGACCACTGATGTTGAAACAGGAAAGCTCCTGAGACTGCATGCTAGCCGCAAGGAAGGAGGCCGAACACTAGTGAGCGTAGAAGCCACTATTCAGGATGAAACATCCAAGATGCATGAATACATCAAGCTCAAGGCCCCAACTGACCGTGTGCTCAGTGAATTTCTCAGGCCATGGAGAGCAGAGGACACAGTGCTGGAGGATAGATCCTCATGGGAGGATATACCCCTGCATGGGATGTACCACCGGACCATAACTGAATTGGCTGATATCAAGAAGTCCCACCAATGGCTAGAAAGGGCTGGCCTACAAGACAGCACTGAAGCACTCATCCTGGCAGCTCAGGAACAAGCCCTGAGCACCAGAGCGATAGCGGCTTAGATCTACCACACCAGACAACAAGACCCAAGGAATAGGCTGTGCAAAGAGGCGCCTGAAACAATCCAGCACATAACTGCAGGGTGTAAGATGCTGGCAGGGAAAGCATACATGGAGCACCACAATCAAGTGGCTGGAATAATATACAGAAACATGTATGCAGAATATGGACTGGAAACCCAAGGTTAAAATGGGAAACACGTCTGAAGGTAGTAGAGTATGAGAGAGCAAAGAATCTGTGGGACTTCCAGATCCAGACTGACAAGATGTCAATGGCGAACCAACCAGATATTGTAATGGTGGATAAAAAACAGAGGAAAGCTGTATTGGTGGATGTGGCAGGGCGTAGCGATGGAAGGGTGAGATGGGCTGGCTGGCTGGCTGTTTACACAAGATCAGGTGGAATGAAAAAACAAAATGGAACATAGGTGAAAAGAAAAACATTAGAAAGGGCTGATTGTTTCAGAATTTCATGGAGGGAAAAAGTGAAGCAAAAACAACCATAAGACATACAAGAAGCAGTATAATGACTCAAAAAATGCAGAAATCTATCCAAAAAAGGGGCAAAAAAATGATGAAAAGGATCAAAACTACCTTACATCACTATAAGGCATCTTTAAAAAAAAAATGAAAAAGCCACAAAAACATCATACAGTAGAATAAGAAGTATCATTTGTACAACCACAAAGATCCTCTATTTAAAATGAGGAAGCACACCAACAAAGCGTGAGTTTCCCTTGTTTTTGTGTCCTTTTTGTCTTTATATGAATGTGTGCATTTACGTATGTCCACTCACAGTGGAGACGTAAGCACAGATGTGTGCCAGTGTGTGTAAGCAGAGACCACTGACTGCTCCCTGCAACTACTCTCATTTACCAATGAAACCATTGTGAGTTTGTGCTTTAAAAGCCGCCCCACAGAGTCAGCAAGATAACACTTTGTCAGAACCACTTAGCTCCTCAGGACCCTGTCTGAATCGGGATCACACACTGAGCCTGTATGTCTGTGATGTCGAGTGTGGTGTGTGCGGGGTCACCCACAGTGTCAGTGATTGATTTCAACTGCTTAACGTATTGCGCTAAGTAAATCAATGTGCTGTCAGTCCATATTACCCGGACAAAGACATGGACACACAAATCCAAAATGTCATTTTGTCCTTAATGTTTTCCAGCTGCTCTCTGGGTGTCTGACATTCTAAACTAATTTCCCAGCACTTAGTAACCTTTAGCATTCATCCATTTTTGAAAGCTTTCAATCTGCTTAAGAACCTGACAGGTAACCTTTAACACTGAAAGCTGTAGTTGTATTTTTTAATGTTTGTTGAATGAAAACTATTATTCAGGGTTGTTAATAAGTAGAAACATTTTGACTTCATCAAAATGAACTTTGAAAAGCAGTTTTAGAAATCCAGCTATGCCTAATGAGCAGAAGAAGCATTGATATTGCACACTGCATCAACACTGACAACTGTTAGTAGTCAGATCAATGTAATCAACAACTGTATGAGAAATATGAGAAGCATACAATTGTGTCACACACTGTTTTATCTTATTTAAGACAAATTAAAGTTGCTTTGATATTGACACTGTTTTGGATGGATAATGTTATTAAACCCTCACATAAAAAACAAAAACAAAAAAAAAGGCAAAATTGGTTGATTAAGCTTGACGGTTGTCCAAAGTGAGGGATTTTACAGGTAAAGTTAAAATGCTACGGAATCTGTGGATAGACAAAATTGAAAATAAACATTTTTTTTTAGTCTAATTTTTATACAGGGCTCCTTCATTTATCATGGGAGTTACTTTCTGAAAATTACTTGCGATTGGGGAAATCTGCAAAGTAGGACTAGGCCTACAGATATTTCAAGGCTGTAAACCCCTTCACTACAGACTATCATACAGACGTGAATATTATCCCACTTTTTTCTCTTGCTTAAACTCTCAAAGTTTCAAACTTCCGTAGGAAAATATGTCCAGTATTATAGAATTAAAAAAAAAGGTCTGTTCACAATAAAAAAATTTATGTAGATTTGAAAAGCTGCATTCTGTACAGGAGACATGAACACTCTACCACAAGACCAGCTCACTGGCCCTGAGACTTAAATCTCGTGAGTTTATATCCAGAACGAGTCATACCAAAGATTCTTAAAAAATAAGACCCAATTTATGCTTGACACTTAGCATAAAGGGCTTCGATTGGGGGGTTAATACTAAATGGTTCCCGAGAACGGCTGTGTCTGCAGCTCCCCGTTCCCCCAGGAGATGGGTCAAATGCGGAGATCAAATTTCCCACACCTTGGTGCATGACAACTACTGAGACTTTATTGACAAGGTCAACAACCAATCAGTACACAGATCACCTTGGGGGGGCATAGCCCGTGCCTGGGGTCGGTGTGGGGGGATGCTCAGAACTCCTGGGT